>CM034054.1:7602958-8019629 GCA_019804595.1 Bruguiera parviflora
GTTTCTTGTTTGTGTCAAACATTTTTTTTTTCTGTTAAAAAATAAAAACAAGTAAGGGTGATAACTTACAATTTTTACTCTTTTTTAAAATAAAAAAAAAAAAAATATATATATATCGTTAAATCACAGAACACAATAATAAATTAAGTCATTATACTAAGAGCACATAAGAGTAAACTTTACGGTATCCATCGAAAGAGCGAACTATTCGTGTCGAGCAGAGCCACTGGGAATAGTCTTCTGTGGGTGGGACCTGAAAACCTCGAAAAGAAAAAGAGATTAGAAAGATCACAAATCTAGCACAGGCGCATGCCCACGTACCTCGATTGGATTTGGATGCGGAGGTGGCCTTGGTTTGGGGCCCAAAAAAAGAAAGAAGAGAAAAAAAAATAAAAAAATAAGAATCAAGAACACCGATGGCCCCCAAGACGTGCTGTAGATTGTGATCGTTGGGTTCGCGTTGCAGGGGATTGACGACCCACGCTATAGGTTAGAAACTCCGACGAAAGTGGGTTGGAAAGAGGTACTCGAACACGTGGTACGTAAGGGACGAGCTGGAAATCCTCTGCCATCTGAATATTTTTAAAAATCGGAGAACATCATTTTTATGAGATTTACAAAATGAACCTCAAAACACCCAGCATGGCTAACGAGATCGAATTGCGTCAAAACACATTTGTAGATACTAAAAATTACTCGGTGGCATGCATAGTTATTCGTGAAAATTGATAACGCGTTCAAGAAAAATAAATAAATAAATAAAATATAACTCCTTTGTGCCGTTATCTTATTGTAATTGAATCAATGGCGGCACGGTTCCTCAAATTTTGGGAAAGTGGAACGTTTATGACTCAAAATTCAATTCAATTCAATATGTTATCTCGATCAAAAACAAAGTAGAGAAAAACATAAAACTGAGAGGAGGAGGAGGAGGAGGAGGAGGAGGAGGAGGAGGAGGAGATTCATCAGACTGTATCAAAGAAATTGAACCCATGGACTAGACATGTAAAATCGAGCTGAGTAATATTAATATTCATTTATTAGGCGGACCTATTTTTTATTATTTACATTATATATATATATATATATATATTATTTTTTACTGTTTTTTTTTGGTGGCTTGACGACAACAAGTTTTTTTTTTAATAAAAGGAAAGAAAAAAGATCGTACTGTATTATGCCGTAATTAAATATTTGAATAATGAGCTTAATACTGTTTGTAAATTTAAATAGTATAAATTCACGTCATGTTGTGATTAAGTGAATCATTGTCTCGCATCTAAATTAATTTTTGTACTTTTATCTCGTTTGCACTAACTTAACTCAGAACAATAGGTCCCCTCCGGCATATTTTATATGGTGGATGCCTAGATAATGACTTAATTGGCGAAAAAATAAATTAAAATTCAGTCTAATAGTTTAATACAATGATTGAAATCGTATTTTTTTATTTTGGATTCACGGGGCATTGCACCTACTTACTCATTTATTAAAACGAAATAAATAAATAAATATATATATATATATATATATATATATATATATATATCTGAATGATGGAAAGAGGACAGCAATATGGTGGGCTAAAATAACCGTAGGATGATAATAATGGGGCAGGGATGCGTGCATTGATTTAACCACGAGACGGCCTGTCATCATATTCCTGCCTCCCGGCCACTGATGACAAATAACCTTTTTGTTTAAAAGAAGAAGAAAAAAAAAGAGAGAAGAAGAAGAAGAAGAAGAAAAGAAAAGAAAAAGAGAGGGTTAGTAAATATTCCGTCAAGAAAATACTAAAATAATAATAATAGTAAGAATAATAATAATAACAATAATCGGTCCACACGATCAGTACAGCACAAATCAGAGCTGAAACCGACACGTCTCTTTCTCGCTCGCCCTGTCTGCCTCTCGCTAGCCCCAGAAAGAAAGCAAAAGCTACAGGAACCGAACGTTCCTTTTCTTCTTCTACTGCTCGTCCTCCTCGTTCCTCTTCTTTCTTTTCACGAAACATTGAACCGTTTTCCTGTGCGAGAGAGAGAGGAAGTCAGAGAATTTGCTTTGTCTTTTGTCTGCACATAAAACACAGGGAGAGAGAGAGAGAGAGAGAATGGGTGGGGTGACATCGTCGATGGCAGCAAAGTTCGCATTTTTCCCACCGAACCCGCCGTCCTACAAGATAATTACAGACGAAGCCACTGGCCTTTTGCTTCTAGGTGACTTCCCTCACCGGGAGAACGCGGAAGTTTTGAAACTGCCCACCCGCCGGGGCACAGAGATTGTTGCCGTCTTCGTGAGGTACCCTATGGCCACCACTACTGTCCTCTATTCTCATGGAAATGCCGCTGATATTGGCCAAATGTACGAGCTTTTCATCGAATTAAGCATCCACTTGCGTGTGAATCTCATGGGGTAACTTCACTTTCTCTTCTGTTTCTTCCAGTTTCGAAGGTTTTTTTTTTTTTTGATAATCGGAACTTCGAGCAAAAATATGTGTATTGGGGGGGTTTCTTTGTTGAGATTTCAGTGAATTGGATGACACCCAGTTGGGAATTTGGGAGAATTTTAATTTGCTCTGCGAGAAGTTGCATTGCAGTTAGTGGGAAATTGGTAAAAGAACTGAGATTTTTGTGTATATTTTGAATGCTTGTTTCAATCAGTCGAGCTTGAGTTTTCTGGCGGTTAAGCAGACAGAGTGTTTAGGAGTTCTGAATAGTTGTTTCGTCCTCGATTTAATTGTTAGCTAGAATGATAGACTAGCGAGACAAAGTCTTCCTTTTGTAGATCTATATTTCTTCTTATTTGGGCCCTGATCAAAGTGTTGTGAGGGTCTTTTCTTTCTTGTTGCTTTATTATCCTTCATTGAAGTTTGTAGGACCTGCTCTTTAGAGGACAGGTATGGGTACCAAAGGCCATGGCTTAGCCAATTAGGAATTTTGATTTATGCATGTAGAATGCTAGACAGAATCAAATCCTTACAAATAAAAAGGGTGCTTCAGCAGTCAGCACCAAGGTTGTTGAAGTACAGTAATTCCAAGAAACTTATCCACCTAAACATTAGCACGGTTTTACCTTCTGGATTTCTTAACATATTTTGTGTGTAGGATTTGGATTTTTTGGGAAGTAAAACGTGATTCATGGCATGGATTTTTCATTTTTGACTATTCTTTATATCAACTTGTCGGTTGTTTCCTCTGCCTGCTTGGCCCAGACTCTGTTGGCAATGGCTTTTATCATTATTAAATGCAAGAACCTTCAGGTAAATCTTATGGATGGAATAACTTAGGCAGGCGTAATTTATGGTATGGGTTTTTCATTTTTGACTCTTCTGTATGTCAACTTGTGGGTTATTTCCTCTGCTTCCTTGGCCCAGACTCCGTTGGCAATGGCTTTTATCATTATTATAAGCAAGAACCTTCAGGTAAGTCTTATAGATGGAATAACTCAGGCAGGTTGAACATGAGAAATTTAAGTTAAGAAATAGAGCAAAGGACTGGCATTTAATATGGGGTGGGGTTGAACTTGTTCCATAAAAATGGTTTTGGGATAGGGAATGGGGAAGAGAAGAGCACCAGGTGGCTATTATCTTCCAGTCAAGCGTCAGATATAAACATTTAAAGCCTCTTTTTTTTTTTTTTTAAGTTTTTTTTTTCATTTTTTTTTTCTCTAATTTATGCAGTTATGACTACTCTGGCTATGGACAATCAACAGGAAAGGTAAGGAGTCTGAGCCTATTCCATCTAGCATGTGAAGGCAAAAAATGCAGCCCTTAACTTCTCACCTCATATTTATTCTGTTCTGCAGCCCAGCGAGAACAATACATATGCAGATATTGAAGCTGTTTATAAGTTTCTTGAAGAGAACTATGGCACCAAGCAAGAAAATATTATACTCTATGGCCAGTCTGTTGGAAGTGGCCCTACTTTGGAACTTGCTGCACGTTTACCTCGACTTAGAGCTGTTGTCCTGCATAGCCCTATACTATCAGGATTGAGGGTCATGTATCCTGTGAAGCGCACATACTGGTTTGACATCTATAAGGTTAAGTATTTTGCTTTTTGGTCTCCTGGAATATGACCTGTTCTGATTCACAAAGTATTTATTCTGGAGCTGTGCTCTTACATGGCATTTACTTGTTTGTTGTTCAGAACATTGACAAAATTCCGTTGGTGAAGTGTCCTGTACTGGTAATCCATGTAAGTGCTTAGAATTTGATAGCTATGTATCCAACAGCCCTAAGCTACTACTTGTGATTTGTCATTAGCCATGCAATGTTAAGTTTTGATAATTCTAGAGCACATCTTTCCTTAGCTTTTTAGGGAAGGAACTGAGACATTATTAAAAAAAAATAAAAATTTGGACTTCTGCTCCTGATGCAGTGGATAGCCTGCTGCAATCAAGTATCAGTCAAACTAATCCTAGATTTTATCACTCCTGAGGTTAAATTCTGGCTGGTCATAACCTTCAGGCTACGTCAACCAATGCAATGAGCCTTCAGTCTTGCCACAAAACTTGCCAGAGCTGGCATCTGCCTTTTGTGGTAGTTGCCCTGGCTATTTTTCTTTCACCACATATGCGGAGTTGATTTGTGGGTGCATTCTTATTTAGACATTTGCATTTCAGAGCCCATTAAGAATTTGACAGCAGGGGTTAACAATTCTAGCTTCTTGCCTTCTTTCTTACAGGGAACTTCTGATGAAGTGGTTGATTTTTCGCATGGGAAGCAGCTTTGGGAACTCTGCCAAGAGAAATATGAACCTTTGTGGCTCAGAGGAGGAAATCACTGTAATTTGGAGTTGTATCCCGAGTACCTTAGGCATCTCAAGAAGTTTATTTTGACAGTGGAGAAATCTCCCTCGCAAAGAAATGCTCCAAGGAGAAGCACAGATGGGATTGAACCACCTAGACGAAGTACTGATTACTTTGAGGCTCCGAGGAAGAGTACAGATCGCAGAGAGAAGCCAAGAAAGAGCACTGATAGGCCTGAAAAACTGAAATTTCATGAATACAGGTTTACTAACATTGACAAGCTAGAAAAGTTTAAGGTCTCCTTTGACCAGACGGAGAGGTCTCGAAGGAGTGTGGAATACCAAGAGAAATCCAGAAGAAGCATTGATCAACAGCTAGAAAGAGCACGGAAGAGCGTCGACTGGTTGGATCGAATTCGTGCTGGATAGAGACGTGAAAGCTAGCCCTTTGTAAAATTTACGTACTGAATTTCTTGTAAGGCGAAAATGGGGTCAAGATAATAGTGGCAAAGGGAAAGAAATTTTATGGAACATAACTTAAATACTTGCCATAGGTGTGTACCTTGATCATTGAAAGGTGCATAATAACCGCACGTGTAATGGGTTTGTAGGGTTTAATATACTCAGATTTTTTGTTATCCTGGATTGTTGACGAACAAACTCTTAACCTCTCTGTTTCTTTCGCAAAGAAAATGAAGCTTGTAATTTCAAAGTTTATGTTGATTTTCAAAATGTTACCAGCATTTGAACGGGGCAGTGCATCAAAATTGAATGCAGCTTTCAGGAAAAGTGACATCGTCTTCAGATAGCCTTTCGTCTCAACCTGCCGGCACCTTGCTCTGATCATGCTTCTAGATGTCCTAGTGCTTGTTAGGACACATCTTTTTCAACGCATTAGGGGCTACAGAAAATTTGCAGGCCATGAAATCTACGAGGAGCCATAAAAGGGGAGTAGACGTTGGGCAGATAAGACAGAACAGGGAAAAATCAGAACATTTTAAGAGAGTAACGAAAGCATTTTGTGCGACAAAAACATAACAAAACTAAAAGATAACACAAAGAGTGGGCGACCAAAAAAGGAAAATAGATTGGCAAGAGATGGCATGTGGGGTTTTTCTTTCTTTCTTTTTTTTTTTAATTAAAGAATAAAAATAAGTAATAAAATACAACTGAAAATTTTTAATTAAGAAAAATTATTTTATTTTGGTTATGATTTTATTTTTCTCCCTTCTTTTGGTCTAATTGGAGTGAGGAGAAGGATTTTGAACAGATTCAAACCAATCTCATTCCAAGTAATTTTGCATAGGTTATGATTAATTATATTTAGTTTAATTCTAATATTGGCAAACTGCAAAAAGGGAGAAAGCTTATAAAGTCAAATTAATTCAACTGGACTGGGCCAGATGTATGAATAGGTTGTCCTTAGTGGATTGGGCCAACAAAATTCAATGTCAGAATTGTTTACTTTACAACCTCTTCACATCTTCCATCGCTGCAGGTTCCAACGAAAACGTAGAGACATCGTTTATTCCTGGAAATTCTAGTTCCAGAAAGACCCCTCAAAATTCTGATTCTCTCTCGGCGGTCTGCTCCTCTCCTCGCGATCGCCAGCTTTAAGACGTTTCCAAACTGTCAATTTAACTCCATTAATATGTGAGTGGAACGGAGTTTTTATTTATTTATTTATTTGGTTCTCTTCTCCTTTTCTGTGTTCATCTTTTGCTATTACTTTTTTGTCTCGATTACTGAGAATACGGAACAGAACGTAATGGTAAAGACTTTGATTAATGTTGTCAATCCCAAGTGACTGTCCAAAAAGAGTAAAAGTAGTGTAATTGGATTGACCCAAGTTGTTAGGAGTGTTGATATTTTTGTCTAGAGATTGAAGTTCGATCCTTCAATGCATTCTTTGTCTTCTTCTTCTTCCTCCTCTTTTTCCTTTTTGGGTTTTCTTGGTCGCCAAACAGCTAGAGGGGGTGATGATGCAGTGAAATTGTTGGTGGGTGTTTCAGGTCACAGCAGCAGATTGCGAGGGAAGCAATAAAGCATGCCTTGAAGGCGCTTCGGAAGCGGCATTTGCTTGAAGAAGGAGCTCATGCTCCTGCTTATGTTGCTCTTTCTAGGCCCATCATCTCTCAGGTTTCCTCTCTCTCCTGCACGCGCAATAGTTGGCATTCAATTTGTGTGCCAGCAAAAATGAAAAAGAAGAAAAATGAAATGGGTAGGAGTAAATATTTTGATCATGCCATAATTGCGTGCCCGTTAACATAGTTTGTTTATGCGAATTTTAGGGATTTGTTTTACCTGAATATGGTCTTTCAAGGATTGGCATGTTCTATTCTAGCTTCTGCATTTGCGTCCTTTCTATGAACAACCTTTGGTCATCTGATGAGAGTAATAAGCTCTCGTTCAATTCAAAAATGAAGTTTTGATCCCCACATGCAAGTATGAATTGCAATGTAGTTCTTCTTGCTATTCCTTCTATGGAGCAATCTTCCTCCTTTGTGGTGTTTGAAGAGTAGTTTTGCTTCAAGGTAGGCACTTAAATAGATGAGCTAACTAAATTACCGGTGTATCTTATGTCTTTGAACAAGGCCGAACTTGGCAGACTCCAAACTGTGCCCTGTGATATTTTGAAGATTATTGGTGTTGACATTCAAGAAAGATATTGTTCCCAATACCAAATCTTTCTGTTGTATTATTACTGTTCTTGTATATGTCAATCACTGTTTTCATCTCTCTATTCACTGTTTCTTATAAACATGGATGCTGGAGTATTGGTTCTACTTGGACTAATAATCACTAACTGCATTTCCACTATCCACAATAGCTATGTTCCCAAGTTTCATATTCCCACAATGTCTATTGCTGCAACCTACTTTATGTCCTCCGTTGTTTTGATAATGTTCTTTAGTTAGTTGCTTATTTTTCTGTAGGGTTCAGAATGGAAAGAGAAAGCAGAAATTTTAGAAGTGGAACTCCAGCAATGCTACAAGGCTCAATCTCGGTTGTCAGAACAACTTGTGGTGGAGGTAGCTGAGTTCAGGGCTTCAAAAGCTTTGTTTGAAGAGAAAGAAGCGGCAATCACTGAGCTACAAAAGGATCTGACTCAACTAAGGTTGTGCTTTACTTACAATGTTTGGAAGATGTTATTAATATAAGTGTTGCAAACTTTTGAAACTTGGTTTTGTGCCATAGGGATGAGCACTCTCAATTAAAGGCAGATTTAGAAGACAAGATTAAAGCTCTAGAATTGGTTTTGAGTGAGAACAGAGCACTTAAAACACAATTGGAAGAGATGGCCATCAAAGCTAAGAATGCAGAGGCTGAAAACAAGATGTTAATCGATCGCTGGATGCTGCAAAAGATGCAGGATGCAGAAAAGCTTAATGAGGTACTTTATTTATCTCTTCTGTTATTCTAATGAGATTTGGATTTGTATTCAAATTTGTTACGAAAGTTTATGATTTGGCAAGAATCAATGGCTGTTTCAATGTTTTACTAATTATTTTTTACATATATCAATGAACTTGGTGTTAAAACACATGCCAAGCTCTCTTTACTTGCATAAAAATAAGTCCAATGTTTGTGATGCCATTTCCTTCCTAGATTTCCTCATTTTGCAAATCTAATTGTCATATGGTTTGCTTATTTTGGGTTCATCTACTGGAGAGATTGTCAGAGTATAATTGGTAGGCTTCTTATGTAAAATAGCACAAGGAAAGAAATAATTTGATCCTAGACACGGCTAAATGGAGAAACTATGTTGATGACCTAGCTAAGTGGGATTCAGGGTTAGTTAAGTTGATATAAACCAATGATATTGTAATGAAATTGATGACCCGTGCACCCCCTTCCCCAAAAAAAGCATCGCATTTTTTTCCTTTTGGCTGGGATCATTGTTTCAGAATTTTGTTGTTTGATGTCATAATCTCTGTTAGTTGAACATTGCCAAGTCATCTAGCCTTGGTAGCTACCCCGATATTGGCTAAAACAGGATACCTGCATTCAAGTTGCATGGCAAAGGAGTTGATGATGGCTCCTTTGAAGTTATTTCTTGTGCATTTAATAGAGTCACGTACTTAGCTTTCTTATTTCCGCGTCCTAACAGTATATTTATGTATAATTGGACATTTTGGTCATTAACTTAGGCTAATGCACTTTATGAAGAGACGATCAGTCAGCTTAAGGCTATTGGTTTAGGGAAACTTGCTCAACAGCAAGTAGATGGTGTTGTCCGGCAAAGTGAGGAAGGTGCTGAGTACTTTGCAGAATCAACAGTTCCCTCCACGTGCATGCACAAGATCACTGCTCATGAGGGTGGTTGTGCTTCTATATTGTTTGAGTATAATTCTGGAAAATTGATAAGCGGCGGACACGACAAGTTAATTAAGATGTGGGATACAAATACTGGATCACTAAGTCATACTCTTTATGGTTGCCTAGGCTCTGTTCTCGATCTTTCTATTACACATGATAACAAATCTGTCATCGCAGCTACCAGCTCGAACAACCTGTATGTGTGGGATGTCAGCTCAGGTCGTATTCGCCACACTCTTACTGGCCACGTCAATAAAGTGTGTGCCGTTGATGTTAGCAAGATATCGAGTCGTCATGTTGTCAGCACTGCTTATGATCGAACCATAAAGCTTTGGGATTTGCAGAAAGGTTACTGCACCAGCACAATTATGTTCCCCAGCAATTGCAATGCTATTTGCTTCAGCATGGATGGACAGACAATTTGTTCTGGGCACGCTGATGGGAATCTTCGGTTATGGGATATTCAGACTGGAAGGCTACTAAGTGAAGTCGCTGCACATTCAAATGCAGTAACATCCATATCTCTGTCTCGAAATGGAAATGTTATATTGACGAGTGGGAGAGATAACTTGCACAACTTATTTGATATGCGGTCTCTGGAAGTCTGTGGCACGCTTAGAGCAACGGGAAACAGAGTGGCAACTAACTGGAGCCGTTCTTGTATCAGTCCCGATGACAACTATGTTGCTGCTGGCTCAGCTGATGGCTGTGTATATATTTGGTCAATACCCAAAGCTGATATCGTTAGTACTCTGAAGGAACACACTGCTTCTGTCCTATGTTGTTCCTGGAGTGGGCTTGTCAGACCACTTGCCTCTGCAGACAAGAATGGAATTATTTATACCTGGACATGACCGTTTGCTTCACACAGGTACATATGATATACTGTTAACATGGTGTCCGGTTTCATCTCTCTGCCTAATTTTAGGGCTTACATTCACAAAGCTGCGAGCCATTATCAAATACCTGGAACCGAAGTCACCTTGCGTGCGCTATTCTGCTTCTGCGTCGACAACAGTCGATTGATGATTCACAGAGGAAACAATGTACATGCCTAGAAATGTTTCCCTCGGTGATGGGAAGATCTTAGCTATTGCTACACACAGAAAACTCGATATTGTTCTCAGTAAAAATTTGTGGTCCCTGATTAGTGCAGTGCGTCATGAAATGTGCTCGCAAAATTATTATGCCAAAAAATGGTTTGGGTTAATGCTCCTAAATTGATAATATACGTGCCTTTTCCTCAAAAGGGTTCGAATCTTCATTTATCGAGAGTCCCTGGGTATTTTATTGCTTGGACCAAGTAACGAGACAAAAGGAGAGAAATTCCTGGATGCTATTCGGCACCCTCAAGGGCCGAGTGCTTTTCCCTTCCTGTAGCTTCGCATGATTGTTCATTACTTCATTACCCATATGCTGTTCCCGTAGTTGTTACAAAGCTTCCCGTTACTCTAACAAGGAAGCTGTGATTCCGAGCTAGGCCCAAAATAAGACACAATACAATGATGCTTTCACAATTTGCCTATTACTAGGTGGTTAAAACTTCTTCCCATGTTACGTGGCTGGCCGCCCACACTGCGCGATGCCGATAGATGACAACGAGACAGCTGAGGTCTCTTCGATATCTTTCATGGGATTGCACATTCAGTACCGTGACCTGCTTCGAGACGATTGATATTAAGTCACGCGAGCAATTTCAAGGTCATTGGTTGTCCGGCAGCTCATGAGTGAACAGATGAAGTTAACTGGACTCTCGAAGGAAGGATTTGAAAATAAGTTGATAATTGTTTTATGTAAAATCTCGGAATTCGATCAGGTCTCCAGTACGTCACGCTATACCAGTCCTGCAAGTAACAGCTGGACCTGACTTTCGGCTAATGAAATGTGAAAGCAAAAGGAACTTTAAAGAAATACACTAGAAAACTTGTTGAGAACTCGATCGATTATTTGTTCTTTTTCCTACCAATTATGATTGATGAGAAAACACAACTTAGCGATGAACTGACTTGTTTATTCCTTCGTGACCCGAAAAATTATGGGTTCGAGGTACGGAAGCGGCTGTGCCAAGAAGTTAGAAGACATCAGCAGTATAAGTGGAACTTAGGGGGATTTGGAAGATCAATCAAACCCCCGATAAGAAACGTTTACATCACTAATTTCGCAAGCTAATCTCGACGGTTACATGTTAAAAGTCTCAAGATCGGAAATTAGAATTACTTTCACTTTTCTCCTCAACGTTTATCCTCTCGCCTATAAATAAAATTAAAAAAAAAAAGGGAAAGAAATATTCAAAACGCTATTCAGTTGACTTAAAGCCAAAATCAGTTGCGATAGCCTTTATATGCTGCCACTTGCTAACACGTCGTGGGCATGGCTCAACACCAAAGCCCCTATGCCGTCGCCCACTTTTTCTCCCCTTCTATTCCACTAGTTAGCGTGTTTTTCATGTATATAGCCCATGCATCCAAAGAACTGTGAAAAAAACAAAGAACAAGAATAAGAAAATTGCCCGATGACCATTTGCCCCACAAGTTTCGCTCCATTATTCGGCACCAAAACTGCTAAAAGAGAGCCACTGTTTACCTAATGCATCGCTTTTACTTATGCAAAGAGGCAAACCGTACACATTTGCTGACTACATGCATAACATGGTCTCGTCACTTTTATATCAGGGGCTTTTGTTGAATGGGTAACTAAATCCATACAGTTTCTTCTCCACTGCTCTGAACCCCATCTCCCTATGTCTATCCTGATTATTAGACATTGTTGATTCCCATAAGGAACTTGTAACTTCTTCATTTATGATTCTGTGCTTCTTTAATAGTTTCAGTTTCAGTTTCATTTCTCCTATATAAAGCACTGCAGAGTTTTCAGTTACATCCCATCTCGAGAGTTTTGGTGTATTGCTCCTAGAAAATGGAAATGAAGAAGCCTTTGCTTCTTGTTCTCTCCCTGTGCTTGGTCATGGGGATAGCTAAGAGCTTTGATTTCCACGAGAAGGATTTGGCATCCGAGGATAGCTTGTGGGATTTGTACGAGAGGTGGAGGAGCCACCACACGGTCTCTACGAGTCTTGATGAGAAGCACAAGCGTTTCAATGTTTTCAAGGCAAATGTCATGCATATTCATAGCACTAACAAGATGGACAAGCCCTATAAATTGAAGTTGAACAAGTTTGCAGACATGACTAACCATGAATTCAGGAACGCTTATGCAGGCTCAAAAGTTAAACATCACATAACATTCCGCGGGGTGCCACGGGGAAGTGGAAGCTTCATGTACGAGAATGTAGATAGCGTCCCACAAAGCATTGATTGGAGGAAAAAAGGTGCTGTCACTGCCGTCAAGGACCAAGGCCAATGTGGTAAGCCTTACTTTTCAGTCCATACAAGCTGGCAGGTTCAGTTTTTTCTGTCCACTTCGTATGTAGCTCATGCGACACCAATTTTTCTTTCTAGAATCCAATCATGTACCCGCTAATTGGTCCGTATCTCAGCAGCAAAATCTCATATGGTCGTTGTTTGATTGACTTGCTTTAGCAGTTGGCTGCTTAATTAATGTTGTTCCTGATGTGATAAAGGTAGCTGCTGGGCATTTTCAACCGTCGTAGCGGTAGAGGGCATTAATCATATTAAGACAAGTAAGCTGGTGTCTTTGTCCGAGCAAGAGCTGGTGGACTGTGACACCTCAGAAAACCAAGGATGTAATGGAGGCCTAATGGACTATGCATTTGAATTCATAAAGCGAAAGGGAGGCATTACAACAGAGGCTAATTATCCTTACGAAGCTAAAGATGGGACATGCAATATTGCAAAGGTTCGTATCACATTTCTCTTTGATACCTCACTGCCCAATTTTAATCAGCACACAAAAAGAGTAAAATTTTGCTCCTTTAATTACTATTATTATTTTTCTTGTTTCTCAGATGAATGCTCCTGCAGTATCTATTGATGGGCATGAGAATGTTCCTGCCAAGGACGAGGATGCGTTGCTTAAAGCAGTGGCAAATCAACCTGTTTCTGTTGCCATAGATGCCGGAGGTTCCGATTTCCAGTTTTACTCAGAGGTAAGCCGCCGCCACCACTTGCCAAGGCACATACAGAATCCAACTTGTACGAAACAACGATCATTTCAATTAATAAAATATGTTAAGTGATTCAAGGGAAATCGTTACGAACGTGATCACATAGAATATCTCGCAATTTGATTTTAACATGTGTGCAGGGCGTCTTTAGCGGAGCATGTGGAACAGAATTAGATCATGGAGTTGCAATCGTGGGTTACGGAACAACTCTGGACGGAACCAAATACTGGATTGTAAAGAATTCCTGGGGTCCCGAATGGGGAGAGAAGGGTTACACAAGGATGAAGCGCGGCATCTCAGACAAAAAGGGACTCTGCGGTATAGCAATGGAGGCTTCATATCCTATCAAGAACTCATCCAATCCTACAGGACCCACGTCTTTTACAAAGGACGAACTCTAACTGAATCTCATAGACCATCGATTCGGGATTTCGCTGCAGTTTCAGCTGTTACTTATTTCCCAATGTCCTTCTATATGTACTGTTGATACTTTTGTTGTTAAAATTTCCTCGCGATCTCTTTAACAAATAATGTTCACATTAATCACAGAATTGATGATAAAGATGCATTCACCGAGCATCTATTTCCCACTCGAAAACGAAGGAATCTTTTCAGACATGCTTTGATCGCAGTATTCCCAATTTGCTTACTTCCTGTCTCCCTGCGAACAACCCATTATCGTATAGAATCCCTCAATTAAACCGTGGAAGCAAATAGGGACAAATAAAAAGAACCAAGAAGGCCCTACGAGAAGTCCATAACAAGTTTTGTTATATCTATTGACATTACTATTCATTACAAAAATCGGTTGTCAACTTGCAATAAGATTATATGATCAAGAACTAAGCAAAGCAAGCCAAAGTTCAACCATGGGTAAAGTCAACCGTAGCATCTGATGGGGTCATTGCAACCCGTCTCAGCGGACTGCTTGACTCCTCGGCCGCCGCCCTTTTCGAGGTACTGCTGATGGTATTCCTCTGCCCTGTAAAACCTCTTGGCAGGAAGAATTTCCGTCACTATTGAAAAATGGCGGAATATTGACTTACGAAGGACTTCCTTCTTCCCATGGTCAAGGCCTGTAAATACGTGTTCTCCGAAGCAATATTCCAGAGGAAAAGAATAAGGGCACGGGGTTTGTGAGAATGGGAGAGAGCGAGAGAGAGAGAGGGTCTTGCATGAGTCCCGTTCACTTTATTTTATTAAAAATATATAGTGTGTACATAGTTAAGTTAAATTATGTCACAAAAAAAAAAAAAGATAAAATGTGTATACAATCATCTAAAGATTTTGTACATACAAAATTTATTATTGTTTGTATATATCTTAATTGTACGTATATTGTTTTTTTTTTTTTTTGTTTTTAAGAAAAAAAAAAGAAAAAAAAGAAAGAGGTGAGATCTGCATAAAGAATCTACACTCTTGTCTACACTCTTGTTGTGGGGTACCAAAGTATAGGAAAACGAGTTACTAAAACATAGCATTATGCTCTTGATAAAGTGTTCATCGCAGATTCAAACATAAGAAGGAGCTGAAAAATCTTAATAAGGAGCTTGGCTCCATTCCTTGTTAATTTCGCCGCAGAATCAAATTTAATGAACAGCATTGTGCTGTATATAATAGCATTTTTAGCGAGGTAAGTAAGATGTTGGCAAGGCTCGAAGAAAACATTATATAAATTTTATCGATTTTTATTATACATTCACAATCAAGTCCAACTGCTTGCCCTAAGCAAACGGTCCAGCTGCTGTTTTCCTTTGAAGGAGCATGCCGAGTCTGGGTCCGATTGTAATGTTCGGTTTAAACATTTTTTTATATTGGACTTGAGTACGCGAGTGCAAATGTCGATGTCGAATGGGCTTGGGTTGACCTATCCAATTCTGACGTCGGTCGAGTTGAAGTAGGAATTTGCTCTTTTTTTGGGTCCCCGAATTCGCTGTATTAAAGAACATGTGCTTTTCCCAATTGATCAAAACCTGAAGATGCAAATCAATAACAACTAGGGAAGATAATTAAGAACTGTCTAGTAATTATGGATGACGAGCTCGAATATCTCTCATTCGGTGAACCCAGGCTGATGAAACCCACGTACCATCTTTGTAAATTATGGAGAAGCAGAAGCTCAAAGCAATTTTTCCCTGGGAGCCAGTGATCGGCATCTCACCAACCCGCGTTCCTACTGAGACCATTGTAGGCTGCCCCTCTAATCTGCACAGTGCTACCATAGTGTTTTCGAGAAAGACAAGTAGCAATTTTCGCTCGTTGGTCCAATAGTTTGAGAATTTTGTTTATATTACGTGTTCATGGAATCAAATTTTTACAAAAATCTTCAATAAAATTAAATGTGCTTTGTATACCACTCAATTTTAAAACCTCGTCACTTTGATTGTCGCTTCTTCTGAAAAGGATTTTCGTGTCCGAATAAACGTTGCGTCGTAATTCAACGTTAACAGTGCAACAGTTGTTTTCTGACACATTATATAATTCTGGGTCGGGCACTTCTTATGAAGTAAAAAATGGTTTTGTCAATTTCAGCAACAACTTGGTAGTTCAAATAATGCAAAATAATGACACACGAGAACGAATTACTTGTGCAAAGAGAGAAATTAAGAATGACAAGCAATTAAGGATTACACGCAATCACTCCCTTCTACCATCCGCATGCAAGACTAAGCTCCTTCCGCGGAGGACTCAACTAGCCTAAACAAAGGCTAATTATAATACATGCTTAAAACAAAGCTTCCATAAACCAAAAGGGGCCCCCTTACGGAGACTTTGGCCACCATTAGTTCTTCTCTTAGTTCAACTAAATTCTGAAATTTTTAACCCCGTGATCATGGATTGCCTCCCTTAGTTCTTCTCTTTTCCTCTTGGAGAGGGATAGAGAAGACATGGCTTTGGCAGACACCACCTTCCTCACCAATAACCTCCACAAGGTATCACCGGCCTTTTTCTCCAGCTCCATTTTCCATTTGAATTGTCTGCACATGCAACAACAGGAATGATAAAATAATGCGACTTAAAATTTTAAGAGGAATGTGACAAGGAACCGCATAGTGAAAGCAATCGCTGGAATGAAAGGTCATGCCGCGGTGTGGACCCCTGTTCGGGTAAGAAACGACACTCTCGACGGACTTCTGATTCGTTGTTTTGAAAAATAGAAATTGAATTGTAAAAGAAAAAACGTGAGGCTCCCCTTTCATTATTAGTCAACATAACACACAGTTGACACAATGAAATAAGGATGAAGAGAAGTAAGAGGAAGATATCGTCTTTCCCTGTCACACGGACATAGACCTCGATGCTCGGCGTTACTAGCTTCCTGACATGTACCTCTCCTCTGAACAGCAAGTTGGTCATTGAAATGGTGAGCAGAACAGAGAAAAATGGCTACGTAGATGTTGGATTAAATTATTGAATTCAAGACGAGCGATTGTGACAAGCCAACTACCGGTTTCAGGCTTTAGAAAACAAGCAAATTACAATCAAAGGAGAAATTCGTATGCCCACATACCTGCCAACTACGAAGTCGTAACACCGTGGAGATAAAATGGAATGAGCATAACTTCTAAGCCAGTTTGTACATCACAGATAACATATTTTGTAGCATTAAGTCGAAAAACAGAGGGAGAGGTCTAAAGCAGCACTAACTTAAAAAGTATGATACATCTTTTTTCCATTGGAACATCCTACGACAAGTCGGGATTGAAGTTGAAATAAAAATCTAAAGACCACGAGTTGGGAGAAGAAGAACTGCGAGATTCTAGAGTGCATAGGTGTCAAGTCGTGTCTTTCGGACTGCCGATAAATGAAACCCAATAGCGGATCACACTCGCAGCTCAGAAAAATAACATGTCAGGAAACTAATAAACCTAAAGACTTTATCGGATCAAGCTCAAGAATGCATCACAGCATGATCTGCTGAGTTCCGTTTATGCACTTGGCAAAACTCATCAATATGGCACCGATCCAACAATTTAACTACTAATTGATGAAAAACTACACTGCTGTTCTAATGAAAAACACCGGCGTCTCAAGTAGAAAATTACCTGCAGAGGGGGACTCTGCAAGAATCAATTTGGTCACATATGGAAGAGTGAAGCCTCAGAAGCTGCCACATACGCTTACAACGGGAGCATCCCTCATTAGCCCGCTTGTTACAGGCGGCGAAGTGCTTGATCAGAAGCTGGAGACCCTGACACGTGGAGAATTTGCTGCAGGGTCCTCTTTTCTCTGTGGGGCCCACATCGTGCGGCCGGACACTCGTGCAGCCTTCAGTGCATATGTGCTCCAGGCACTCCATTGCCTCGCTCAGCGCCATGTACAACGTCTGCTCTTCTCTGTGCCTCCTCGTTTTCTTTTTTCTCTGATTATCATATAAATATATTAAAATTTTTATCATTTCGAGCCATTTTTCTTTTAATTTTTTATTTTATTTTTTTATCAGTCAAACATGAAAATTATATTTTGAAAAATTTTTCAGAAAATAATTTACCGACTCGGCTTCATCGATGAATTGGAGGATCTCGAGCTCAAGCCAAGGATCGTGATCCTGCAAAAACTTCCAGCCTTCAGTTTTTTCTACAGACTTGAAATTCTTGTAAACCAGCATCATGGACTTGAGGCAAAGATCAGGTGCGTCGCAGAGCCTTGCCAATTGGAGTACATCCACAACGTTCTCAATCGCCAGCCGCCGACCGACGGCCTTGGCGCATTTCTGCTTAAGCCGTGGGACCAGGTACACGTGGGACAAGGCCAGTAGGTGGATCCCAAACTTCTCCAACTCCTCCTCGCTGCACCTGAGCCAGCGGCAGGGGCATTTCCGTCAATTTACATATCCGACGGCTACGTAGCCATTCGGAGGAAGAATCGTTCAGAATTTTCCATCCATCCGATCGAGAGAAAAAAAAAAAAAAAGGAATGGACAACTGGGATTAAACTGACCTCGAGGAGTAGAGAAATCGAAGAAACGAAGAAACGGCGTCGCAGGAAACGCCGGAGATGGGAATGATTTTCTCGGAGCTCCGGTCCTTGCGCAGCCTATCTATGATATTTTCCAGCACCGGTGACGCTGAGGCCTACATGTATGGTTACGCTATTAGATACAAAACAACATAAAATTAAGCTACGCGAAAAGGAGGAAAAAAGAAGAAGAAGAAGAAGAAAACGAATCGCAGATAGAAACGTACCAGAATGCTGCTGTGAGCGGGGATACGAAGGCCGCCGGAGGTGAGGATTTGGACGTCAGGATAAGGCAGTTCAACACAGGAATTTTGGTCGGTGATCGGAGAATGGCCGTACATAGAGCCGAAGCCGGAGACGTCTGTTGCTGTAGTCGTTGTTGGGCTATGATGAGCGTCTTCCATGGGGAGAAACTTGACTCTTGTTTGAGACCGCAAACTTGACTCTTTATAGGCAGCAGCGCAAGGAAGGCCTGCGATAATTGAAACTGCGAGGAGGGTAGTGTTCGCCACGCTCTCTTGTAGAGGCGCGTTTGTTCAACACCAAATTCCATTTTTATGGAAAGAAAAATAGAATCGAAGCCAACGGCTCAAAACGGAAAAAAGTGCCGGGAAGCCTTAATCCAGTTGTAAAGACCGGATTTGTGTAGCACGTCAAGAAAATATTAAAATTAACAGTCGACTTATTATTTTGATAATTTTTTTTAATTTGAATTATTTATTTGTATTTAAATTATTAATTATAATTATTTTTTAGTATAATTTGTTTATAATTTTATATTATAAAATTTATTTTATTAATTTTATTTTGAACAAATATGATTTATTATTTAGTATAAATTATAAATAAATTATATTTTAAAAATTAAAATTAAAATTTGTATGTCTAAAATATTTTTTTTAATATAAAGATTAGAGGAACACTTATTAATAATCTGACGTGGAGGGATAAACCTCGATGGAGAGAAAGGCCCGGAGGGTAGATTTACACATAAGCGGCTTTTGGAGAGCGGAAGGGTCCAACCTCAGCCTCAGCGTGACTTGGCACCTCGTTCTCGCTCTCATCCACTCGCGTTACCATGTACGCTGATTGCCACGCAGCTTCAACCCGCCTCATCCTTATTACAAGCAGTACGATTTTTTTTCCTCTTTTTTTTTTTTTTTTCTCGGTTTCTAATTTAATGTAATTGAACTTTTCGGATCGATTTCAATGGTTAGGCCGAATTGTAAACACCCCCGAGTTGGTGGTGTGCCACACGCGCGATGGAGTTTGTGTCGGGCCCGATGGTGCGGGTCGTGGGCTCGTGGTGGGGTACCAGATAGTTAAAGCCTTGTATGAGGCGCAGTGGCTTCGATCAGCATCTCTGTAGTATGTTGTATTTTACGTTGAAAAGACGCACGTAGCTGTCCGCTTGGTATTAGATTAACCTCCGATTTGTTTTGTCGTGGACCGTCCGTGTCATTATTCAACTAGTGCATCGACAACGCAGATTTGATTGCATTGGCTGACTTATTTCAACCACGGATCGGGGCCCCGGTCGATTTGGTATGAAATCTTTGAACCCCACAAATGGGTGCAATGGATTGGAATTTAATATAAAAAAATGTTCTCGTCTACATAAAGAAAATTGGGATTTCATTATTGGCTTGAATTAGTCGAAATTTATAAGTATCACAATTAAAGTTACATATATATTTTCGAGGAAACTATTTAGTTTTAGAAATTTTAGAAATTTACTCTCGTCAGTCTTTTCAAACCAAACATGCTCTTGATGCCACCTTGAAGGGGTCGACATTGCACGGGACGAAGCCAAGCCGCCCAGTCTCTCCTTTTCCTTTCATTTTATGCCATCTTCTTATATTTCAACCACCCGGTTCATGAATCACCGCGGGGTTAAAGTAGAGAGAGCGTCTCTCTGCCACAAAAATACAATGAAAAAAGTTCTTGATCGGTGACGGGTACACGGGCGAATTTTTAATATTAGATTTAATTGGCGGCGGAAAGGAAAGGAAAAATGCTTATGCATGACGCTGGTTGTCGTGTGCTTTCATTTGTCAATAAAAAAAATTCCGTTAATATCTGGGGTAGCCCCATATTTACCAAGGAATCCACACACGCACAAATTGCTACGCAAACCCTACTTTTGGTCGTTCCCGTAAACAGCATTTCCCTTTGTTTGATACCATGAACCATGCTTTATAAGCCGCGATATCAAAATCATTCAAATGATTATGGATTTCCTACATCTGCATACACAGATATGTTCTGCCAAAGATTAATGTTTATGGCTAGTGATCACGAATTATCACCTCTAAATGTTTATATGACAGAATTTTCCAATTGAAGGTGTAAGAATTCCTAGTAAACCTGTTATTAATTACCACTCATTATAACTTAGACTCAATTAAAAAGATGATGTACGCCATCATTGGTGACCCAGTCGAGCTTTATTTTGTTTGTTTGTTTTTTTTTTTTTTTGGGTTCTTTTTACTAGAACGAAACCGGTTGCCTGCTCCTGCCGAGTAAAAAGACGACCCCCCCCCCACTATTCATTAGGAAGTGGGTATGATGAATTATTGACTGAATTCATGCGCTATCATTAGGGGCAGAAAAAAACTTGGAACCATATTGACGTGCTCTCAAATTTGAGCTTTTGTGTTTGTCGGGGAATCTTGCTAACTTCTAAGCGTAGTTCTTTAAGCCCTAGCAACTTTTTTACGATCCAGTCCCATTTGCTGCCCACTCACGCCACGAAATCTCAAGTGTCGCCGTTACGTTGTCGAGTAATAAAGAGAGTGGATCGATGTAATGGGCCATAGGTTGGTCGTCCACTTTTATATACTTTCTGCGCATCGATATTGAAAAAAGCAATTTATTACTTTGTATGGACTTCAGTGGGGAAAAATTAAAAAAAAATAAAAAAAAAGGAACCCAGATAACCCGGCCGTATTTTGATCAGGCCTTTTAAGTATGGACCTATTGCTTAGATCTTACATTTAAGCTTCCCTTCTACGTAATTAACACAGGGGCCAAGATAATCCACTAAGATTACCATCCAAATTAATGAATCAAAAGTCAGGTGAAGGGGAGTACGCGTTGGGATCTGGTGGTGCGCTTAAAATAAATTACTTGGAATGCATATTGGAGCCCATACTACGACGGGCTTCCTTGTTAACTGTTGAGCGTGTTTTAGGACTATTCTAGCTCTGGCTAGGAACCAACCCCATCTAGTCTAGGATCCCCTCTGGAGCCCATACAAAGATGGGCTTTTCTTTTAACTGTTAAGCAGGTTAAAGGACTCTTCCAGCCTATCTCGGAGCATCGTAGATTTCCCATATGCCAACGAAGCCCAAGACCGTGTGTATTCTCAACATGAAACGAAACCGGCCCTGTGAATTAGGTTCATAAAACCTTCCTTCGGCCCAAGCTCGAAACAAGAGCTTTACCCTTACTTAGCCGAGATGTTGATCCAGTCCAATTCTATTTTCATCAAAATAAGCCGACGCAGAGATATCCGATTAATGCAAGCCAGTTACAAAGAATATATATGAACCAAGATTTTGCTAGTTGGTTCAATTGACAGTCATTTATCTATTTTATTCAATTCCTATCCATTTCCCCTTGCACCCCCACCAGTTTCTGTCTCACTTTTCCCAATTTCCCCTTTTCAGATTCTTTTCCCTTTTTTTTATTGGTTATTTGCTGAGCTATAATACACCCACGTACGTACAAGGGTATGTTTTGGACATGAACAATGTATCAATGTTATAGAAATCACCTTGACCGTAATTATTAAGACCTTGAACAAGAAAAGCGTAAGTTCTGTTCAAATTAATTGTCTTCCTGTTCGTGTAGTGAAAGTGATCAAGTTTTCGTAGTAATCTTTGCAATGATAACGGGTCCGCTGTCGTTCGATCATAGGCTCCTAGTCGCACTCCACTAATTTGGTGAGTTTACTCTAATTGTCTGCCACATGGTTAGGCCCCAGTGCCCAGAAACTCGGCCAAGGGAGGGGGTTGCTTTTTAACTTGTGATGGCTACGTTGATTTGCGCGGCGTAGTAGACAAGCACAGCTTCTGTTTTCATGCAAATGTATTTACATCTATTTAAACATAATTCACTGACCCTTGTAAATTAGTTTTGATGCCTAAAATCTTGTAAAGAAAACGTTAGCATATTCCATTCCCACTGATAGTTTTCTTGCTCGTTGCATTCAGTCCACCACCCCAAGTTGTCATCCGCATATCTAGAAATGACTTTCGGACATGGGTTGTCCATCAGCCCTGTAGAGGTTGATGTGTATGTAGCAGAAATGTGTCACATGTCATATATATATATTTTTTAAAGTAGTCATGTGGCATGTTTGTTATCTAAATGGATTAAATTTATCCATAAGACTTGACATTAATTACTAATTTACACTTTGGAAAATAGAAAACGGTTTTGTCCTTCATGGACATTGCTTTTGCTAGTTGCCAGTGCATGTGCATTAACTAAAAACCCGACCCCACGAGTGAAATGGACATGGAAAACTACATGCGATCTCTTAAAACATGATCCGTTCTAATTGGGTGGCAGAAAACTTCTTCAAAACTATATTATGCGTTGAAACTGCAGCATTTCTGACCAATTTCCATGAAGTTCTAATGTTCCATTATCGACAAATCTTATTGTCCTGCGGTCCTTCGGGTCACCAATAATGAAATTCCATGGATTTTAATGGGCCAGGCTGGGCCGCTAGACGTTTTCTCCTCATTAGCTGAACCCCCCCGTCCGGCTTCTTACAATTCCAACGTAGCAACATTCTACGGCCAGTAGCCCAGCAGGCCAGTACTTTAACCCATTTTGGGGGAGTTGAATTGAATACAACCGCGGGAGAGAATGCTTCTTTACTTTCCCACTTCAATTTGCATGTGCAATGCCTGAATATATGGTTGGGTCTTCGATGGCCATAAATAAAGAAAGGATTTTGCTGGAGGGATGCGGCAACTTTGTCAAAGGAGTGCTTGAAAACAAGATTTTAGTCCTAAGGGAAGTGGCCAAACCATCAAAAGAAGTTCCGTGGCATTGCATGTGCTTTACTCTTTTTATCCGCACACTTGATGGACTCCAAAATATCAAGTGGACCCATTTGGATTGGACGAGGGTTTCTTTTTCTGGTGGCTTTTGCAGAATTATGGTGTTAAATTGCATTGGTGAAAGAGCAATTGTAAAATGGTCAAAAATGGACTGAAGAATACTGCACAAGTGGGTTTGGACCGTACGAGCTCGAAAGTTATGGACAGTTCCATTCCCTTTTTCTGGGAGCATTTGATGTAGAAGGGAAGGGAAACATTGTTGATTTTACTCAGCTACATGTTACTTGTGGCTTCCTTTTCTTATTTCTCATATTTATCCCCGGTATTCACCTAATAATATCGGTCGTTCAACTTTCATAGTCATTAGCCGCTCACCTTTTTTTTTTTTTTTCCCCTTTGGGTGCGCGCTTGAATTGGGTAAAGAAATATTAACTATGAGTGAGCTATGAGATTTGAGCCGACACCTCTAAGCTTTTATGATTGGTAGCTCCTAGGGAGACCTAATGGTTCACTTACATTATTTCAATTAGTTATACAGCCTTCTTCCTCCGCCCTCACTCACAGCTTCTTGTGTGTCTTCTTTTGGTTCATTCCTTCGTGGCCTTGAAGTATATATTTTATGTTTGAAACTTAGTATATAATTTTTGTGTCAGTATATGTGCGCGAGAGAGAGAGAGAGAGAGTTGAAAATTGGAAAATTCATATAATACTGTATCAACACTTCTGCACTTGCTTTCGCTAGACCCATCAAGATTCCCAAAAAGAATCCCGAATGGTTCTAAGAGCAACAGGCCGAGGTTGTGACCACAAAAAGTTGAACCACAACAAGGAGAAAAAAAGCTGAAAGAAAGGGGCAAGCCAGGCAACAATTTGAGTAGAAAAAGAATACAAATCTAGGGAAGGCAATAAAGCCAAGGAGAAAAACTAGAACTTGAAGCAGACTTCTTTTCTTCTCGATCACCCTTTGTTGTGTTTTTCCATTGACTTCCCTTCATCTACCTAACTTTTTCTAAGAAATAAATAAGGTCCAATAGTATCACTTTAATCATTTTAAAGAGAAGTGGCTCAATGGGTCACAATCAGCAAAGGGCACCTTTCCTGCAGTTAAGTGCACCTGCTCCTACCGTCATCGAACCGACAAGTGAAGATGGTCTTGCCCCTAAGCTTGAAGCCCTTGCATAGCTTGAGGCAGCCCCTGCCCCTGATGCTGTGAAAAACGCACCATTTACCATTAGGTCTCCCTCAGACCTCCAGTTCCAGTTCTTCCAGTCACTTTCCGGTGCATCTTCATGTTTTGTCACCTGTAGTTAAAAAAGTAGAATAAAAAATCAGCATAATTGGTAAAACGGTAATTTTGGATCAGCATTTGCTTTTCATAAAAGAGGTAGTTAATTCAGTTAGGTTGGTGGAGGGGCACTCGCCTCTTTGCTGAATCTGTCGTCGGGTGCCACAAATCTGTTGCCTTGGCTATTGATTGTTGGCTCTGCGCTCCCTCCAATGGCATACATTTCCCAATGTGTGTAGTCATTGTTGACTACATGAAAATACCCAAGCCTACACCTGCAACAGCGAATGCATAATTATATATTAATTTTTAAGTTACTTTGAACAATAATGACTCTAACAGAACACCGCCTGGATAGCATTCGAAGGGTATTATTTAGTTAGTTGCTCAGTGGTACTTGTTTAGTTAATTTACCTTGGCATCCTTTGGACAAGCCCTTCACCGAAGTGATTGAAGGCTATGGTGACTTGCATGTTCTTGTCTTGAGTGTAGGAATCACTGTGACCGAGCAGCATGACTTTATCGTGATGGGTCATGTAATTGTTTGAAATTGTTATGGCCGAGGACCCATGAATGGCATCCACGAGTCCGTCGTTGCAATTTGACAAGGAACAATGGTCCACCCACACGTGGCTCCCGCCAAAGATGGACACTCCATCGCCGTCCGATATGGTCCTCCAGCCATAGTGCGTTGGGGAGTCCCTCACAAAGGCATTTCCTCCAGGCTTGCAGTCGTGTATGTGCAGTCCATGTATAATAATGTTGGACACGAATTGGATGGTAATGCAGGGGCCATCAGCAATGTGGACACTAGCACCTCTACCGTCAATCGTCTTAAACGAATTCATGATCAGTTCCTCCTTCAATTGAATCGTCATGTCGCGAGCAAAAATTATCCACAATGGCTCATCTTGAATAACAGCATGCCTGAGAGTCCCCGGCTTAGGAGTCACAGGGTCATCATCACTGGAGTCCGTGACTACATAAATTTTGCCATCTCTCCCACCAATGGCATTCTTGCCGAACCCAATTGCGCAATCCGCGAGCTCCTGGCGGTTGTTCTCCCAATCGGGTTTACACCGCCAGCAATCGTCAATGGGGTTTCCGGTCCCGCAAGAAAGGTAGCCCAATTTCCTCCTAGAAGCATTAACAGCCCTGTGCCCCAAAAAAAAAAAAGAAAAAAGTACCACATTTTCAACAATAATACCAAATTATCTACTACCGTGGCACTAAACTCACTGCTAGCTAGCTAGCGGCTACGCGGTATGGGTGGAACGAACCACTCACCTGTTCACATCTTGCACTACTAGTTCTGGGTCCTGAACTCGGGAAGAGGCAATGAGGGCCGGGGCTAGCAGAGCAGAGAGAAGGAAGAGGAGACGGAGAGAAAAGCTTGCCATTTTGCGTATTATTTTCTTGAATGCTGAGTGAGGGCAATGGTGTGAGAAATATAAAGAGATTAAAAGCCGGGCTAAACGGGCGTGATTAAACTAAACACGTGGGTCCCTTCGTGATTTCCGGTTTTACCGTTCTCTCCCATATGGGTTTTTTGGGCCCTCGGCCAGGGCCTCTAAACGAAGGCAAGGAAATACAGGTCGGAGGACAGCACCGTAGGAAAATTCAACTATCAGCAGATTTGGAATGGCTTTAATTCTGTAAAAGTAACCGTCATTTCAGGGGGACACGGCGAATCCCAAAAAAGAAAAAACAAAAGAAAAAAAAAAAGAGGGTTACTTAAACCTACTTTCGGTTGTTCTACTCCGTCGCACTTGAAGGCCGTGACGCCTGAGGAGTTTTGTTTTATCGATGGTCAGATTTTGTTACAAATCATCAAAAACTAGTACGCTGATAATTTTCCTAGTTACCAAACTGTCAATTTTTAACTTTTAGTCGCCTACCAAAAGTCCAAGATTACTAGTTAAAAACAAAAACAAAACAATGAGGGTTACTTAACGTACTTTGGGTTGTTCGACTCCGTAGGTGGGCCCACGGTTGAAGATCAAGACACTCGAGGAGTTTTGTTTTATCGATGGTCAAAATTTGTTATAAATCATCAAACACTCGTACACTAGTAATTTTTACTAGTTACCAAACTGTCAATTTTTCACTCTTAGTCGCCTACCGTGAGTCCGAGATTACTAGCCAACAGTCGTTGGTCACAAATTATTGTCTGAACTCAAAGTAACACAAGAAAAGCTTGTTGTCCGGACTTAAAAAAGGTATAGGCTCTTCCATGTGAAAAATATTGGTAGATGCAGAAAAACGCTGCCTCTCTCGTAACAATTGTCGATTACGGAAAAATAGATCTAGAATGTCTGGACGACGGAAATCGTTTAGTGTAAAATGTCAATTACGGAAATTCCGGTGCCTTTGAAAACCCAATCGTCTCTAGGCCATGTCAAATCGCTCACACTGCTCTCCCCGATGCTTGACGTTTGATGCATGCGTGAGATTGTGTTACAGCTAATTAAGAACGAGATGCTTTCGGGGATCACGATGTTTATCTCTGTTTTACTCAAACCTTATTTGCTGCTAACGACACAATGGTCTGGGGACACTAGGCATGGTAATCGCGATAGCGAAAAATATAACCCCACGGAAACAGCTTTTTAGTAGCTTAATAATTTTTCTCTCTTTTTTTTTTTTTTTTGGGATTTTATGGGATGTTAATGTTATATTATTACAGGACGATGTTTCAACTTTTGAAATGACGTTCATTTTCGGGTCTAAATTAGTTCTCAATGCTCCACGCAAATGGACAGCATCTGTCAACTCTCTGCCCCACCGTCAATTTGCTAACTGACTCATAATCAAACAATGTTTGTTGTATCTATAGCCACTTCATAAATCGGAAATGACAATTTCATTTTCCTTCCTAAAAAATAATAATATCTCTATTAGAATCTGATATCAAAGTAATTTTATGTAACTCATAATAATAAACTTCTTAACAAATAAAGAGAAAACGTTGGATGCCTAAAAAAGAAAAATAGAAGTTCAGCAAGTTTTATTTTGTTTGACCCTCCCCTCCCCTCCCGTCCCCCCCCCCCCAAAAAAAAACACTAAGCATTTTGCAATGTAACAATATTTGATTAATTGATTATCAGTTGGACCTAAATTAATATTCCCCGCGACAGCAGCACATGCCTTTGCCCTCCCATCAAACCTCGAAAGTTCCTGGCTTTTTGTGGGGCCAACTTTTTTCTCTCTTCAATTTCTCGGTTCCTTTTTCTCTCTTCTAGAAAATAATAAAAATTGTAAAGAAAATAATACAAATTTCCCAACCGCAAACCTCGCCGGAATTTTACACAAGCGAACAAACACATACCTTATCGACAAATCTGACGCGGCATTCTGTAGCCACCTGCTGAGCCACCACCTGGCAACGACTTGGGCATCTCGCAAGTAAAAGCTTCTCCCTCCCCCACATGGCGGGGATTGGGATTGGGATTGGGGTTGGGATTGGGGGATGATGTTCATTCCCTCTTTTCTACGACTTTCTGGTCGGAAAGGGCAAATCTTGGCCGCTGATTGTGGACTAGGAAGCTAAGCAGAGCCCTTGATCTGCTAAATGAAGGGAGCGATCAACCTTTTTTTTTTTTCTTAAATTCTATTACAATAACACCATAAATAAATAAATCAACCAATCAATAAATCAATATAGAATAAATACTGATCCGAAGATGTATAAATTGATAGTCATAATATTTTAGTGTTCATTTTCCATTTAAATTTAACACTTTTTAAATTTTTTTTTTTAATTTTTTAAAAGGGTGAATGGAGGTGGGACGAAAGCAAATTGAAGGTCTTTGTTAGCGCGGCGGGATAAAAAATAAAAAGGCACGCCCGTGATAGTCGGGCCATGCATTATTTTCTCAATTACAATCACTTTTTTCTTATTTCATACAATATAATTTTGAAATTTCGGATTTGGATGGTTGTTGAGGAAAGAAACAATGAGAGCTACTCGACAACATCTCCCATCCGCCCCCTTACGTGGAAGCAGAAGTCATCGCCACGTGGCAGTTCCTTCTTTTCCACATCTCCCTTGAACATCCAGTGTCTCGTTATTTCACATCAGATCTGTTTCAGTCAAAATTTCTAATTCAATGGCCAATTTTTAAAAGTCAAACTTTTCATCATGCCGAGCTCCGCTCTCTCTCTCTCTCTCTCTCTCTCTCTCTATATATATATATATATATATATATAATTTTTGTTTTTTTGGGGTGATATTCCGATCAAGAACGGTCAAAAGTATATCTATTTTTTTTGCCAATTTTTTTTTAGAAGGGTATGTTAAATAATAAGACGCAAATTATGCTTTATTTTACAAAATATTTCTTTTAGTTCCATTTTGACAGATTCAAATATAAAACTTCAAATCTCGCATTGACCATCGTTGGAGATACTTTCTTACAATTTAATTTCAAGAATCGAGTCGTCTTAGTTCATAAGGTAAAACGTAAAACTCATTTATTGCCAGACCAATATCAGAAGTCTTTAATAGCGGCTCCCATGTGACCACAAAGCTTCTTTATACGCACATGAATCGACGGACAACGGCAACATCATATGGAGAGCAAGGGTGGCCTGCTGCGGACCGACATTGGTAGGTAGGGTGGGAATGCGATTGAGAGAAAATGCTCACGAACAGTTCTAGACGCGAAAGCCACCACGCTATCAATTTCAAGCGACACGGGAGCATGCGATGTTATGTATCTTGTATCCGCCGTCTCCCTCGAGGCCTAAGTCTCGAATTGATGAGCTGCCACGTAACCTTCCCAACATCAACAATACGGTACTTAAAGTCTGTCATTTCTGAGCTCGATTACTATTAATTATCATTGTTGGTGCCGACAACTCTGACTTGTTTTGTATTGAAGAAAATCATGCCTACAATTCGATCAAAGTTTCACGGGGAGGCCTGTGGAATGTTTGCTTGAGATACAATAGTCAATTAAAACAAAATCAAGAAATCAAGGGATTTCAGCATTTTTGGTATTGCTTTTTATAATATAATTAAATTCAATTTGGAAGATATTAAAAGTGACAGATTTTCTAATTGAATTTTTGTGCTCGAAAATTTGAAGTTGCGATATCAGATTAAAATATATATATATATATATATATATATATATATATTAAAGGATTTGAATTGGAAAATCCACAATTCACGGTTTACTTTTGTTTTCCCTTTGTGGTGAACTCTGATTGTAATGCGGACATTGCCCGAAACAATTTTTGTAACTTCTCTTCACTCTGGACGGGGGCTGGGTTTTCCTAACCGCTCGATCGCAGTCCACAAACCGACACCGACCGTTGAAAAGTATGGTGGCCAGGCGCATACGGCTTAACCGGGCGTAGAAGCAGTAGAATTAGCTGGAACTGTACATAACGAACGGTATGCCGTGCGTGGAGCACAGAGCTGTCTAATGAGTAGAATCTAAAAAGTACTGATGAGGTTTAATAAAGCTTCCAGGAGGGGCAACAGGGGATTAAACATATTCACAGAATCATTAACCTTCATGTGACGTGGTTGTAATTCTCAATCAATGCTAACTCTTTTCACGTGGTAGAAATGATTTCAACACTTAACAGTTCAGATTTTCATTTGGATTAATGATAAAATAGTATTATATGATTGCTTGTAAAAAAACAAAAAAAAATCGCATAATAATAATATTATAATCTTTTAATATATATGATTATAATTAATATATTGATTATAATATTGACTCTTTCTATGCAATTCATCTATGTTAAAAGAGAAATTTATGCTCATGTAACAAAAGCTATGTGTGATGTTACTTTCACTTTAATCAATTGCGTTAGGGATGCGTCTGGTAGTTAAAGTCAAACCTGCACCATGATTGGAGACAACGCACTCCTCCCTTTTTTCTTTTAGGCGTCGAGAGGCTTCACAATCTCGTTGCCATGTAAGGGGACCAATCAACGGTGAGGCTCAGATGATGAAAAATAGCATTTTTCAATCCACCACAAGAACGACATAGAGGCCCCAGAAACCGATACGGTGCTATCGATCTTTGGTTTGTTTGGGAGGGGCGAAGTGTGGCTGGAGGAGTTAAAATTAGAAAGACCCCCTTCCTTTATTCCGAAACGCATTGTTGCTCGCGATGAGGTGAGGCTGACGCGAGTGTCACGTGCGCAATGAAACAGTATTGGAGAAGTGATTCCCTGTGACTGGCCTGGAAATTCTACTTTGATGGCCATAAAAGGAGAAGGCGATGGACAATAATCTAGTGAGAAAATGCGGGATTACGACCTCATTGCGCTGTCTTCTTTAATTCCATTAATGGATCCACTTATTTTTCTTCTTCCCTTTTTTTTTTTTTTTTTCACTAAGAATTGGTATACTAATTATGCCGATGCATTACCGAGTTAAAAAATAATTTTAAAAATATATTCCTCTATTTGAAGTCTTTTTGGTGAATAAAAAAAAGGGGTTTGAAGACTTCTTTACATTTATTCTCTGATTAATCAATTATAGGACTTTTTTTTTTTTTTCGATCCAGTCAATTATAAGTAGTTTTAACAGGGAGTAGGCTTCGTTATGGGGCCCTAAGCCCTAGTCCTTGAGGCTTGGGTGTAGTTTGGAGCTGTTAACGAGTAGATGGTTTGTGCAGCATTAAAGAGCCTTCTTTTAAGGCCCAACAACTGCTAATTTGCGGATCACTTTCTTACAACTGTCTCATGCTTCGACGCCCAACATTCAGCCATTGTGGGCCCAACAAATGTCCTCGAGTTCAAAATCCCGTTCTAAGCGACTCAAATACTTGACACCTAAGTTGTATACCCAGAAAGCCGAAATTGTAACTTTTATTTTCGACGTAGTGAGTTTTAATAGTATAAAATATATAAAAATTAAAATATATATATATATATATAGTTTATAACTTGATAAAATTTTTACTAGATACAAAAATTTGACACACATGTAAAATAAACACACTCATATAAATATAAACAAAAGAGTATATTAAACATAATTAAATCAATATAAATCACGCAAATTAATCTTACCATTAATTTATTATTATTATGTTTGCTAATTTGTCCGTTTGTTCTCCGATACTAAATGACAGAAAGAAAGTCCTCAGTGTCGCTGGATTCGTGGACTGAGAAGATTCCCTCATTTATTACAGGCAGCAAAATTATTCAAACAAAAATTTTATTTAAATTTACCCCATTCGTTCGCTATTAATTATTTATTTTCGGCCGACTGATTGGACGAGACAAATATTTCCGTTGATATGACATTATCTCTGAAAAACAACCAGGGGTCACGTGGTTCGTCCCCGAGCTGAATGGCTCCCGTCCCTGCTTTCACGCAGTTGTCTATGGTTTAGCTTTTAGGCGAGCGGCGTGTCACGGGCTATACGCACACGCACAGTTTTTTATACCGGCTAGGCTCTCCTGGCCGCCGTCTTCTTCTTTTTTTTTTTTATTTTTTTAAAGAAGAATAATAAAATTATTTATTAAAATTAAGAATCAAAATTAAATTTAAAATTAAAAAATTTAAATAATTCTACATGTGCCTGACCACCCTCTTGTTGTTTCTTACCGCACTTATCGCGCACTAAATAATATTGGGTTCAAACTGGGCACCGCCAGTCCGCCAGCTGCTTCGCAAGGTTCCTATCCATGGAGGGGAGGACTAAGAAGCCGAGAGTCAAACATTTATAAACCGATAACTTGCTGGAAAATAGAATTTACCCAAATATCTTCACGTTTCAGAACACGTTTGTGAACACTCGTCCTAAGCATTCTTTCTGCAATTAGAAAAAAAAAAAAAAAAAAAAAAAGAGTGTTGGGAAACTCTACATTCCGCTCGTCTTTTCTATTTCCTTTTTTCAGCACCGCTCACTTCGGGTTGTGCAACCAGATAATCTAATGATTATTGCAATAAACAATGAATTACTTTGCTGAAAAGATTAGGGTGCACGATTGATATAGCTCCCTTGAGGTGAGTGGGATGTAGCATCGCCTAGGCTGTAGGAAGAATAAAGTTGCTAATTCGTAATTACGTTCCTGAAAACCAAGATCATTAATTATGTCCAAATGCATTAGAAAAGTCACGTAGCTAAGGAATATTCCTGAAATAAGCTTCAATTTACGAGACAAATGGCAAAAAAGGTGAATAATTTCTGTGAATTCTTTAATCCCAAAATAATTAATTTGGTTTCCAGTTTAAATTGAACCAGTGAGGTGAACTTAGTAGTAGGATGTACAATACAAAGCTAAATTCTAATACCGTCCAAACTCCATAATATCGATTATATATATATATATATATACAAAATATTTATTTTTTTTTTTATATATATATATATATATATATATATATATATGCAAAAACTTCGCTTGTAAATCGCATCCATCAAATACCCCACATAAATTCACTAGCCAAAATCATAGGGGAATGTAAAAATTACTAAATGTAACGAATTGCGTTTATTTCACTCACATATCGTGAGTGAAAAAAAAAAATTTGAATCTTATAAGTAGGTATTGTATATTTTAAGAAATTATCTTTTGAAAAAAATGTAATAACTTAGTGACATAAAATTATCTTAAAACTTGAGGTTGCAGCATGCACGCACTCGAGAAAGAAATTTCTAAGCAAACTTTTTAAGCAACTTTGAAATTATTAACCAAGCTCTTCTGGGACTCTTTACTCTCTGAATTGCATAACTTGCTGCGAGCTGATGGTACGAGCCGAAGCCACCCCCCGCGGTGGTTAATTAGTTTTTTTTTTTTTTTTTTTGTTATTTTTCATCTTAGCATTAAAAAAAAAAAAAAACCCAAATTGGGAGTCCATCCACTCCATCTTGTCTTGAACAATAAAATAATACAGCGACCGGTGGTCCACTCAATCGAAACATAAAATAATACAGCTTTTTTTTTATTACTATTTTTTGTTGGTCCCGACGGCCTTTAAACAGCTACATGCGCCATCATCCATTAACAGAACAGATTTCAGTAAGGTCACTGTTGCCATCATTCTTTTGTGGAATCAATGACAGAGAGAAAAGCTGCACGGCAGAGCGAGACCCCCGCTTCTCTATTATCAAGTCAACATCCAGACGCCATATTGTCTGTTTGCTCTCACAACTCTCCAATCGGGAACACCACCACCGCCTCCACCACCACCACCACCACCACCATAAAGGAATGAATAGTCACGTTCAGCGCCGCTCACACCTGTACCGTACTCTAGGTGTTTACAACAGACCTCGAAACGTACTACCACAGACTTGTTTTTTGTTTTTTCGGTCGAATCTTTCTTTTTTGGTCGAAGCGTTTAACAGCTTTTAAAGAGCTATGAAGAGGGCTTTACTATACGTGGACCCGGTTGTTGGCATTGCTCTGTGGATTGGGCTTTTCCTTCTTCGGCAACATTTCTGGCTCGGCTTTCCTGCTGTACGGACCACCTCAGCTTGTTATACGGCCGTTCCTTCGGCCCCGTCGTGGCATCATTCTTCCAAATTTTCCAAAGGTCCCAAATGGGTTTTTTATTTTTTTATTTTTATTTTTTTTGTTTTTTCCTCCCCCCACTAATGTTTGAGGAACAGAGTTCATGTCTTAACGGAACGTGAAGGAACGAAATCTGATGACTCGGTTCCACTCAATAGTTTATTTCTAATTACTGTGGCCCGAGAGCATTAACAGACACTCTCTACTAAACCAGCGGAACTATGTTTCATTTACATAGAGCCTCAGAAACTTTCGTGTCATTATCGTTTTAACAAGCGCAATTTTTATGGAATTCATTTCTACGATGAGCGGAGCGAGAATAACTTAATTTGTTCATAAAATTAAAGAAGAAGAACAAGGTATACCGGGCGTTTTGTTTGGATCGAGAAGTCACGATGTCACGAAAGGTGGGTAACGTCGGTGAATTTTTCTCCAATCATTCCCCCATTTCTCATACCTTTCTCCGCAGCAAAATGCCAAAGCTCTCGTCGAACCTTTCCCCGTGTGTTTTGGTCAACCGCTGTTATCTCAATGTTCGAAAAATGAGGAATTTGAGTACCAATACAGATGTGCCACTTCATTCTGACATTTCTCGTCAACAACAGTTCTCCCATTTCTCACCAATCTCATAACAGACGTTTGTAGGATTTTTTTGTTGCGCAATAATATTTATTTATAATATTACAATTTTTTCTATCTGTTAAAATTTCCATCATATTTACAGACTAAGTTTCGTTCAAAATGTTTCTCAGACGTTATGCATCTCAAGCTAAGAGACAGAGGGGAAAAGAACAAATTTTTTTTTTTTTCTTTTTTGCCTTTTTGCTCACACGAACGCAGCAGCCAACCAAACTTGCCGTCAGCGCGGGGGGGGGGTCTTGGGCTCTCGGGACGTGCGGTGACGCGCCAGAGAGCGAAATCGAATAAATTCTATTACATTGATAACGAAAACACACGAAACGGGAAACTCCTCCGAATATGCAAAGGGCCTCAACGTCAACTAACTGAAACTGAAACTGAAAGCATCACACAAGCGGGGATTAAATTACGGAAACACCCTCCAGCTAGGCTCACGGGCCGAGACTACCTCGTTCTGCAACACTCTGCCACAAGCAACAAGAATTTCTGCAAATAAATTGCCTCCAACTTCTGCACACAGCTGTCCCTCTCTCTGTCTCTCTGTCTCTCTCAAACAATGGCCTCTACGGCTAATTTATTATCACCCTCAGTCATTAATGACATTTACTAGTTTGCCACTTACCGTCTCTCTCTATCTCTCTCTCTCTCTCTCTCTCTCCCCCCCCGCATCACCGGCATCTTCTCTTCTATTTCTCTATGTAAATGTGATCTCGGCCACCAAGGCCTCGGCCTTAGACTTGTAGGAAGCGCGCGTTTTCTTCCTCTTCATCTTCTTCTGGCATCCCGACTTTTACGCTACTCAGTCTTCAAAGTTCGTTAACTTCGAAGCCCTTGTCTTGTGTGGACGTATCTGTTTGCAGGTTTTTTTTTTTTTTTCCTCAACCTTTTGTCGTTTCGTATTATTTTCTTCTTGGCGGTGCATTTTGAATGCTTCGTGTTTGAATTCTTGGATTCTCTCCCTGTATCTCTCTCTCTCTCTCTCTCTCTCTCACACACACACACACACACACACACATGCATACACTGCTACACTATAAGTACGCATTTGGACAAACTTGAGCAGTTTTAAGGATAGTGCTGCTTTCTTTCGTGTTCATACTTCATATGCGAGTGTTGCTGCGACGAATGCCTCTGTTTTCCCCCCGTTTTGGCCCTGTAATAAGAGTAAAAGCCTAAAGGGTGCTCTTTCTGTTGCATTGTATTACTGGGATAAATCCGGTTCAAGTCCTTCTCGTCTCCTCATTGGTTTTTGCATTTTTTTTCTGGTTCTTTTTTTATGATACACACACACACACACACACACACACACACAACTGATTATTGTCACTTATCTTTGATGAAAATAAAGATGTTGTACGAAGCTTTATTTTGCATTGCTTATTTTTGAACTTTTCAATTGGTTCCAGATTTATTGCATCTTCTCCATTTCTATCATTGTTTTATGGGTTTCATGGTCTGTTTGTCTGCCATCGAGTTGCTAAGATATGAAGTCTTCTTTCTTTGCAATGATATTGGGATGCTTGTTGTTCCAGGCGGGAGATTGCAGCTGCTTTTTGTAGTGGTGGTTCCTGAAATTCGCTTTTGAGTTGCACAAAGGGACTGAGATGACGGAGGGGCGACGACATTCAGTTGATATTCCCATCTCAAGGACTCTCATTGCCCTTAGAAGGGTAAGGTCATTGAGGGATCCATCAACTAATTCTATGAGTAAGTTCTCTGCTTTGCTTGAAAATGTGGACTGGGAAACCAATTCCGCCAATGAGATCTCGCTGCAGTTCACAAATGGCTGGCAAGGAGGCCATTCTGATCATAAAGGCCTTTCAGGATTCAAAGAGCTTAGTGGACCAAGGAAGGAACAAGCTGATGATTTTGAACTGCAATGTGATTTGGTAAAACAGAATTCTAGGTTAGTCACATGCGAGAACTCGGGTGAAGTAGATGATATAGCTGATCCTGTGGGGACCAGAAAGGCTGAAGGACTAGATATTAGTAGCTTAAATCAGGAAGATGTTCATGGGAATGAACCACTCAAAATTTGCCATGGCAATCATATGGACCAAAGGCTGGATGAGACATGCATCCACAATGCAGAGATTGTGGATTCAACCAGTGAACCAATGGCAGAATCACCACAAGTAGATGGCCTCAACCAGTCTGTCTTAAGATTGAAATTCAGATGCCAAAATCAAATAAAATCTTGTGGGATGGTAGGTGATGTCATGAGTTCTGTCGGTAGTCCGTGCCCTTCTATAAGCGATGCTTTGTCTAGTCATAGTGTATCATTATATGCAAAGGAAAAGAATGATTTGATGGGTCAAAATGGCCGTGGATGTGGGATTAGCTGCTGTTGGGCAAGAACCCCAAAGTTCCGAGGGTCAAATTCTTGTTTTGATGCAGAAGGTCATCCCCTGTTATCAAGGGATGTAGCTGACACAACTCCATATGGTCAGACGAGCTGGAAGAACACTCTTAATGAAACCCCTAGGAGTCTGAGTCAGAAATACAGGCCTAAATTTTTTGATGAATTGGTAGGACAAGATGTGGTGGCAAGGTCTCTTTTGTGTGCTATTTCTAGAGGAAGAATAACTTCACTATATCTCTTCCATGGCCCTCGTGGTACTGGCAAGACCTCTGCCTCCAGGATATTTGCTGCAGCGTTGAATTGCCTCTTGCTCAGGGAGAACAAGCCATGTGGCCTCTGCCGAGAATGTGTTTTGTTCTTTTCTGGAAGGAGCAAGGATGTGAAGGAAGTGGATTCTGTGAGGATAAATCGGCCAGAACGGATAAGGTCCACCCTTAAGAATGCAACAATTCCTCCAATTTCAGCGCGATTTAGGGTCTTCATTGTTGATGAGTGTCACTTACTGCATGGAGAGACATGGGCAACCATTGTGAATAGCCTGGATAACCTTCCTCAATATGTTGTCTTTGTGATGATCACTCCTGACCTGGACAAGCTCCCAAGAAGTGCAGTAACTCGATCTCAAAGATATCATTTTCCAAAGATTAAAGATGCCAATATAGCAACCAGATTGGGTAATATCTGTGTTGAGGAGAGACTTGACTTCGACCAGACTGCTTTAGACTTCATTGCTGCCAAGTCTAATGGTTCACTTAGAGATGCAGAAATGATGCTTGAGCAACTTAGTTTGCTTGGTAAAAGAATTACAATTTCCTTGGCCCATGAACTGGTAAGCACTTTCTTTTGTTTCTAAGACACAGGCATTGCACATCTTTCACCATCTAGACTGTTGAAGTGGTCTTATTTTGCAGATAGGAGTTGTTTCTGATGATGAACTGCTTGATTTGCTGGATCTAGCTTTGTCTTCTGACACTTCAAACACAGTTATAAGAGCCAGAGAGTTGATGAGATCCAGGATTGATCCTATACAACTTGTATCGCAGCTGGCAAATCTCATAATGGATATACTTGCTGGAAAATGTAATGAAGATGGCTTTGAGGTGCAGAGGAAGTTTTCAAGGAGGCATGCTTGTAAGGCCAATCCTGATAGCACTTAGCTACAATTTTGTTGACAATTAGGTTAGACATGTAACAATTTTTTACCATACAGGGGTCTAGGTACATGAATTTATAACAGCTAAATATGCCGCTTGAATATTTTGACATAGAATAGCCATTGTACACTTAATTTTGTCTTTATTCACCATCAGTACTCTTTTTATTTGCTTAGATTCTCTGGCCAGCATTTTGTGCTTATTGTTGCAAGTTTCACTTTTTGTAGCTGACACAGATCTGCAACGGTTAAATCATGCACTGAAAATACTTTCTGAAACTGAAAAGCAATTGAGGGTGTCAAAAAGTCAAAGCACATGGCTTACTGTAGCTCTCCTGCAGTTAAGCAATGTGGAACCTTCTTCCTTGGATTCAAATGATTCCAAGTCTCCCTTTAGAAATGCACGTGACAGAGGTGAGGTAGTCAATCATACGCGGTGTAACCAGCTATGTACTCTGTTCCATTTGGTTGATTCAAATCTATCTTGTCTTGATTGGGAACCAAAATTTTTACTGGAATTTCACTGTGAGTATGTTCCTGCAGATACAGATGGTAATTTTTGCTGTACTTCATTCAAACAGGAGAGCATAAAGCATCTTGTTCCTTGTTCATGTGATTACAGCAAATTACATAGAACGGGAATGCTAGGGGATGCCAAAGAGACACTAGAATCCATATGGAAGAGAGCTACAGAATTATGCCAATCAAATTCACTTAGGAATCTTCTACAAAAACAAGGGAGACTTTCTTCTATTCATGTTAACAAAGGTAGGGGCTCTAGTGTTGCTAATTTAGTGGATCCATGTTATAGCTTTGCACATACTGAGTGTGATATTTTTGCAATCATTGCTTTTATTAGTGCAGTTACGTTAGCTAGATGAAAGTCTTGGTTTGTGTCACAATGTTTTTTTTTTTTCCCATAATCTTTACCTTTGCATTCATCAGCTGCAACTATCAAATTTGTGTGTGAAGTCTTCTCATCATCATCATCATCATCTCAATTTGGGTATTCATATTTGTGTTTATTTGTGTCTGGAAGTGATGACTGAACATTTAGTGAAGTTTCAGATTTTGCAGTAGCTGAACTGGAATTCCACCATCCTGATTGCGTATCCAAGGCTGAAAAGTCATGGAAGATGATTGCAAGCTCACTGCAGTCCATTTTAGGGTGCAATATTGAAGTTCGGATCAATCTTGTGCTTTGTGCACCCGTGTCAAAATGTGCCAAGCTGAGGAAGTTATATTTTGGCTTATTCAATTGTTCCCGCAGAATGCAGAAGTTGTCACAATCACCTGCAGGATGCGTTAGTGACTCTGAGTATTCTGTTCACGTCTCTGAAAAGCCCATGATAAAGAACCAAGCTATTTCAACCTGTCCGTCTGATTGTGGATCTCATATGCCTCAGACCTGTTACCACAGAGAGGAAGCAATGAATTCTTTGAGAGATGGTGAAGGAAACGTATTGTGCACAAGGAACACTTTATCCCATAGATCACTACAAGATACATCAATGACCCCTGAGTGTGTAGCTGATTGTTCAAATGGAAAGGGAAGCAACCCTCAATTTGAGACTTACTGTAGTGATGATGCCAAGGATCAATCTCACTGCTTTCCTAGAGCTCTGAGACCTCAAAGGAAGTTGCGTTCATCAGACATTTCTCAAGTGATATGCATGGGTAATGAACAAGAGAAAAGCCTTGCATGGTCTTTTCCAGGGGAAAATTCTTTTGAAACATATGCCAGTGTCAATGACTCGATTGCTGTCAGCAGCAATAATTACACTAACTCCAGAAGTGAGGATGAGTAAGAGATTTTCTAGCATTCTATCTCTCTTCAATTTTTGTTTGTTGCCCTCAATGAATTAAAAGGTCCTAATAAATCCATGATTTATACCAACCGGACATGCGGTGACGGAGGGTTGTGTACTTTGACTTAATGTCAATCCATTCTGACACTACTCTGCTCGATGCAAAATTGGAGTTGTAACATGGAAGATTTTTCTACACCTGGAAAAGTTTTGGCCCATGCCTTTGATGTGTTGTTGGTTTTGGAAAAGTTTTTTAGGTGATTATTAAGTTCTTTGTTTTCTCTTTTGGCAGTCTGAGAGATAATTCCACTGCTCTATGTTGGAGAACCCCCACGTCCCTTGGCAAGGTAACGTCAGTCATGCAGTCGCCTTCCAATTATTTTTTGGCAGTTGATAATCAGATGATCCTGTAAGGAGTTATTCTTATTTCTTTTTTGGTAGTCTGTTCTACCTAGATTGCATGTTCATTTCTAATGCCCCTAAACTTAGAAGCGTGCCCTTTTACAAAATAGATGCTTGCAATAACTTTAGATAGATTCCAATGCTGCATTGCCAAGGTGTGCTAGTGTTTTACAGGATTGGCAGGTGATGCATCAAAGACGAAGGTCTCCCTTAGTTGGGTGGGTCTTCCCCTGTGCCACAGCCAAGTAATTCTAGGACAAACAACAGATGGGATTTTTGTATTAGCATGCATGCAACGCGACCTATAAAAGATGATCGAGCATTTTACATTCAGATAAATATAGGTCTTCATATATACATGAAGCAGAACTTACATATATGGTGCAGTTTTGAGCCGTGGTTTATTCGAGGTACTTCCCAGTAAGAAGCTGCTTGAGGTTTTTTTGACTGGGAAGCTTGGGTAGCAGCATTATATATGTAAGCAATCCAATATGTGGACCGAAATTGCCAATAATGTCGCTGCCCCTGCTAAGATCCAGCAGGTATGCTGAGCCGTGCACAAGGGCCACTGTTAATCAGTTGTATCATCAGCTCCACGGCGATATGTTAGAGAGAGGAAAACGATCCCTTTAATGTCCCCGGTGCCTTCCGGAGGGCACTTTATAATTAATACTTACAGATCTTCTTCCATAGGTTTTAAATTTTGATCCCGGAAATGAGTAGCACTGATGGAAATGAAAAATTATTTTTATTGCGCAACTTAAGATTTAATAAACCTTTTAATGCTCCAAAAAATGAAAAAATATTCCTTTAATTAGACCAAAGTTAACTAGTATAACCTCGAACACCGAATTTCACTGGGAGGTTCATTAAGCGAACACAAAAATCCCTAATTAAATACGAGTAGACGCGTGACCGGGTATCGTTGTTTGTGAATATACATTGAAATGTACAATTAAGATCCCTATTTTAACGTAATGTGTAGGACCGACCGACTCAGACCCCGACGCGTATGTCTCATCCGATTCTGAGTTCGCGTTGGTCGACCCGTCAAAAAGTCCATGTTTTCATCAATTGTATGTCCACCATACTTAACCGCCACCTCCCAGTTTCTCCCCCGAGAAAAAATCGAATTCGTTTACGTTGCTTGTTGTTTTCTCGTGGTGAACTAATAAAATCCCCGCGGCTCTTCTGGTCGGCTCAGAATTTAAAGCGACGTCGTGCCATCTCCGTAAACTTTGTTCAAAAACAATTCTCTTTTTTCGTTTCTTTCTTTTGGGTACCAGAGAGGGAAATCAATTGACTAAAATGCAAATTACACGCAAGGTCATGAGAGCAATCCCAGTCCCATGTATAGAACAGACACAAAACCTCTCTCGGAGGTTACAGAGCATTTGCTTGTCTACCTGTACAACCGCTTAGCATATAAATGCATCGAGCCTTCCGTTCCATTTTAGACATTGGTTGCAGTTGCGCATCAATGTCTGGTTTGTCTTGTATCATGCCCCATCCACTCGATTCTTCGCAGCAAGTGCCAAAGCCTCTATGAAACGTTCTCCTCGTATTTTGTTCGAGCATTGCAGTCTCGATGTACTCAAAATGAGTATTTTCAGGACAGACACGTATGTAGCGGCGACCATCTGCATGCATCGCCAAGATGTCCCTCACCGTCTCCAAAACCTCCGCCGGCCGCGAGTTCAAAGTCAAGGACCTCTCCCAAGCAGACTTCGGTCGGCTCGAAATCGAACTAGCCGAGGTCGACCTCATGGCTTGCCGCGCCGGGTTCGGCCCATGCCAGCCCTTTAAAGGAGCCAGAATCCCCGGCTTCCTCCATATGACCGTCCAGACCGCCGTCCTTATCGAAACCCTCACGGCCCTTGGCGCTCAGGTGCGCTGGTGTTCGCCTGAAAGGGCGAGACCCAGGAGGAGTACTGGTGGTGCACCAAGAAAGCACTCGACTGGGGTACAGTCTGCGGGCCGGACCTGATTGTGGATGACGGAGCGGACGCCACGCTGCTGATTCACGAAGGGATGAAGGCGGAGAAGGAGTACGAGATGAGCGGGAAGTTGCCGGAGGTGGAGAAGTGCGAGAATGCGGAGCTTGAGATTGTGTTGCAGATAATAAGAGAAGGCCTAATGGTGGACCCCATGACGTACCGGAGGATGAAGGACAAAATCGTCGGCATCTCCGAGGAGACAACCACCGGTGTTAGGAGGCTGTGCAACATGGAGGCCTGTGGGACCCCCCTGTTTCCTGCAATGAATGTCAACGAGTCAGTGTCCCAGAACAAGGTAACAAGACAAAGCACAGTCGTTTTTTGGGCATTCCGGTGTAATAGTTTTGAGATACTTTGACTTAGATGGGTTTAACTAGACGCTGTTTTATAGCGGCAATGCAGTTTGATAACTAGTATGGGTGTCGGCACTCGCTCCCCGACGGTCTTACGAGAACCACTGATGTTATGATTGCTGGAAAGCTTGCTGTTGTGTGTGGGTATGGAGATGTTGGCAAGGTTTGTGCTGCTGCTCACGATAATTGATCCAATCTGTACCTTTGAGGCCCTCCTGGAAGGCATTCCGGTCCTGACGCTGGAAGATGTTGTTGCAGAAGCCGACATTTTCGTGACCACAACTGGCAACAAGAATGTTTTTTTGGTGCATCACATGAAGCAGATGAAGAAAAATGCCATTGCTTGTAACATTGGTCGTTTCGACAACGAGACCGATATGCGTGGCCTGGAAACTCATCCAGGCATTAATCGCTTCACCATCAAGCCACAAACTGACCGATGGATCTTCCCTGAGACCCATCGTGGCGTCATTGTTCTCCCCGAGGGGAGGTGGCTTATGAACTTGGGTCGTGCCACAGGATATCCCAGTTTCGTTATGTCCTGCTCATTCACAAATCAGGTTATTGCGAAACTCCAGCCGTGGAATGAGCGAGCAACAGGCAACTACGAGAAGGTTCCAGTGCTTCATCTCGGTAAGCTTGGAGCTAAACTTACCGTGCTGACTCCAGCACAAACTGCATATATTAATGTACCTGCTGATGGTCCATACATGCCTCCTCACTACAGGTACTAGAAAATGAAGCTGGATGTCCGTTCAGGGTTCTTTGCTGTCCTTGGTCCCTGCTGAAGGTCCATAATTTGTATTGCAGGGAGACTTTGCGGGCGGCATATATTTGGGTGCATGTGTTTTTGGGGAGATTGCGTACTTATTGATGAAGTCGTTTTATTTTGAATATGGACAGTTGCGTATTTGTCTCCATATCTGTTGACTCTGCGTTTGGAAATTAATATTTACAAGCATATTTTGACTGTAACACATATACCATTGATAGCTACGTAACGGTTTTGAGGTCTAAAGTAAATGTTTTAAGGGTGTAGAAAACCAAATCGTTATGTTTTTATTGGTCTTCGAGGAAAAGGCAAAGATGTGTTTGATTCTCAAAACTCTGTCTTCTTCATGGCATGTTGCGTGTCTCCGATTGGCAAAGCTTCGATGAGTTTCTATTCTGTTGCTCCCCATTAGCTTTCCCTTTTACATAAATGTGAAACTTGCCCTGGTGGAACTCTGTTATATTGACAATTATCTGCCCTGGTGATGGTGTAGGTGATTTCAATTACCCCTCTCATGCTAAAGTCCAGAAACAGATTTGCACGACACATCGCCAGAGTCCTGGGATTATGGCCCCATTCCCCCTTTTCCCGGTTTCCTGAATAACCGAATAAGACCTGGAACGCGACGGGGGTTTGACTGGAGTCACTGTCTGGAGAGAGACCAAAAACACACTAGCGTAAGCGTTACTCGGGTGTTTGTGTTTTTGGACACAAGAAGATTATAAAAATGAACATATTTCGGTGCAACCCATTCGGTAAGCTAGCTAAAAAGAAAAGGAGCTCAGGAATCGGCGTTCCCATTTAGGAGTTAAACATCGATCACGACTCAGTTTCTCATGTTCTTTCCACTATCATATGTCTCCTTTCATTATTTTACGTGAAAAATTAAAAATTATCGTAAAATTTCTCTTTGTCTCAATATATAAAATTCTTAACACCTCAAATTATTTTCTATTTAAAATAGTCAGAAAAGGTCAGAAAATCGAATTATGATAAATATCATTGTTCTAATTATAATGGTGTGCGCAGTTTATATATATTTATTATGGTGTTTGTACCATTCCATTATTCACAAATCACATGGCAATTTAAAATCGAAGCTCGGGGAGGATATTAGAAGTCTTAATTTCACAATTTTTTTTTTCGGCTTCTATTTTTGGATAAATTCGAAGGTTATACTGTTGTAGGTTCCATGTGTGTGTGCGTGTTTTTTTTTTTTTCACATAAATATGGGTTTCGTTTCTGACTATTTTAACCTAAGGCAACAAAATTTTCATCATTAAAAAAAAAAAAAAGAAATTTAAAAAATAGTTAAATCTAGAAAAATCTGAGCATGCGGATGGACTGAAGCGCTAGGCTAATCCGAGTCCAACAAACACAACAGCAGGAGCCATGGCCGCTTCCCTTCACCGGGCCTCTCCCACCTCTCTCGCCATCTTTAACAGCCCTCGCCAATCGCTAAAGTGTACAAAACCTTCCTCTCTTCCATACTCTAAGCCCTCGAGTCCCTCATTTTCTCTGTTTGCGTCTTCCATTCCTCACTCCTCACCTCCCTTTTTCCTGCCTCTCCTCGAAAAAGCAGAAAAAGAAGAAAATCTTCGTGAAGATCCAAAAGCACAAATAACAGAAGAAGAAGAAGAAGAAGAAGAAGAAGAAGAAGAAGAAGAGGAGGAGGAGGACAGCGTAAACCCAATTCTCAGATTCTTCAAGACCCAAACATCAACCCGAGACCCGCCTCGCCATGGCAAGTTCTCCTTCCAAAGCAACCGTCGCTCTTCATGGCGCCTTGCCCCTAATTTTGACGCCGAACCCGAACGCGAATCCGATATTGAAAATGTCCCCATCCGGGGAAAAACCCACCAAATGTATTCTAATAACCCTGAAGGAGCGAACCCCAGATCGCTACCCGAGGGAGTCGCAGGAGAAATCATGCAAATTGCCAGGAACTTGCCGGAAAACTCGACGTTGGGAGAGCGTTTGAGCGGTTATGAAGGGAGGATTAGCGCTAAAGAATGTGTGGACGTGTTGGGGCTGATGGGTGAGGAGGGTATGGTGATGGGTTGCTTGTATTTCTTTGAGTGGATGGGGCAGCAGGAGCCATCTCTGGTCACTCCTCGTGCTTGTACTGTACTGTTTCCGTTGTTGGGAAGGATGAGGATGGGCGATAATTTGATGATTTTGTTTAGGAATATGCCACAGAGCAACGAATTTAGAGACGTCCATGTTTATAATGCTGCTATTTCTGGGCTTCTCTGCTCTGGGAGGTAATGGAATTCTTTGTGAGTTTCTTGAATTTGGGTCTTTATTGGCGCTTTACTGCTTTATTGATATTTCTCTGTTTGAGTAATATTGTAATTTTGTTGTTGCCTGTTAGGCTACTTAAGAATATCAGGTGAAGTTCGTTATACTGTTGTTACGGTCAGCTAGTTCAAGTTAATGTTTTTATACTTTGTTAATCTTTAGCTGAAATCCGTGGATGCTTTATGTCTTTTTCTGAAGCAGAGACCATTATGTGCTGATTCTCTGCAAATTATTTCTTGTTCTATTTTTTTTTTTCTCTAGTTTCATTTTTATTTTGCACAGAGAATACCGATAGAGATAGTCTTAGATTCTGATTTCTCATTCATCATTTGCTTAAGGTTACCGAAAGCGAATTTAGTGTTGTAAAGTGCATACATCGTTATTGGAGTTCTTTAAATTGTTGCCTACTTATGTTGCAAGAACTGTAATAAGCTGTGGTGTGTTTTTGTGCTCCAATTTGATTGCCTTATTTTCACTCAGCTCAGCCTTTGTGCTCTGGCGGCGGTCCAAATTTTCTTTTACCAATGCAATCCTTCATCTGGTTGATTTTTCAATTCAGTTCATTGACCTGTTCTTTCTTATCGTATGTCAGGTATGATGATGCTTTCAAATTATATGAAGCAATGGAAATAAACAATATTTCTGCAGATCATGTAACATGCTCTATAATGATCACAGTAATGAGGAAAAGTGGCTGTAGTGCAAAAGAGGCTTGGGAATTTTTTGAGAAAATGAACAGGAAGGGAGTCAATTGGAGTCCAGAAATTCTGGGAGCACTGGTTAAATTATTTTGTGACGAGGGACTGAGGTATCAAGCCCTTACCATCCAGTCAGAAATGGAGAAGAAAGGAATCTCTTCAAATGCCATTGTTTACAACACGTTGATGGATGCTTATGGTAAATCAAACCTAATTGAAGAGGCTGAAGGTCTCTTTGCTGAGATGAAAACAAAAGGTCTTAAGCCTACGTCGGCTACCTTTAACATTCTTATGGATGCATACAGCAGAAGAATGCAGCCAGAGATAGTTGAGAAACTCCTTTTAGAAATGCAGGATGCGGGATTAGAGCCCAATGCCAAATCATATACATGCCTAATTAGTGCATATGGGAGGCAGAAGAAGATGAGCGACATGGCTGCAGATGCATTCCTGCGAATGAAGAAAGTTGGCATAAAACCTACTTCACATTCTTATACAGCACTTATCCATGCTTATTCACTGAGTGGCTGGCATGAGAAAGCTTATACTTCTTTTGAGAATATGCAAAGGGAGGGAATCAAACCCTCAATAGAAACATACACAGCTCTTCTAGATGCATTTAGGCGTGCTGGCGATACTCAAACATTGATGAAGATATGGAAATTGATGAGAAGCAACAAAGTTGAAGGCACACGGGTGACATTCAATATTCTTCTTGACGGGTTCGCTAAGCAAGGCCACTGCATTGAAGCAAGGGATGTGATCTCTGAATTTGGGAAGCTGGGCATGCAGCCAACAGTGATGACGTATAATATGCTAATGAATGCATATGCACGGGGAGGGGGTCACTCAAAGTTGCCCCAGCTACTGAAAGAAATGTTGACTCTCAGTCTAAAACCTGATTCTGCTACTTACATGACCATGATCTATGCATATATTCGTGTTCGCGATTTCAGGAGGGCATTCTTCTATCACAAGGAGATGGTAAAAAGTGGGCAAGTGCCAGATGCTAGGTCTTATGAAAAGCTCAGAACGATACTAAATGCAAAAGCTGCATCAAGGAACAAGAAGGACAAGGTGGCCATGTTTGGCATCATTAACCGCAAAATGGGTTTGTTTAAACTTAAGAGGAAAGGAAAGAAAGACCGATTATGGAAGAATAAGAAAAAGCGCCTGATACTGCGTAATATTGTTCCCGAGGGACATGTTCCTTTGTGAACAAGAAGATATGTTTCAGCTGCCTGAGGGGGCACGGTATAACCCATCAAGACTCAAATGGCTCCATAAAACTCTTCTAATCTTTTATGGAACATCACAAGAATAGTTGACTGCGGATGTTTTACAAGTTGTTTGGTGACGATGCTAATGGTAAATCTCTTGGCATACTTGACCGGAATTCTGTTATTTAGAACGTATCACTTCAACAATCTGTTTTTGCTCGCCGTTCTACTGCAAGTTTCGGCACATGTTTAATTTTAATCTTATTCAATCGACGGGTAATTTTTTATCTAAATAATGCGGCCAGCTAACGGTTTAGATCTTCACCCTATGTTAACAGAGAGGTCGGGGCGCCTGCTTCGGCTGTTCAAGATGATCTTTTTACCGGATGCGTCCAGCCCTTTACGTCTCTGTATGCCAACAATCGAAGCAGGACACTCATCGGCAGTCAATTTAGCCCACGGGCCAACAAGGAAAGCCAAGGCAAACCCATGTCTCATTTCAGCGGTTTTGGAGAAGACGGGTCTTTTTTTCATCTTTAGTATCTTGGAAATTAATGTTGCCCATATCTTTAAATGGATAATATTTACAGACTATGTAATCTTTTTCGGTAAACAATGTAATTTTTCTGACAGGTTTTGTTATTGTTTATAGAAAAATAAAATTACCTTATTAGTCATCGAAAAGTATAATTATATATATATATAAAAAAAAAAAAGAAAGAGAAAATCTTTGTTGTTAATACAACGTTAAAGAAGATATTACATCTATAATTCAGTTTCGTGGACAAAAAGATGAAAAATCAATTTACTCAAACTATGACGGTTCGCTAAGGATAACGTTATTTTCGGTGGAAAAGAACTCTATCTCATCTATTTGCTAATTAAAGTAAAGTAATTTATTGATCTCACGGAAAACACATTAAACGGAAATGTAAAAGGCTATTATTGTAATTAAGGGAAAACCAAGAAACCCTAAACCGGTTGGCATTTGTCTCTACGTGGTAGCCAAAAGAAGACAGGCAAACCGCTTGGAGTGTCTGTGCCACGTGGATGCCCTACCGATGATATCCCGAAGCACCCCCGGTGACGTGTACCCCAAACCGTAGCCTCCCTATAAATGTATTCGTTCTCTCTCTCGTTTCAGTCTCATCCATTTAGCTCTCTCTATCTCTCTCCTCTGAGTGAGACGTTCAGGCCAGTGAAAAATAAGGGAAAAAGAAAAAACTCGGATTCGGGATCCATCGTTCAACTGACCGTGACATCCTTCTGATCTAGGGTTTTCAGATTGGTTCTTCTTCGTTTTTTTCTTTTTTTTTTTTGTGGTTTCAATCCGGTCGGATATCTGTTCGAAGATCCGATTGCTTCTCCTGTCTTGGCTCGAGATCCGGGCCAAGCACAGAAGAATCGGATTCGGGCTTTAGATTTAATCGTCTTCAAGTGTACTCCCACACGTACAGGTTCTCTCTTTCTCTTTCTCTCTCGATTTCACCATTCGTTTTGTGTTTGTGTGTGTGTGTTTTCTTTTTTTCAAGTCTTTAATCTTATGTTTGATAGCTGAGAAAATGACGAAAAACGAAAGTAAACAAACTTCTGAATCTTGGATTTTGACATAGTTTGGTGACTCGGGAATTTAGAGAGACGCGGCAATTTGTATGATTAATTCATTAGCACAGAGTAACTATTTCGCTTATTTTCAGACTCGTTATTATCATCAGATTATAGCCTTTAATTTTTATTTGCGGTTTTTTTTTTTTTTTTCAATATGCGCATATTTTATATCGTCCGTGTTGTTCGAATCTTTAATTTAAGTTGTCCTGGCGGTAATGCTTGACTCTGTCTAGCATTTATTTCTAATTTTATGTGAGTGTGTATGGTAACAAATGACCTGATGTTGTTGTCTATAGTGTTTAGATTGAGTGATTGTGAAGAATTGGCGAAGTGTAAATGGCGTCAAGTGAGGGATTTCTGACGGATGAACAGAGGGAAATGTTGAAAATAGCTAGTCTGAATGTGGAGAATTTGTCATCATCTGCAAAGAGTTTGTCATCATCCCCTAGGTCCCCATCAGCGATTCTTCCCGAGCATTACTTAAAAGTTCCTGCTGCTGGGAGGGCATCTACAGCTGGGATTGCAGTTAGGCATGTGCGACGGTCACACTCTGGGAAGCTTATACGTGTCAAGAAGGGTGAGTCTGTCTGTTTATACACTATCACGAGACATGAAATATTTTTTGGTGATAGGTGACCAATTGTTGTTTGTTTGGTAACAATGCAGCAATATAGTTTCTTGCTTTTTGTTATTTTCTAACGTTCCTATTTTAAATGCCTCAATTTTGTTGCATTTAATTTCATCTGCATTTGTGCAAGTAATTCTTATGGTCTCGAGTCATTTGATTGTTTCATTCTGGGATGATTTAAATTTTCATACACCTATCCTCATAACTTTTCTACCTTTCTAATGAATGTGGGATGATAAAGAAGTATGCCAGACAGAATGCTGTTCAAAGGGGTTTTTTTTTTCTTCCAAACAAAGCTATAGAGGGGATATGCTTTGATATATAGATTTGATGCTTCGTGTAAATTCCATACCGCATATTCACAGCAGTAGACTCATGCATTTTCTCCTCTAGCTGCTATCCTGGTTCTGTGAAGTTTTGCAACTTTTGGTTGGTAAATTCTTGTGTGCCTCCTGATAGGCCCTAAAAAATTAAAAAAAAAAAATCTTGCATGCTTCCTCATTATGGATGGCATATTGGTAGACCAAATTATTTATCCTTGTGCATGCATGGTGTACAATGTATTCATGTTGGTCTTAATGTGCCTAAAAAGCAATTTCTGATTGGCTTGATGCTGATTAATTCTCTTTTTTAATTGATGGTATCAGATGGTGGTGGTGGCAAGGGAACATGGGGGAAGTTACTTGACACTGATGGAGAATCTCGCATTGACCGCAATGATCCTAACTATGACAGCGGAGAGGTAATTGCATCGAATATTTAGTATGGTACTTATAATAAACATAAATTATTGTTTCTATTTTGATCATAAATTTTGTGTTGGCATTTCTCTTATATTCTCCAAACATGCACAGGAACCATATCAGCTTGTTGGTGCCACCATTTCAGACCCTTTAGATGAGTATAAAAAAGCTGTTGTTTCAATAGTAGAAGAGTACTTTAGTACTGGTGATGTGGAAGTTGCAGCATCTGACCTTAGAGAACTTGGATCAAGCAAGTTTCATCCTTACTTTATTAAGCGGCTGGTTTCCATGGCCATGGACAGGCATGATAAAGAGAAGGAAATGGCATCAGTTCTGCTATCAGCACTTTATGCAGATGTCATCAGCCCCTCTCAAATTAGGGATGGATTTGTCATGCTTCTTGAGTCTGCTGATGATCTAGCAGTAGACATACTTGATGCAGTGGACATCCTTGCCCTATTTGTAGCTCGTGCTGTGGTTGATGAGATCCTACCCCCAGCTTTTCTCACAAGAGCAAAGAAGACCATACCAGAATCATCAAAGGGACTTCAGGTTCTCCAAACCGCTGAGAAGAGCTATCTGTCTGCACCCCATCATGCAGAACTTGTGGAGAGGAGATGGGGGGGAAGCACCCACATCACTGTCGAGGAAGTCAAGAAAAAGATAGCTGATCTGTTGAGGGAATATGTAGCGAATGGTGATGCCTTTGAGGCTTGTAGGTGCATAAGGGGATTAGGAGTTTCATTCTTTCATCACGAGGTTGTTAAGAGGGCTTTGGTTCTTTCCATGGAGATTCAAAGTGCTGAGCCTCATATACTGAAACTGTTGAAGGAAGCTCATGAGGAAGGCCTAATAAGTTCTAGTCAAATGGTGAAGGGTTTTGCTCGGCTAACAGAGAGCCTTGATGACCTTGCTCTGGATATACCATCTGCAAAAACCTTGTTCCAGTCCATTGTGCCCAAGGCTGTATCTGAGGGATGGCTTGATCCATCTTTCATGAAATCCTCTGGTGAAGGTGTACAGAAGCAAGCTGAAGATGAAAAGTTGAGGCGGTATAAGGAGGAAGTTGTGATAATAATTCACGAGTATTTTCTCTCAGATGATATTCCTGAACTGATTCAGAGTCTTGAAGATCTTGGGATGCCTGAGTTCAATCCAGTTTTTCTCAAAAAACTGATCACCCTGGCTATGGACAGGAAGAACAGGGAGAAAGAAATGGCATCTGTTCTGCTTTCGGCTCTTCACATTGAGATTTTTTCAACTGATGATATAGTGAATGGCTTTGCCATGCTTCTGGAATCTGCTGAAGATACAGCTTTAGACATATTGGATGCTTCAAATGAGCTTGCCCTCTTTCTGGCTAGGGCTGTGATTGATGATGTCTTGGCTCCACTGAATCTAGAGGAGATAGGCAGCAAGTTGCCCCCAAATTGCAGTGGGAGTGAAACTGTACGCATGGCTCGATCTATGATTGCTGCCCGTCATGCTGGCGAGAGGATCCTGAGGTGCTGGGGAGGTGGGACAGGCTGGGCCGTGGAGGATGCAAAGGACAAGATATTGAAGCTCCTGGAGGAGTATGAGAGCGGTGGTGTTGTGAACGAGGCTTGCCAATGCATTCGTGATCTTGGAATGCCCTTTTTCAATCATGAGGTGGTGAAGAAGGCACTGGTTATGGCTATGGAGAAGAAGAATGACACAATGCTGGATCTCCTCCAGGCCTGTTTCGACGAAGGGCTGATCACCATCAATCAGCTGACCAAAGGCTTCACCCGGATTAGGGATGGTCTTGATGATCTAGCTCTAGACATTCCAAATGCAAGGGAAAAATTCAGTTTCTATGTGCAGTATGCCCAGGAGAAAGGTTGGATCTTACCATCTTTCGGGTCCTCTGCTGCAGATGCTTCCCTCGTGCGTCCAGGATCTACTTGAGAAGAACCTGTACTTCCATCTATTTTTCTCTTGTATGTTGTTTCGCATTAGCCCTCTATGTATTGTTTGGCGGTCTTCTTCCTTTTAAATGGTGGATAGATTAGATATGGGATGTTTGAATTCCTTCTGATGTTTCTTCTTTTTTGTGGTCATCTGATGGAGATTCTCGTTGTCCCAGCTAATGTATAAAGGTTTTTCCTCGTTCAAGTATCTTAGGGTTTAGTAGTATGTCGCACGGGGAAGCTTGCAATAAGCGAGCATATGATAGTATGTCGCTGCCGGTACATGCAATTGTGGGGATTTTTATTTAGGAAGGAAGATGCTTCATTTTCTTTTCATTCTGTTCTGTAGTCTCTCTCCTAAATGCCTCAGTTGTGTTGGTGTTGCATTCAGCTATGATTCTGATCGGAGGAAAACCTTTTTGCTAGCTGACGAGTTAACCCTTCAGTTACAAGGAGGAAATATGTCTGCTCTGCTTGCTTTTACGAGCATCCCCGACCTCGACCCTTCCCTCCATAACTTCGAGGACTGAACAAACTGCGTGGGTCCAGGCCCAACACACACAACTTTTCAACTTCGAGAATATTGTGAATTTAGATTTACTTTTTTGTGTCGTTTTTGGTTTATGTATATAAATATTTCGTAGGCTTTCTGGGCGTATGAAAAGGCAGAAGAGATTATGATCCGCTGTGAGGCGGAGATAGCCAGGCCGGAGTGGCCTCCTTCCGTTCACCAGGCGGAGTTCTGCTCCTCAAGGCCCTGTAGTCTGACCCACTACTGGGTGCAGCCAAGTCCAACATGATTAAACCCGTCACTGTGTCCAGATTATGTTCAGGCCGCCTGTCCCGCCAAAGTGAATGTACCACCAGCTTTTCTTCAACTCAAATTTGGTCTCACTTGTTAATGCATAAACGCTTTTATCTGATTGGAATTGCTGCACGCAGTCCTCGTCGTGGTCCAAAGCCTACCACAAAGAGCTCAAACCTATAGTTTTGCTAAAAATTTAATCTGGACCTTCAATTTTTTTGATAATAATAGATGGCCAAACTGAGACGGATGTCGAGAGCAGGTGCAAGATGGTTATAATAGGTCGAAATGCTAATTGAAATTGAGTAATTAGGTTTTTAAAAGAAAATTTACCGGAATCTTTCTTTCTTTCCTCTTTTTTTTTTTCAAAGAAAAAAAAAAAAACCCTTTTAGTATTCATGGATTTTATGCAAGGGTAGCGTTATAAACAGCATTTCTTGGTAAACTGTTGTAGTAATTCTCCACGATGGAATCTAAATAAATAGAACACGGATCACATTCCGTGCATGTTCGGCAAACCTTTTGTTTTCTTCACTAAATATGTCTTTTGGTTTCCGAATTTAAAGTACTTTCCCATTCCGTTTGCATTCCGCGTAACGTTAGACTTTAAATTAATTAATATTAAAACAAAATGTGAGGAATTTTTATTGGAATTTAACCATCGTGAGATTTTATAATAAAAAATTAAATAAAAATATCAACAAATAATTTTTTATACTGAATAATAATATGCGATTTGCGTATTTGTAAATTATTTTCATGATAAAAAAAAAAATCAGTTATGAGAATTCCAGTAGTAAAGATCAAAACACGAAACCTTTTCTATGAGAATTTCTTGAAATATGACACATGAAAATTTAATTGCGCTAATACATTGCACAAGAAGTGGACAAGTTTTATTTAATTAATTTTCCATGCAAAGAGTACGTGCCTAAACCTTCCTCGGGTTTGTTCACGTGGCTTCGTTCTCTGGTTCGGACACCGAAGCAAATAATGGAATTATGAAAAAGTCTGTAGCTAAAAATTCTGACTAAGGAGCAACGGAACGTGAAAAAATAAAATTTTATTTTTTTATATATAAAATTATTAGATTACAATTAAAAAGATAAAATATACAATCTAAATAAAAATTGTATAACAAAATGTTATTAGACAATTACATAACTCATTATATATTTTATTATGTCTGTGATGTATTTTGATATTTCAGCTACAAATTTTTTGATTTTTAGTGAAAAAAAAATGAAATTTTAAAAATAAAAATTTATTTTTCTATTTAGTGGGATTTATATTTAGATTGATGTTGGGCCGACTCTTCTAGTTATGTATTGAAACCCATTAAAAAAAATAAAAAGTTGCCGTCACGTGTGTAAGTGTACAACTTCACCGGTTTTAAAGAATCCCGTGAACTTAACCCATTTTCTTTTAGTTTTACCGTTGGAATAATTTTCTTTAATTTTTTAATGAGCATTTACCTTTTACGCTCGCTTCAGTCAAAAAGATTTAAAACAAAAAACCAAAAGAAAATTTCTTTTATACCGTGCAGTTGTGTTAGTGTCACTTGGGAATGTCGAGTCTCGGCAATTTCTAAAAGAAAAAACGGTGGGAGCGACCATCAGCGTTTGGCTTTCAGTCTTTTCCCTACACCTTCCACACAGAAAGCCAAACGTCGCTCTACTCTCGTAGGACCGTAGCCAACTTCTCTCTCACAAGGCCAGACCGCCAATCCATAGGGATGGGCATAGTCTTCATCAACCTCAATATCAGTAATTTCATATATATATATATATTTTTTATATTAGTTTAGATTCAAGTTTTTTATTTTTTAATAAATACAAATTTATATAAATGTATAATATTAAATTTATTTAAATTTTAAATAATAAGTCTTATTTATATAAAAGTGGAATGAAAACGATGATCTCCGGATTGAAATATACCGACTGCACTCTTTTCGGTTAAAAAAGATATATATATATATATATATATATATATATATCAATATCATCAGAGCCTTCCTCCATTTTCGCCTCAACTCACCATCCAACTGCCTAAGTTCATAACCGCCGACCCTCTCTCTCTCTCCCTCCATTACAAGACATCGAAGCCTCTTTCATCAAAATCATCAATTTTGCAGCCCAGACACAAAGAAACCCGCACAAGCTTGGCTTCTCTCTCTCTCTCTCCATACACGCACTCAGCGTCACAGAGAGAGAGAGAGAGAGAGAGAGAGAGCATTAGCAGACGCAAAAATAATGAACACCCACACACCGAAGATACCCCTCCTCTTCAAACCCTTTATTCTATCTCTCTTCCTCTCTCTCGCCATCCTCACATTCCTAGCCTCTCAATCTCTCCTTCACCGGAAACCCGCCTCCCAAATCAACAAATCAACCCCTTCCAACAACGCCAAAACCACGGGCCTTCGAATCCGACCCGGATACTCCTCTTACAATGCATACATCCAACGCCAACTCAACAAAACCCTGAACCCCAAGCTCCGTCAGATATGGAAGACCCGCGATTGGGACCGCAAAGTCCGCGTCTTTGCCCATTTCTTCGAGTCCCTTAAGCAAAGGAATCTCGTTTCCAACATTTCAAAGGCGCTTTCCATCGGCGCTCGCGTCGGCCAGGAAGTGGAGGCGCTGCGCCGCGTGGGCGCGGCCGACTCCATTGGCATAGACTTGGTGCCGTGCCCGCCGCTTGTGGTGAAAGGAGACTTTCATGCGCAGCCCTTCGACAACGCAACTTTTGACTTCGAGTTCTCCAACGTTTTCGATCACGCTCTGTACCCGTGGCTGTTTGTCCGTGAGATCGAACGGACGTTGAAGCCCGGCGGGGTTTGCGTGTTACACGTGGCCTTATCGCGACGGGCCGATAAGTACTCGGCCAACGACTTGTATAGCGTGGGTCCCCTGGTTGGGCTGTTCAGAGAGTCCGAGTTGGTTGAGGTTAAACCGGTCGATGGGTTTGGGCTCGACACCGAGGTTGCCTTTAGAAAAAAGAAAAAGGACTAATAATTAGCTCTCTTTTCTTTTTTTTTTCTTAAATTCCTTTCTTTTTTTCTCACACTTAATGATCTATGGTCATTCCCACTCACGGAGTCATGTTATTCAATTAATTACTTTCTCTCAATTTCTAAAGACTATCATTGCTTCATATTATATGATTTATTTCTATCTAGTTCTACTGAATGGCATCTTTCTCGATGACAGCGCACGCCAGTGGATTAGAACATTCTGAACCATTCAATGGATTTCGGCAGGTGAACCTTCTATAGTATGAACTAATTGCTATTGATATAATCCACTAAATTTTGGAAATGGAAATAGTGTTGGACAGCAGCTTGATGACAGAAGAATGAACTCACGACTCGATGGACTCATATGCAAGCTACAGGAGAAAAATTGCTGGCTAAATATGAATAATTAAGCTGGGGTTGGTATAACTGATTGCGCGAGCGAGCGATCTCCCGATCAAGAACACCAGTGCAACGTGTTTGCTGCTGTCTACTACTATGACCCACCGATCTACCTTACTATAACCCCGACGGCTATTAAGGCTTTCCTACTCATTTCCAGGCCGCCACTACATTAGTATATTCCGGTTGAGCGAGCACGGGTACGCACCAATACATTTCGAGAGCCTTTTCGATTTGACAGCAAAGGAAAATATTTGTACAAAGCCTTTGAACAGAGCGGGGACAACCATGCGAACAGAGGGCGAGTAGAGATGACGATAAAAATTGCAAGAGAAGAGGGTTCGGCTTTGTCACTTTGGAGCAGGCAAACGGGGACCAACAAATCGAAAGTCTCTTTCGCCTTAGCCGTGTTGACTGAATAGCCGATCTATTTAACTTTCTTTTTTGTTGGTCTGTGCCGTAGAAAGAAGGGTAGGATGCGCCCTGCCTAGACTAATTATTTAAGACGCTGGCCGTCGCCGCCATGCGCCGGAGTTGCATCCAACCGAGGAATATTAAGGAGTGTAAGCGTAAATTTAGTAGTATTAGTATTTTGATACTTAAATTAATAATAATAATAAAAAGATAAATTAAGCAGAAAAAAAATGAAGAGAGGAAGAATAATATATAAATAAAATTTATATAAAAATACATACATGCGATTTATTAAATGAAAGATAAGAATTTTTTTGTTTATAAATTTTAAAAGAGGATCCAATGAAACTAATCCTATTATTATTATTATTATTATTATTATTATTATTATTAACATAAAAGTCAAGAAATACATAGAGCCGAAAATGAGCCTATACGATAATGCACATGAAGAGGACCGAACTCTAATATGCTGCGGGTCCAATTTAGTCCTCATCAGCATCCTAACGCAGAAGAAAAACAAACCTAATCTCCCTGGCAATGGAGCCTCGAGAACAAAACTACGCTTATGAAAATAGGGTTTAAGCAGCAGCCGTAAACGACTCTTTCTTACTCCGTGGATTTCTCACTCCCTATGTGATCCTTACGGGTAATTCAATTGAAGGAAATTTCTGCGTGGGCTCACAAAAAATACAAATTATAATTGTTAGGTTGCTTTACAGCTTATGAATAATGGTGTTTTTTTTTTTTTTTTTGGGACCGTGGCAGCTTAGGAGTGCTGTATAGCATTATTGTTTCGAGCTACAGGAGTTGATTTTGGATACTAACTTGGAGCAGTGTATTAATTTTGGGTGCCACCTATTTTTCAAGAGGTGCCCAAAAAAAAAAACAATATATATATATATATATATATATATATATAAAAGGGTTGTACATCAATGACTCATTTTTTGCACAACTAATAATAATAAATTGCACTTCTTTTTTTATTTATTTTATAGGTAAGTTCTCATTGCTCCGCATCCACGAATTAATGTTCAGTACAATTATGAGGTTTTAGGGCTAATCAATGAATTATTTTGGCTCCCCCACTTCAATAATTCTTTTCAAAACTAGGCGAAATATTAAAAATGTGTTCTGCGTTATCTCTCGTGCGATGTTATCACTCTTGCCGTCTTATTTTCAGCCTCTCTTTACAGTCAAGTCAAATCTATTTTCTAAATTAACAGCCGAGCTCCCACTTCAGCTGTGTTTTATGACTTCCTCCTCGTGCATTATTCCCCGGGAAAGAATGTAAAAAGAAAACGCGTTGCCCCCCCCCCCCCAACCTCCTCTTTTGCACATCGTCGATGAAAGGTCAAAACAACTTCACGTGCCGCATGCTGACTTGAAAGAGAACAATACGAACCAGCTGTCACTCACATAATCATCACGGCTATCCGATCCATGTGGTCCATACTCGATGCTTAACGCGTTTTCTAACTACACTCCCCACCCGGACCAAGAAGAAAAGAAAAGGTGCATGTGAATCCGGCAACCACTCGTTGCCAACAGCTTTGCATTTGTTCGATTTGCATGGAGCATTCTGGCCCTCTCTGATGTGCTGACACTGCCCCAATACTGCAAATTCGCTAAATTCTAAAGAGAGAGTCGAACCATATGTAAAAATGTCCTATTATCAGCTAATTTTATAAACAAATCATATAATAAGGTTCGTATAATCAAGAAAATTATTTATTACGTTCAATTCATACCCACATAGATAACTGCTCTTACTCACAAAGTTTAAAAATGTAATCATTCTTATATCTTAATCATTTAACTCAAACCAGCATCCAGCCACCAAAAGGCCAGATGGTAACGAATTAATTAATACTACAATAGTCGAACGTATGAAATAGAATTTACGAGGAAACAGCACTTTTCTGTTAAACAGAATTATATGAGCTAGCTTACATATTGCTTCTCAAGAAGGCTTCCGCAGAATGCCAAGTCAAAACGCTCTTCCGGAGGATCTCCGATGTAATCAAAGACTGCATCTGCATTCAAGAAGTCCTCATCGGCTGTGTAACTGCAATCCGAGATTGGTGTGTTAAACTGTATCCCAAGAATGGTGAAAGATTTTACATTTTACTAGTCGAGCTATTCTGAGACTTGGCATTATCAATCATATCTGAAGGGAGAAAAGATGCAGCTAATCCTGTATCCAAACATAATGCACGGGGAAATGGGTATTGAGCGCTGTCAGTGGCTTGAAAGGTTTTGGAGGATAAAAAGTACCAAAGCTGTCCAACAGTACGGTCATCACCATCTAAATTGTAGCTTTACGGTTCTTGGCTGAAAGCCCTCCTCGACAAGGGTGGTAATAAGTAAAGCAGAACTAAAGAAACAATATGTTATCTTGGTGGCCACAGCTCAAGGTGCATTAAGATTGGAAAATTTGTATGATCTAGTCACTTGACAACAGCTAACTTGTGAAGCTTCGGTTGTTTTTGCATAAAAGTTTTGGGCCTCAGAGCACACAGGTGTGAACAATCAGATGCTGTTACATTTCAGCTAATGGCCAACGACAATAGACCCCAAGAGGTTCACATGGATCGGTATAGCAATGAAATCTCACATATAGTCTACTGTTAAGCTATGTAGAGACTTACCTGCTCTTTGTTACTATACATTTCATTCCAGCAGCTTTGGCTGCTGCAAGACCTATTGCACTGTCCTCAATCACTACACAGCTGCAGAAATTAAAAACATGTACTTCTTCTGTTAGAAAATGAGAAAATTGTATTTTTCTATGAATGATAACTATAGAACCATGTGCATGGTATGCAGAAAAAAGTGTTAAGGTCAAAATCACAAGCTGTAGGCCAGAATAAGCAGCATTCAGCCATTCTTAATTACCAGGGAACTCATGTCTTGTTGGATGCAAATAATCTGTCCCAACTCCAATCAGTTCAAAATATAATGAGATCTTAGACTCATCAACTATAGTAATGTAAAATATGTTACCCAGTACCTTGAAGGATCTACACCCAGAGTGCTGGCTGCTAATGTGTAAATGGCCTGTTTGAAAGAATAGAAATATTTGTAGTTTTGTTGCCACCAAAAAAGTAAATGATTAATGAAAAATGCCCTCAACTGGAAGCAGCTACATGAATTCAGCTTTTTCACTGATCGAGATATATATATATATATATATTTTCCCCCATATCACAGATTGGACTTACCTAATAAGATGCCATGTCAATCTCTTAAAAAGAGATGGCAATAAAAAGCTTTCAACCTAAATTTAATTAAGGTTGTCTACCTGAACTTGTTCTTGTTATTCTGTTCTATCACAAATTGAATCTGATGTGAGGTATAACTATTCTAAATTTTTCCTAACCAAAGATTCTCAAGTCAACTTAAATTGTCCTCTTCTTCTTCTTTCACCATCCCCGTGGATTTGGCCACCCCTCTTAGTTAGAGCATTTCTAGGTTTAGGTTAAACATAGCCGAACCAACAAAAATGATGACAAGTCAGTCTCTAAATTCCTGATTCGCGAAACCTCATAGGGGAAAGATCACATCCACGCAAGCAAGGAGCAGTCATCAGAAGCATACTGGATCAGGCTTTTTGCGAGGAACAACATCTCCAGCAAAAATCTTAATCTTTTCTGCCCTCTCAGGTCCTAGCAAGCACGAAACTATTGCAGACACCTGTAATCAAATGATGCATATTGAACAATAAAATAAGAAGTGAATCTATAAATTCGTGCAATGAAGTTTACCAATAAATGTAACCACAATCACAAGACTATAAAGACTTGATTCTAAAATTGACATTGAACACCAATTTGACAACTATAAGATCCAATAGAGAAAATTATACTTGGGTTAAATTGACCCTCAATGCCACTCGCCAGTCTCTTCAGCTAGTGACACAATGTATCAGATGAGTAGGGTAAGAAGATGAAACTCACACGTGCCAAATTTGGACAGTTTTGCAGGGGATACACACAAATTAAATTGCCAATGTAAACTATTTACAGTAAATCAGGACTAATTATATAAGCAACTACAGTTGCAGAACCTGGTTGTGCATACCGACTTCTCATTGGAGGTGCTGCATACAGCAACCAGGACTCCTTTCCCCAAAGCCTGATCAATCAACCTGAAAATATGATCATAGAACCATCATGCTTTTATGGTTACATTCTAAATTTTTCCTCATTATGGTTACAAACTATAGAAATAGAGTTATCAAGAATCTCTAACAAATCTGAGGGAGCTTTCATTGGAACCCCCAAATTTTTTGATAATTATGTAATCTTCATACAAGCGCAAGGAAACGAGGAGGTAGTGACCCTTATTAGCGAGGTATCAACAGAGGAAACCAAAGAAAGCAAACAAGACAGTGACAAAGAAAGGGAACAGAGGATGCAGAAATTGGTCCACCAGCGTTTCTAAGTTTAACTTAATCCTTAGAAATATCAGTATTCCCTTAGATAAAAGCAAGATATTAAGGAATTTATTTAGCTGATAACTGTCAATTTTATAAGCCTAATCTTCAGAAGAGGACTTGAAAACCATGCTCAATTTATTCTCAGTATGCCTTCTATCAAATACAACCAAAAGATGCATGCCAAATCAAAATGGTTCGAGTACAAGGTTGTAAACTATAAGCAAACGATTTGGGGTTGACAAACTTAGCAACGCCTGGCCGAAGAGGCAGCAATCTCTTTTCAATCAGGGCCATGAATAACTGTGTCTTCCTCTTATGAAGTGAAGCTATGAACTCCTTTCTTTCTTCTTCACCCGTTGGAGCCTTTTCTGGCCAACCAGTCTTGTTAAAGTAGGCCGTCATTCTGCAAACATCAGAATCAACTAATAAGCAATCCGATCAGATTTGGACTAAGTCTTCAAATTTCAAATCACAATTACAGTGGGCAGGAAAAAGAAAGTGAATGCCAAAACTGCAAATTTGAGCGAACAATACCTTTCTTTCCCACCACCAATTTTGAGCAACTCCCCGTACAAGTCCACATCCCAGGTAACACCCAGTTCTTTCTGCGCAATCAATTAAATAAGGAATCATGAATCAGTAAGCAAACTCAACCATCCACCAAAGACCCCGCCAAAAGCAAAACCCAGTTGAAATACGCAAGTATTTGAAGAGAGAAGGGCCAAGAAAGCCTCGAACTTTGAGTCTATAAAGTAAAGATACTTCCCAGTACAAAACAACGAAACATCAGCAACATATAACTGAACAAGGAAGATGGTATAATTAAAAGGACACCTCATTGAATGTGTCGTTGAAGGAGACTCTGTGGCCATCTTTCTCGGTATCGACGAGAACGCCGTCACAGTCGAAAAGCAGAGCCGACGGAAGAATAGCAGAGGATGAGGAGGACGATGCCAAGCAAGTGACCCCACTAGAAGACATCATCCTGGTGCTCATTGCCTTCGTTCTTGCTGTTCTGTTGGCCAATACTTTTGTACCGAAAAGTGAAGATGAAAACTTTGCTTCGTGGGGTTTGAGTTTGAGGCTGAGAAACGGTGTCTTTGGTTGGTACGAAGAGGAAGGAGATGTGGCCAAGGAAAGGGAGATGGCCGTCGATGCCATTGCTCATTGGCAGCGTGTCCTGCTGTTTTCTTGGATGGACGGTGTTTTGTGAATTGTGATATGTTGATATCCTTCCCCCCCATCCTCTCCATAACTCTCTCCTTGCGAGGACAGCGACGGGGAGGTGGAAGGATTGTGGCCGCGGATAACCCGAGTCTCGGTCTATAAATATATTAAAGTATATTGGTCATCGATATATTTGTAATCTATTTTTTCATTTAACCTCCAAAAAATTATCTTCCTATTTAGCGCCACAAAATGCGTCTCGGTCTGCGAGGCGCGGAAGGGAACTGGGCCCAGTGGGTTTTCGAGGCTTTCACATTGGTTTTGTAATAGGCCTGAGATCATATATTTTGGGCCTCTCTCAAGCTACTCGATTTTCATGCAGGCCCAAATTTCGAGCTCGAATCCAAACGTGCTTGTGGTTTCCGTAGTTTCTGCAACGGACTTGACTTGACTGTGAAAGAAGCAGCAGGAACTATCCCGCCGGCGGGTGAACCTTTGGAGTTTCATCCCCCAGTTAAAATCTTTTAGCCGCTTCCGTTGGATTGCACAACCTCCAGCGTCAGCTTTCGTCTTCAGTTATGTCGTGGAAGTAACTACTCAGAGCAAGGTGAGGTAAATAATGACACGGATAAATTGTATCGTAAAAGAACGAGATTTAGGGTAATGATATTTCATTGTAATTTGAAAAATTTCATTGTAGTTTAATTTAATTCACAAAAAACACTTCGATGCGGCACTCTCATCAACACCCCCTCCCCCTCCTCTCATCGCGTTCTGCTTTTTCCGTGCGGTCCTGAATTGGTATCCAATGAAGCATCTCCGTGTTGGCCGTGGCAAATATATATCTCGACCGCGGGGGGGGGGGGGGGGTTTTAATTAATGCCGAGATTCTTTTAGGTGGGCCCAATTTCATGGACTACACGTTGATGTGGGAAATTTTGGTGGGCAGTGGTTGTTATGGAATCTAATTATATATTCCATATGTTGATTTCCAAACGTACCAAAAAATAAAAAAAAAACCCATTAGTGGATGAAGACGTTGATAAGTTCATTTTAAAAAGCCTGCCTTTTTTTGTTTTTTTTTGCGATAAATTCGAACGTAAAACCCTGGTTCTGTTGTCCGAGTGTTACTTTCGGAGCAATTTCCCTCGCTTTTAATTGAAGCACGCTTGGCATCAACACTAACCAAAAAAAAAAGTCAACCCCCAAGATACGCCCAGTAGGCTTTGCAAATTACGGTGACTTCTTTTTATTTTTGTTTAACTTCCCCCGGCAGCTACCAATAATGGGCACGAAGGGTGACCACGGGCATTGGGAAATGGCCCTTTCCTCGCATTTATTACTCGCATCGCGTACGACTGGACGTGACAATTCTTCTACCTACTTAACCGTTGAAATGGGCTCCAGAACGTACCCCGTGCGACTTTAGCATTTCATGGATCTTGCTCCCACTCTAATTTTGTAATTTTGGCTCCGCACCTGATTGATCGGTTCGTTGTGCGCCAGACTGTAAATAAAATGAATTGTGTAATTTTATTTGCTCTTTTTGTCCCCTCCGCAGCCCCGAGCTCCAGACCTACGGACTGTTTTTCTTCGGTAGGAAACGATTGGAAGCACTAAATTATAATATAGAGATTGAACACCAAAATCGTCGCGTCATTACATCTTCGGTCTCGAGAAATCATCTCAATTAAATAAGAAATTTATAATTCAATATAAAAATAATAAAATTCAAATTTACAATCATTTAATTATACAATTTTTTATATCGTTTAAATAAATTACTCGTTTAAAATTTTAATTTATTAAGTAAAATTGAGATATAAATTATACGTTATATTTTAATTCTAACGATGTAATGAAAATAACCTAGCAAAATGAGATAAAGGTCGCATGCACGAGTGGAGAGACCAGCAGCGGAAAAGATAATATTCCTCTTATATTCATTTTTGGTACATTCTTCTCGTAAGCACATCATACAGCCCAAGAATTCGTGTCGTTCAAGAAATTCAAATGTGAATTTTTCAAAAAATATAAAGTATATTTGCGAAAAATTCGTTTATATATACAAATTTTCACACAAATACAACAGACAATAAAATTCTATGCGTAAAAATAATTTGTATGCACTTTTTTTTTTTTTTTTTTTTTGAGAGGTCATGGATTTTTTCAAGGAAACGTTGAACAGGGGCTTCATCGTGTGCTCTTTTCAACGTTATTTCTCGCGCTAGTCAATTAGGAGCAAATCGTGCAACGGCACAATCCAATGCCTTTGGGGCTTAATGATTGCAAAAGTATTGCCAATCATGGTCACAAAAAAAAAAAAAAAGTCCAAACACAACAACTAAGGCAAATACAGTGCATTACTAATTCCCTCCTTCCTTTTTTTTTTTTTTTTTTTTGGTGGGAGTAGAAGATTTCATGTCTTTGGGGGAACATCTCAGGGTTTTAGAATTTAAAATTGTAAATTGAAAACCTTACTAATAGGAAGAAATTTGTGAATTAAAGAAGGATTATTTTTCAATATATATATATATATATCATATGATTCAATAATCTCTTATTTTCTAGGAGCAGAAGACCTTCTGCCTTACCAAGTATGTACGGTGGTGGTTATCATGGTAAGAGTTAAAATTTTTCGTATTTGCGAGGCTCGTTCAGTTCATTTCTCGTTGTTTTTTGTTTTTGTGGGAAGGAACACCAATGAAAAAACCACGCGACGTGTCACTCTTTGGTTGGTCCCTCGTGGACTCGAACTCAATCGGTAAGACAAACGAAAGGTAAAACTTCCGGGAGACAAGCAATAAAAACCGAGAAGTAAGGGGCAAAAATAATAAAAATCACATCGAAGGGGCCGAACCGAAAAATTATCAAAATTGCGTCCACGCCCATTTACCGCTCATTATCCAGGAGCGAAAAAGAGCCCAAAGAGAAGGAAAAAAAATAAAAAAAAAAAAGAAAGAAAGAAAAGGAAAAAGAAAAAACAAGATTGTAAATAACTACAAAAACAGTGCCCTTTTTGCTGGCTCAGCCCATCCCAAACCCAGAGTAACCCCCCCACTCACATGCTTACTGTTCTCCCTCTCTCTCCATCTCTCTCTGCTCTGCCCCTCCGTTTTCACCTCTCCGTGATAAACAGAGCAAAGCCAAAAGCTCCCATTCATTAGAAAAAAATGAAGCAGAAAATCTGATCAGTTTCTTTCTTTTCTCTCTCTTTTTTTTTTCAATTGTTTTGGTCTAAATATTCTATTTATTTTCTTTCTCTTTTTTGTTTTTTTGTTTTTTTTTTGGTTCCTTTGGAAGTCCAAGAAATGGATTCTGCATGAGAAAGGCAAACAGAATCTAAGTGACAAAGAGTTATTCACGTCTGCTTTTCAGATGGCTGCTTCCGGCGGGTTAGCAGTGGAGCCGCCGGCGCAGGAGGTGTTGGAATGGCTCAAAAAGCTGCCACTGGCGCCGGAATACCACCCCAGTCTGGCGGAATTTCAAGATCCAATTGCCTACATTTTCAAAATCGAGAAGGAAGCTTCCAAGTACGGAATCTGCAAAATCGTGCCGCCTGTCCTCGCCGCTCCCAAGAAAGCCGCAATTGCTAACCTGAACCGCTCGCTCGCTGCCCGAGCCGGGTCATCCGGGTCAAATTCCCAACCCACATTCACCACCAGGCAGCAGCAGATCGGGTTCTGCCCGAGGAAGCCCCGACCGGTGCAGAGGCCCGTTTGGCAGAGCGGCGAGTACTACACGTTTCAGGAATTTGAAGCCAAAGCAAAAGCATTTGAGAGAAGCTACCTCAAGAAATGCTCAAAAAAGGTAACTTTCTCTCCTCTGGAGACGGAAACCCTGTACTGGAAGGCCACCGTGGACAAGCCTTTCTCTGTCGAGTATGCAAACGACATGCCGGGCTCTGCTTTCTCTCCGAAGAAGAGCAGCGGGAAGCAGGGGGCTCTTGCGGAGGGCGTGACAGTGGGGGAAACTGAATGGAACATGAGAGGAGTGTCGAGGGCAAAAGGTTCATTGTTGAGGTTCATGAAGGAGGAGATTCCAGGGGTCACTTCACCTATGTTGTATATAGCTATGATGTTTAGTTGGTTCGCTTGGCATGTAGAGGATCATGACCTGCACAGCTTAAATTACCTGCATATGGGGGCCGGGAAGACCTGGTATGGGGTGCCCAGAGAGGCGGCCGTGGCGTTTGAGGAGGTGGTTCGGGTTCTTGGGTATGGAGAAGAGATCAACCCTCTTGGTGAGTTTGTATTGAACCACATTGAATTTGACGACTAGTTGTCATTTTCCCCTGTTTTTGGGCGTGTTTACCTCCTGTTAAATTTTTTGTTGGCCTTTTTTGCTTTGTTTTCTGCTCATGGTATCAATATAGTTATATGGAAGAAAGCTATCATACAACAGCACCTGAGCATGTTTTAAGGTTCAGTATAGTTCCCTGGGATTTCAAATCAAGCAATGTGATTTGCAGTGATAGTTGCAATCGGTGGTTTTCTAGCTGGTACTTGGTGTTCTTAGAATTGGCACTAACATAATTTCAAATGCTGGGCTTCTAGCATGCACGACAGATATTGAGTGGCTGCCTTTAATTTTATTATGGACGGTGTTGTGTGATTTAATTGCTTATGAGAAAGATATGAAGGATATCTTCTCACAGAGGTTCTGCTTATAAATTTTTGAATTTTTCTTTTGAAGGAAAGATAATTTAGAGTAGTAGAATGAGTGGTTGATTTTGTGTTGATGCAACTTGGTGATTTCTATTTTACCCTTTGCTGTTGATTGATTTTATATTTGTATCAGTTCTAGTAACTATTCTACTTCACCTTGTGAATTTATGGATGCTTGAAGATGAAATTTGAAGTACTCCAGATGATAATCCTGTCAAGGAGATGATTGAAAGGTTCACATACGGCCAAATTTTGTGGGGCACTATACTCTACATTCTGAGTAACTAACTTTTGCTTTCATTTGCACTTTGTCAGTTACATTTTCTGTTCTTGGCGAGAAGACCACAGTTATTTCACCTGAAGTATTTATCAGTGCAGGCGTACCATGTTGCAGGTGCTGTCCTCATCTATGTTTGCTATGGTCTTACATTTTAGCTTTCTGCTGGATTGTGTTAGAATTTTTGCAACCAAGTCAAATTACTATAGAATTTAAATATTTATTTATTACTCGTTTAGGTTTCACTTCAATGTGACATGATACCAGTAGTAGAGGCAGGGCTTCTATATTTTTGGTTGGAGTGAGTGTCTTCAATTCATATGTTTCTAAATCATTATTTCTGTTTCAAATTAGGTTAGTGCAGAATGCTGGAGAGTTTGTTGTCACTTTCCCAAGAGCCTATCATTCAGGGTTTAGCCATGGTAATATGCCTTGGTTTTCAGTTTAGCAACTTGGTGTTGGAACATTTAATTTTCTCTACGATGATTTCTTTGCTGATGTTACATTCCATCAATGGTGTTTGACTCTCAGGATTTAATTGTGGTGAAGCAGCTAATATTGCAACACCAGAATGGTTGAGGGTAGCTAAAGATGCTGCTATTCGAAGAGCTTCAATTAACTATCCTCCTATGGTGTCTCATTTCCAATTACTTTATGATCTTGCACTAGAATTATGTACAAGGTACATTACCTCTTTCTTTCAATACCAGGGCAGCAATTTGATTATCTCCAATACCTTGATTTATTCCTGCATTTTTCTGCTTAACTTGAAAGTGGAATTCCCTGCTGAAGTTCCTTTAACATCAGTAGCATTCTGCAAAAATTTCTATTTAAAACTCTGGAAGTCTGTTATGCTATGCATCAAATTAGTTTTCAATTAGAAAAACTTAATATATCTTATAATCACTTTGCAGAATACCTGTGAGCATTAGCACAAAGCCCCGGAGTTCTAGGCTAAAAGATAAGCAAAAAGGTGAAGGTGAAACACTGGTGAAAGAGTTATTTGTGAAGAATGTAATACAGAACAATGATCTCCTTGATATTCTTGGAAAAGGATCTTCAGTTGTGCTTCTTCCTCAAAGTTCTTCTGATATGTCTGTTTGTTCAAATTTACGTGTTGGGTCCCAGTTAAGATTGAAACCCTCCCTTGGGTTATGCAGCTCTAAGGGATTAATGAAATCCTTGGAAAGTTCAATTTCTGATGGCATTGCCCGGAATGTGGATCACAGAAGCAATCAAGTGAAAAACTTAGTTTCAATGAAAGGAAAGTTGGCTTCTCTGTATGAAAGTAACAGGTTTTCCTCTCTAAATGAAAATGTAAACATACAAGCTATGAAGGAAGAAAGCTCAGGGGGGAGTAACACGCATGGTGATAAGTTGTCAGATCAGAGATTGTTTTCATGTGTCACATGTGGAATCTTAAGCTTTGATTGTGTTGCTATTGTTCAACCAAGAGAAGCAACTGCTAGATACCTCTTGTCAGCTGACTGTAGCTTCTTAAATGATTGGATCATTGGTTCTGGAGTACCTGGCGATGGACTTGCCATTAGTGCTAATGCAAATACTTCTGAGCAGAAATCCCCAACAAGTAGGTTACATGGAAGATCTTCTGATTTTTGGCTTGCCCTTGTTGCAATATATAACATATTATTCAAGCGGAATCTTTAGTTTTATAACATAATCATGTATACTGGATTTGGCGCATAGATTTGGAAGATGGTTGGCATTTCTTGGAATAATAGAGAACCTTAACAGCATAATGTTAAAGTTTCTTTATTTGTTCTTGGCATAAGTGACTTTTTTTTTTTTTTTTTTTTTTTTTCTGGAATTTATAGAGGAAAGGTGGGGGTTTGGATTCCCAACATCTGCCACCAAGTCTCTTTAAGAGGCCTGAGGTGGCTGTCAGGCCAAAGTCCAGTGGTTGGCATTAGGCTAAAGTTGAAACCTAAATGTGACATTTAACCTACATAACCTGCATAATGTGTGGTCATGACACTGTCAAAAAGACTTCTTTATGTTTGTTTTTAATGTGTTATATTTCTGGTCAGGCTTTTCCTCTTGGAAATTTAGTTTTGAAGACATTCTTTTTGCTCTAAAATCCAGGATTGGTCGAAAAAAATGTCACAGATGGTTTATATGATGTTCCTGTTCAGTCCATTAATTACCAAATTCAGATGGAAAATCAGAATATTGAAGTGCCTTCTGATTCTGAAACACAGAAAAATGCTTCTGCACTTGGTTTGTTAGCTTTGAATTATGGGATCTCTTCAGACTCAGAGGAAGACCAGGTTAAGCCAGATGCATTTGGTGATAATCAAATTAATATGGCAAACTGTTCGGAAAGTATATACCGGGGTCAAACTTCTCCTTGCTCTTCTTACAAACAAGAGTTCAATGATGCAAGTGATGGTTTCACTGCATCTGTATCAAGGCTTGATTGTGGGGGTGAAGTTGCTTTACAAGGTATTGATTGCCATGCAGCACATAGGATGGCTATACTCAAGGATAGAAGTGATCAAACTCTTGACTGTGAAGATCTTGCATACAGGGAATCAAATGTTTTTCAGAGCACATTTAAGGATCCAAAGGCAGTGTCGCATATGGCCACAAACTGTTCATCAGCGTTCTCTGATACAGAAAAGCAAAAGCTTTGTAGGGCCATTGTACCAAGAGAGCATTCAGATGCATCTCTTGCACAAAGATCTGATGAAGATTCTTTGCGAATGCATGTCTTCTGTCTTGAGCATGCTGTAGAAGTGGAGCAGCAACTTCGTCAAATTGGAGGAGTGCATATTTTGCTTCTCTGTCACCCAGGTAGGATATTTTATTCTACAATGTTTCTCGCTGTATACATTAAACAAGTGCCTTTTCTCTTTTTTTCGTGTTCTCTGTCCTGAGTTTCTCATTCTTTTTGGGTCAAATGAGGTTCCTTAATATATTGGGCTATATGCATGCTCTTAGATAGTGATGAGTGATGAGGTATGAATCTAGTTATCTATCATTTGGACAGATAATGAATAGTCAAATATCATCTCACTGGATAATGGGGATGGCTTGTGTATTTAAGTTGGTGCTCTTTGTAAGTCATATAAATTGGTCTATGTTGATGGTTTACATGCTCTTGTTCGTTATCGTAATTTAGATGCTACTTAATGTCCCTTGGACTTGTCTTGAATGGCATTCATACCAGTCACATATTCTCTAAATTTTAATTCCTCCTATTCTGTAGTACCAAATTAGTATCCTCTTGAAGAGGAAAAAGATGATCTTTGGCAGCTGTTTAACAAATGAAACGGGTAATATGCTGTGGATGAAAAGAATTGGCTGCTTAACACGAATGGTTTTTACAGTCATCTTGAATATGTCCTCTCTCTCTCTCTCTCTCTCTCACACACACACACACACACACACACACAGGAAATAAGATGGTCTAAATTATCTAGCCTTGTTGCACTAGAAAGTCAATGTTCAAGTTGCCAAATACAAAAATTTATTGACTACCTAACAAATTAAAGTTTTCAGCTGATTAGTTTATTTTCATTGTTTCTTGCATTTTGAAAAGTTAGTTGTCCAACAAGTTTGCAATTAGGAAAAAGAGAAATGATTTATGTAATTCTGTAAATTGATTGATTTCTCTTAAAACATTTGCAGAGTATCCCAGGATAGAAGCTGAAGCAAAGCTAGTGTCAGAAGAACTGGGAGTTGATTATCTCTGGAAAGATAGCAGTTTTAGGGATGCCACCAAAGATGATAAAGAGATGATCCAGACAGCTTTAGATAATGAGGATGCCATACCAGGGAATGGTGACTGGGCTGTAAAATTGGGGATCAACCTCTTTTACAGTGCCAACCTCAGTCGTTCTCCTCTTTACAGTAAGCAGATGCCATACAATTCTGTTATTTACAATGCTTTTGGTCGAACTTCGCCTGCTAGCTTGCCTGCAAAGCTTAATGTTTATGGAAAGAGGTCTGGCAAGCAGAAAAAGGTGGTGGCAGGGAAATGGTGTGGGAAAATTTGGATGTCAAGTCAAGTTCATCCTTTTCTTGCAAAATGGGATTCTGAGGAGCATGATCAAGAGCAAGAACAGGAAAGAAGCATCCATAATTTGGGGATACCGCCTGATGAAAAGCTTGAGAGGAAACAACAAAGTATCAACAGAACTGCAACCAACTTGTTCTCTAAGTCTGGAAGGAAGAGGAAACTGAGGTTGGAGAACCCATGTGTTAAGAAAGTCAAATATCTAGAGGCAGAAGATGCAGCTTCAGATGATTCAGAGGAGGATAATCCTCCTAAGCTGCATTTGAAGATTCATGGTTGGAAAGGAACAAAAGATATTGGGAAAGAAGTTTCATATGATTCATTGGAGGAAAATTCTTATAGGCACCGTGGTAAGATAAGTAGAACTAAGCGGGCCAAAGCAGTTGAAAGAGATGATGCAATATCTGATGATTCATTGGAAGATAATTCCTATCGGCAGGACCAGAGAATTCATAAAATAAAGCAGGCCAAACATATGAAGAGTAAACTTGCTCTAGTGGAGAGTAATTCTCAAAAGCAAATTGCAAGGGAATATAGGAGAAAGCGGTTCAAGTGGGTTGAAGTGGAAGGTGCATTTTCAGATGATTCACTGGAAGATAACAGTGATAGGTGGAATGGGAGGGCTTATAGAAGTGCAAAAACTAAATTTTTTGAGACTGAAGATGTAGTGTCAGGTGGTTCGGTAGGGGAGAGTTCACATTGGGAACAGGGGAGGGTTTGTAGAAACAAACAAGTGAAATATGTTGAGAAAGAAGATGAAGTTTCCGATGACTCACTGGAGAATCGCTCCCATTGGTGGACTAGTAAGACTTTTAGAGGCAACCATTCTTATGATTCAATGGGGGAAAGTTCTTACGAGCAGCTCACAAGGTTTCCTAAAGCTAAGCAAGCTAGATTTATGGAGAGGGAAGAAGCAGATTCAGATGATTCACTTGGCAACAACGCCTACAAGCAGCACAGAAGGATTTTGAAAAGCAAGGAAGCAAAATTTATTGAGAAGGAACATGAAGTTTCTGATGATTCAGTGGAAAATAATTCTCAACAACCAAAGGGAAGGGTTTCTAGAAGCAAAAGTGCCAACTTTATTGAGAGGGAAGATGCAGCCTCAGATGAATTGATGGTGGATGATACCTATCGACAGCCCAGGAGGGTTCGTAGAAGCAAGAAGGTGAAATTTGGTGGGAGGCAAAATTTACTTCCAGATGATCTGCATGAGGGTAATTCTAATCAGCGGTGGCTCCAGAAGACTCCTAGAGGCAAGCAAGCCAAATTTATTGAAGAGGAAGATCCTGCTTCAGGTGATTTGTTGGGGGATGATTCTAATCAGCGGTCCCGGAGGATCCTCAGAAACAAGCAGAACAAACTTGTAACCCTTCACCAAATGAAACAAGAGACTCTCAGACATGTGAAACAAGGGACACCACACACAACGAAAAAAGAGAATCAATTTGTTAAACAAGAGAAGCAAATGAAGCAAGAGACACCTCGGCTCAGGAACAAGAGAAATGGGCAAAACTCTAGACACAGCGATTCTCATGTTGAAGGGGAGCTTGAGGGTGGACCCAGCACACGCCTCAGGCGACGGCCCTCAAAGTCTGGAAAAGAGACCGAAACGAAGCTGCAAGCAAATCAACAGACCAACAAGAAGAAAGGGAAGAGTGCTTCAACTGTGAAGGCTCCAGCTGGCCGCAAGAATGTGAAAAGAAAGGAGGAAGAAGCAGAATATCATTGTGACATTGAGGGATGCACCATGAGTTTTGGCTCGAAACAAGAGCTTGCAGTGCACAAAAGGAACGTCTGTCCTGTCAAGGGGTGTGGAAAGAAATTCTTCTCGCATAAATATCTGGTGCAGCACCGTCGAGTCCACTTGGTTGACCGCCCCCTCAAGTGTCCTTGGAAGGGCTGCAAGATGGCATTCAAGTGGCCATGGGCTCGGACCGAACACATTAGGGTCCACACAGGTGCTCGTCCTTATGTGTGCGCTGAGGAAGGCTGTGGGCAGACGTTCAGATTTGTGTCTGATTTCAGTCGTCACAAGCGGAAGACTGGTCACTCCACAAAAAAGGGCAGGGGCTAATTCAAATAAGAGTGTAATTTAACATTGCTAATGAAACTGTTCGGTTGACAGGGTAGGAAGGACTAGGTTTAAAGATGGTGCTAGGAGGATCTCCCTGTAATTGTAATCCCAAGTAACATTTAAATTCTCTCTTTTTCCCCGGGGTCTTAATTGGGCCCAATTGATTCACTGCAACCTGAGGGATTGGCTACAACTTTCAGACTGATTTTTTCTCCGATTGACATCGCGTTGTGGAAAATCTCGTCTTGAATTTTCAGGGACCGGCCGACGTTCTGGAGGACTAAGGCCTCTGCCTCAGGAAATTGTGGAGGTTGCAGAAGAAATTTTACCCACGCATGCGCGCTTCCTGTTCAATCTCTTCGTCTCTCTCACTCTACGCTTCCCGTACAGGGTGTTTCGCCGAACGGGAATGGGTGGGTCGGCAAGAACACTGGCAGTCATTTACTGTCGGGCAAAGATTGGAGCACCAGCCGATAAGTCCTAGCTTTATAGGTTTTTAAAGCCTGTCTTTGAAGACTGAAAGACAGTTTGGACACTTCCTTCGTTCAAGTACAGCACTTTCCTTTGCTCTCGTCGTTCCTCGTGCAAAACATAAGACCGAGTAGGAGGGACTGGATAACTAAAAAGAGCACCGCTGGTACATGAGATTCGGACACGTATATTTGTTCTGCAACAGAACTATATTAAACCTCAAATTTCTGCAGGCATATCACCACATTGGGCCTTCTTCTTCTTCTTCTTCTTCTTTTTTTTTTTTTTTTAAATTAATAAATTTTGGAACAAGACGGTTAGCTTTTTCGTTCACGCAAAAGCTAAACCGGAAATTTCCGGACTCTTTCAATCGAGTCAAAACCCCAATTATATTATTATTATTATTATTATTATTATTTCAAAAATAAATAATTTCTGCATTTAACCCCGTAGTTTCTTGCAAGAATTTTCCTTCTCTCAATAGTCCGTTTGTGACGTGTCGGGTTGTTACTTACAGCAATATTATAATCCGATATGCAAATAATTATTTTCCTCAAAAAAAAAGAAGAAAAAAATCTATAAATTAATAAAGATGAGAATTTAAATTTGTTAATATTAAAATTAAATATAAAAAATTTATTTAAATTTAATAATAATCAGATTCCTCGTGTGTATGAAATTAAACGGAAGGAGCAACGGGCGCAACGATGAACAGAACCTCGACGCGTATTTGTGTTTTTTAATTTTTTTTTCGTTTTTCCAAAAAAAAAAAAAAAAGAAAGCCCTGCACAGTGTCCGAATACAAACAAGTTGCACACGTCATCTTACAAAGCACCAAAAGAGCATGCCCCTTATTTTATTTTATTTTCTATTGCTCTCGATAGCAACCAATTTTCGGCCTCTGCCCATTTAATTTCTCTCTCGAGTCTCAGCCCGCTGCTGCTGTGATCTCTGCGAGAGAGAATTTTTCTTTTTAGGGTTTCGAAAGAATTGAAATGTGGAGGCAAAATGGAGCACTCCGAATCCTCCAATTCCGCCGCTAATCCCGACGAAACTCCCGAATTAGGGCTTCCATCACCCGCATTGGAGACTATTCCCGCGCCGTCTGATCCTGTTCGGACTGCCGGGGATGTTCAACGCTGTGATCTACGCGACGAGCTGAACAAGCAGCTGGATATGGAGGAAGCCGAGAAGAGAGAGAAACATTCGTTTTTGGATTCTGCGCCGTTTGATCTCGATCAGACGGCTGATGAGCAGAAAGAACTACTTGAAGAGCTCCAGGAGAAGCTGAATTTGAAGGATGGCGGGAAGGAGGAGGAGCGGCAGCTGGAAGCTGCGTCGGACAAACGCTCGAATGACCACAGTGAGGAGGAGTTGGGGAGAGGAGAGAGCGGTGGAGAGGAGAACGGGAATGAGAGCGAGGGAGCGGAAAATGACGATGAGAAGAAGAGTGGGAGTTTCAATGGGATTAGAAGGCACCCACTGAGGCCCGATGCTGAAGATTGCGCCTATTATATGAAAACTGGGGCTTGCAAATTTGGATCCAATTGCAAGTTTAATCACCCTGTTAGAAGGAAAAACCAGGTAACATCTTCTATGTTCTACTTTATGGCATTTTCTGTTTGCATATATCTTATAGTTCCTGTCCGATTGTGAATAAAAATGCAACCTTTCGGTTAGGTGGAACGTTAGTGCATATTTTGTTTGTGTTTGTTTCAAATTTACTGTTGAAAATATGATCTTTGGATGGTAAAATTATTTCCTTTTTCATTCTGCAAGAGGAATTTTCTGGGGTCCAATAATATGATACATGTGATCTATGCCTTGTTATCAATTGTAGGCCTTGTGTTCTGATTGAACGGAAATGCTTTGTCAATTATTCTGGGATTTATTTTTCGTAGTAATGGATGCAACTAGTCAAGGAAGCTGGTTTTTGTTGTTTCAATAAGCTTCTTGAAATTTAGGAGTTTTACAGGTTCTGAGGCATGCATATGATTGGAGATGTTACTCTAACTTCCAGTCGTTGTTCTTTGCTTTTTCCTTTGTGATAAGCCTGCCAAGGAGAAGGTGAAGGAAAGAGAAGAATCTTCAGAGATGCCAGGCCTGACAGAATGCAAGGTTATTTTTCTCATGCCTTCCTTTCGACCTATGAATTCTGGGCCACATTAAGCTTTCTTTTTCTGGTTTCTTTTTCATAATGTCATTTACTTTTGCTGGACTTCTTTTGTTACGAATAAGGGTTTTTATGCACTGTCCAACTTAAGCTTTTCATGCGTGGCTCTCCCAATCTTTATTATTGTGACAAAAACTTGCATTCTGTTATTTATTGTGAATTTGTGTTGACTCATTTGTCAGTTTGTTAATTAAGTGTTTCTAATTAAGTTGCTTGCAGATGTTGTTGGTCTAAGATGGTGTGGACCTTCTTTATTTGGCTATTTAGGAACTTGCTGATGGGTTACGTTTATTTCATTTTATACTTCTGCCTATTACAGTATTACTTGAGGATAGGAGGTTGTAAGTATGGAAAGTCTTGCAGATTCAACCACTCAAAAGCCAAATCTTCAGCCTTACCAGTTTTAGAGCTTAACTTTCTTGGCCTCCCAATCCGACCGGTATTCCTTATATGCAGACCTTAAAATATTTGATATATCTTTTTCAGACTTAGTAAGATTTATCTTTGTTTATGATTGTGGTTGTGCTGAAATTCTCATGTTGCCTTATCAATCTAAGGGAGAGAAAGAGTGTCCATATTACATGCGTAATGGCTCCTGCAAGTATGGATCCAGCTGCAGGTTTAATCATCCAGATCCTACAGCTGCAGGAGGAAGTGAGCCCCCCGCCTTTGTTAATGGTGGGTCCACTTCTCTGCAGAGTTCATCACAATCAAGTATCAGTTCATGGTCATCACCGAGGGCATTAAATGAGACTGCTCCATTTATGCAAATAATGTTTCCACCAGCTCAAGGGGTTCCTTCTCCCAATACAGAATGGAATGGGTATCAGGTGTCTGGACTGTTCTGTAGCTATTTATCCTTTTCTCTTAAGTCTGGCGATTTATATCATTTATCAGTTGTCTTTCCCTGCACGATACTGTTTCCTTCCCTGCATGATATTGTTTCCTTCGCTGCTGATTATTCATTGTTTCTATCTTGGAATTAGTATTTAAGACAGACTTAAATGACTTGCATCATTTGTTTTCTTCCATAGAAAAGTTGTGTCAAAAACAAGTGGCTTTCGTTGGTCTAATTCATTTAAAAGTTTTAATAGGAGATGCCACTGAGTTATGATTTTGAGGAGAGAAAGGGAAGTAACTATATATGATATCTGAAGTAAACCATTACTTTGAAAGCATTGCTTTCTAGGTATCAAGGTTTTCTTGTTTGAAACTTGGTGCTCGTGGTAATCGTCAACATTTCTGTCTTGATTATTTTAAGCCAAGAATTTTCCTTGGTACGGTTAACTAAAATTGATTTCTGCCATGCGTCTCTTCTCCCTACAAACATCTTTGTGTTGTGTTTCAGTTTTTGAATCTAATGTTTGGCAATTGTGCTAAATAATTTTGCTCAAAATTTACTTACAAAGACTTATAAACACAATTTTTATGCCACTGAATATATGTTTTTGTGATTGTCCAAGAGTCCTGTATATCCACCAGAAAGAAGCATTCATCCACCTCCAACATATCTCATCGGCAACCCAGCAAGTGACACCAATGTCTATGCACATCAGCAGCCTCAGATGCTGGTTGATGAATTTCCAGAACGACCTGGCCAGCCAGAGTGTAGTTTTTATATGAAAACTGGGGACTGTAAGTTTAAATCTAACTGCAGATTTCATCATCCAAAGAATCGGCTCCCAAAGTCACCCCCATGTGCACTTAGTGACAAGGGCCTGCCATTGAGACCTGTAAGTTTATTCTTACATTAAGACTACACACCCATAGTTCTTAATATACCATATCATTTTGTTTATGGAAATGGACAAAGAATTACCTTGATAATCTACTTCTATTAACTTGTTGCCATAGTTAGGTCAACTAATCTGCTCGATATTCCTTTTCATCATTTTTTATTTTCATTTTTAAATTTGTGTTGTGTGCTTTCCATGTCATAAGATGCTAAGAAATCTTTTTGTCGGTCCTTCAGTAAGCATGATTACTTGTCTACACAAGTAGAATTGATTCAGGAGCCCCTCGTGTAAGAACACTTCACATATGCTGCACCACTACGGGACACCCCTACCATGTAGTTTAGTTTTTCTGCTACTCTTGAGTTTTTCCATTCATGACAAATCTTCTGTATTTTGAAATCCAGGACCAGGCCATATGCTCCTATTACAGCCGCTATGGCATTTGCAAGTTTGGGCCGGCTTGTAAATTTGACCATCCAGTACAACATCCTCCTCCAGCAGGTTCCGGTGATAATCATTTTGTTCATTCTGCAATGAAGGAAGAAGTCAGAGTGTCCAAAACTGGGAATGGAAATGATAGCCCAGTTCATCAGCCCGCCTGAACGTTTTTGGATCAAGCGTTCTAGTGCCTTTTAGAGTTCAGAGGGTTTTGAATTTTGGTCCTGAAACGTGGCTATTGTAGCTTATTTTCTTTTTCAGCTGCCACAAGCTTTTCAAACCGTGGCATTACACATGCGAAATGAAATCAGGATGTGTACATTATTTCTATTTCATTCTCATCCCAATGAGCCTCATCTTTACATGTGCTTTTTGGTGCGTGCATTGTGTGTTGGTCTATGATGGGGTGTTTGTGATGCCAACTAAAGTGCCACATAAACTGGTGGCGATGTAGATTAAAAAAGAGAGCTGCTGTGATTGTTGTGGCTAGTGCGGAAGTACGAATATTAACTAAAATAATAGCGGACGCCATACAAGTGCACTTTGTGAACGCACCCATTACCATTGAATCTACACTACTCTTGTAAAAAGGCTTTAGCTACCGGCCGTCGCCTATGGGAGGCAAAAATCAAAATTTCTTTTTCGATTAATAGGAAAAGGATGGAAAAGTCACGTTGCACTTCACACAAGCGAACAGAAAGCCACATGGAATGGTGTGCATGTAAAGTGGCCTTATTGACGAAGGTACGATCTTGCTCAGAGCCGACATGCGAAGCACTAATATTCCCTATAAATCAACATGCGAAGGTCTCCGTGTATTTTTTTGGGTCTACATTCCTCTCTCGCTCTGGTAGCATCTTGTCATGTTAGGAAACATACAAGGGACAAAGAAGAATCCATGACGGTGACAGTACATAAAGTTGGAAAGTTTCTGTAAGGGGAAATAAACGAGGGAAAGAGAAAAAAAAAAAAAAAGATTATGATACACTCCGATGCTTCACCAATAGGCCAGAGGAACCTGTCAAGGAATCCCCTTCCCCGTAGACATAGAACTTCACAGGTCAGTTCAAGGCTCCAGTTGCAGCAAAAGTTCATCCACAGCAAAGCCATTTGCTCTGCAGCATTGAAATCAACCAAGCAGTAAAACATCTTGAAAGGAGAACTACGCAGCTGCTAAAAAACACGAGGGACAGAGAAAAATTCAATTGGTCATTTACAAGTACCTTCCGAGGATGCTGGTAAGTCTCGGGTTTCTTGTACTGCGTATCGTTGGTTTGTGGGGCCACAATTTTTACAGCAGTATTCTTGGTGGTCTTCTTTTCATCCCTGGCTTTGTTAAATATCATGGTAAATCCTGCTGCCGAAGCGGGGTTGTTTACATCCCACTCACCAAACTTGGGCAATGGACGAGCTCCCTGTTGAGAAATTTAAAAATTTTACTAGTAAACCTTCTTCGCCCATTCCAACTTTGATAACACTAGTAGCCATCAAATTTATTCCGCATTTTAGATTGCTATCAAGAAGCTACATCACATCAAAAGATTCAATCCAATTCCCCGTATTAATGAGAAGAGAAGATGATAACTAGCTTGTATCGAAGAAAAAATAAAAAAATTTCTAGGAGATTAATGAACAGGAAAATGGGTCTGGAAATAGGTTACTGCGGGAATTTCTGTAGAAAGAAAAAGAAAAAAAAAAAAAAGCAAAAACAATTTTCTTAATCAAGCACGATATCATGAGTTACTTGTAACAGAATTTTGTTTTGTCCCCTTATAGCGCGAACACAGGTTTCTGGTGTGGGCGAGGTGATATTATCATGCCCCCTCTGACTAGGGCCCCTGACCCCTAAATCTTCCTTAAAATTAAACAACTACAAATCAAGATGGTCCGTCTCTCTTGTCCGTACGATAATTTCCGCATTCGTAATGATGGGACAGCTGGCATTTAAACACTTGGACAAAGGAGGGACGGACCCAGAAATTGCAAATGGCCAAAACTTCTTTTGCTCCAGCAAACTTACAGCGTACGATCCCACAAAGTTGAATTCCACAATTATTATATAAGTCCATTTAAACGTACTCCCAAAAGATACAGAAATTTTCAATAGACAGCGTTGCTTAGCCAGATCTATTAAAAAGTGAAAAACTGAAAAGATTAAAAAAAAAAAAAAAAAGCAATCAATAATCGTATCAAAAGAAGAAAAAAAAAAAAAGAAAGAAGCGAACAAAGCCAAAACCACCAGGAAGCGACCCTGTATCGAGCTTTTAATACAATCTTTGTGTATTCCGGAGATTGTTCTATGCATACCACAGCCGTCCAATCCGAACTTTAACGTGATGTACATAAAAAAAAGGGGAAAATAAATAAAATAAATAACTAAAGAATAACGTGACGCACCGAAGCCATGAAATGAAATGAAGATAGACACGAGCTTCCGGCTTCTCTGGTCGGTTGTTTGCCCTGGGCGAAATTGAGAGAGAAAGAAAGAAATTTTATTTTATAGAGAGAGATAGAGAGAGAGAGAGAGAGAGAAAGGAACGGAGAAGTTAAAAAGAGGGCGATTTCTATGGCAGGGAGAAGGCGCGGGGGGGGGTTGCGTTGTTCTGTTTGGTTGTTGGGAATTTCAATTGTTGAAAAAAACAAAAACAAAAAAAATAAAAAAATCGAGGGAGGGCGGCCCACGCTGGTAACGCGCTGTAACCGTTTGTTTTGTTTTCCCGCGGAAAATGAATTGTTCCTCTCCCACGCCTGTTGTACGGTCGTTATTCTCAGTTTCTTTCTTTTTTTTTTTAAAAATTTATTTTTTAAACTCATTTTTTTTTTTCAACTATAACATAAATAAGCTAGCATTTTTTATTTAGCATCTCCATTAATAACCTCAACCCCATCACTAAGAGAAAACCTGGAGAACTTAAAAAAAGAGAATTACTTTTAAAATAATTTATATTTTTTCATATTTGGTCACATCTATCCCCGTGGGACTCTCTCTCAATCCCGACTTCGTTCTTTTTAATCGTTGTTTCTAAGCCTAGTAGTAGTATCACCGTGCCTCCGCCGCCAGCCAAGCCACGATTTTTTTTTTTGTTTATTTTTTTCAATCAATTTCATATATATACTTCTTCCATCTGGTTTTCTTCTCACATTTGCTATGTTTTTTTCTTTCCCCCCCCCCCCCCGAGAAAAGTAAGATATCAACATCAATGAAGCAATACAGAAGTAATAAAAAAATATAAATTAATTATATTTTATTTAGACTAAAAAAATATAATTAAATATTTAAAAATTAATTTACTAATTTTTTATGAAAATATACAAAAAATGAGTTATAATTTTCCTAATAAATTCTTAACTTTTTATATTTTTATTTCAATTTATATTTTTAAATTTGTTTTAAATTAATTTCTTATAAGAAATAATCTAATTTGTTAAAATTTATATATTAATCAAATAAAAAATTATTAACAATTTTACTCTTTTTTTTGTTAAAAAAGAAACAATATAAAACAAATTTAAAAATTATAAATTTTAAATAAAAAATTTAATTATAAAAATTTAAAACTAAATTTTCACATATTTTCTTCACTCACTTAACATTGCTACAGAATAGTGCTCTTTTTTTTTTTTTTTTATGTCTTTTACGTTAATATTGTTTTCCAGCTGCTCATCTTGGAATTTTATGTAGCATTGTTTTCCAGCTGCTCATCTTGGAATTTTATGTCGAGCAGACAGTATACCCATCCATAAGACCCAAGTTCCCCCTTTTCCTTCAGAGTGGGATGACCAGCAAACAACCCGTTACTATACGCTAGTGACTCTTGAACACGTAAAACACACTCATTTCTGATATATTCAATTAGATTCATAATTATTTTTTTCCTCCGATTTTGCTGTCTGTCTACTGATTGCTAAACCGTGAAACTGTCTTACATCGACGTGCTATCAAGAATCGAATTTCAATAGCTATTGGGTTAGAACATCATCGTAGGCTTAGAATCTGTAACATTACTACATGATTTTTCAGATATTAGAGTCCATAAACAGTGTTCTCAATTTGCTTTTATTTGCTATATGGTTGAGTAAAACTTCATATGCCTTTCGGTTACGAAATACAAATTTCTTAAAATCTATAGTAGCAGGTTCCACTTTTGTTAACAACAAATCTCAAATAAATGCCTTGACAGATACAATTTCAATACCCATCAACACGTTTTTGCCAAGCTTAGCACGACAGATTCTAACCTATTACAGCTTTAGACAAATCAGTTGGTAAGCAATTACAGATATTTTGAGCTCAGATATGATCCCGTAGTACTTGTCTGTTGTACAGCTACACTTATCATAAATAATGTACACTCCTACTGGATCCTATCAATCTCGATTCTAGACCCCGAAAAGGAAGAAACAAGAGGCAAATTGTAAAGGGGACTAATCGCGTAAAAGCCAAAAATTCTATGGGGCTTACCACAGCCATTCAGGAGACGAAACAAATCAGGTCTGAACATTAGCTTTGTTTCCAGCAAGGATAAGAGAGATCTCCAGTCCACGACTAAAGGCTTGATTAAAGAGAAGCCGAGACTGGAAGGTAGAAATGAATGGAAACCATGATAAGACAGCGATTGGTGCAAAAATAATCATACCCATACCAGCATCATACATTCTGGCAAACTCCCGCACGGAATCCCACAAGCCTAGGCTCCTAACAACTTTCTTCCATGTCACACTCAACTGTTTCAAAACAACCAACAGGCATAAGCAGTGAAAATATGATAACATGTAAGGTACATGTTACAACCAAGAAGCAACATTTTCAAACATAGAGGTGGTTTCTCATCAACAATCCAACTTAGTTTGGTTCGTCACAAGGAGAAAACTCCTAGGAGGAGGTTGGAAGTTCAATCCCAGCTACCTCCAACCCGACAAACTGTGGGCTTTAATACTGTGTACCAAACAAAAGAAAGGAAAAAAAAAAAAAAAAAAAAAAGAGCTGGTTTCTCATCCAAATGCATCTGCAAAGTTTCATCACCAGCCAACTTCATGCTTTCGTGAACATACCATCTCCCGTTAAACAACGGGAGAGGCTAATAAAGCACTGCAAGAAGGCCACCACAAGTGTCACTTATCCCCAACATGGCATTTGTCTTTTTGGCTGTGCCAGGGGAGGGGGTGGAAGGAGATTTGTCCAATCAACTGCCAGGGAATCTATAGTTGTCAGACATTATAGGATTGACCCCTTGATGCTACATTCACCAAGAATTACTATCACAAGATTTTGCAGTGTTGTGGGGAGGCCCATTCCTAAATGTTCTAACAGGTAAAGACATGTTACCTAATTGCTACCCCAGAACAGGAATCTCTCTGTGGCAGTTATATCGAAGCAAAAGATTCAATGATCTCCATTCCAAACATTATTCTTATTCTAAAGGAACTCAATATAGAAAAATGTAATTCTCACTTACACATATGATGGCCCATCCGGTAGGAATAAATGCAAGGATGCTTGCCAAAAGGTCTGGAATTGACAGACTAGTGAAGGCAATGACAAGACAAAGGGCTGCTATAAGTCCTATTGATGTGACTCCTTGCATGAATCGCACCAATAGCTGGTAATTGGCAGATTTTTTGGGGCTGTATGTGAAGATCTAAACATGGCAGGAAAACAAACACAAAGCAGATGAGTATCATGGCAAATGTAAAGCAAGAACAGCAGCACAGAAATGGGAAAAAGAACTTTTCAGGACATACAAACCTTAAACAACACGACAAAGCCAACCAATACGACCCAGGAGAAGCCATAGATCTAGACAATGAAAGCAATTGTCAAAATAGAGAAGCAAGACAATACTACTGGCCAGGGTCTAGCCAGTAATGAAACTACTAGTTGGCTGTGCAATAGTTGGGTGTGATTTCCATTTGGTTCTTCGAAAAACATAGAAAACTATTTATCAGTAAAGTTGAAGACAGGTCAGGAGATTACTGCAAGGGATGTATCCTTTCCCGTGAGATGGAGTTTGTAAACAATTCCATACTGGAACACAAAGAACCTCAAGCTCAATATTGTTTCCAATATGCGACCTCTCATGGTTTGAATATGCATCTGGATATGAGACAAATAACTTATCACTGGAGAAGAACATTAAAAGTTGTAGAAAGTATGATATAGAACAATTCCAACCCACAAGAAAAGACCTTTTCATGAGCACACTTTTATTTGTAGACATAATGAAACAGAAAACTAATACAAGTCCTGGCAGGAAAACAAATATTGCATTTTTAATGTCTTGTTGCAAGCAAAGTACCGCCAGAGGCAAAGACATGTTGTACAATCTCTTTCACTAACAAAACTGCCAACATTCTTTACTTTTGAGAAATCAAGACTTTCACGCTAACTGATCAGTTAGTATAATGGATTAGCATAGAAAAAATGCTGCAGCACATTTAACAGAAATCTAGTACAAGCCCTGACAGGAAAACTAATTTTGTATTTCTGGTAGACATATATCTTATTGCAAGAAAAGATGCTGGTAGAAGCAAAGGCAAGTTTTAGAACCTTTAGTTCACTGACAAAAATATCAGAACTCTTTGCTTCCGAGTGACAAAGACTTTTACGGCCAATAAAGTAAATCTAATTACAGAATTAAGTGATGCTGAAAACAACTAGTACAATGAAAATGCAAAAAAAGTTATCAATTACCTGTTCTTCATCCCACCATGATTCCCAGCTGTTTTCTCCTTTTATACCAACTCCACCTTTATAGAGAAGCCAACTTGTCCAATCATCAAAATCTTCAACAGTCCTGTTTATTAACCCATATCACATGAAGTTTCACTCTAAACGGCACATTAAACATTTTAGGAGTGTAAACCTTGCATAACTAAGTCACTTTGAGTCATAACTTCAGCATATAAATGAAAAATAACACAAAGCTTACTTTTGCCATTCAAAGCCTGAGGGATTGAATATATAAGGAGCAAAAAGCCATGAGATGACCAGGAACCAACTGCTAAGAGTTAGCAGTACGAAGGAAACAGCACCTCCGTCTGTGTATCCATATGCAATGTAAACTATGAGAAGCAGTGCAACTTCGAGCCTGACAAGACAAAGTTTTAAGTTCAAATCAAACAGACCCAGAAAACACAAATTGGCAATAAATCTTCAAACACCAGTATCACTCACGCTTTAACAAAATGACTTCTAGAGTAAAGCCTGTAATTCTCAGCAAACTTGATGTGATGGACCACAAAGCCTCTGCCAGTTGCTCTATACTGTTGATTAAATTCAAGATGTGTGCATGTCAGTTCCAAGACAGATAAAACATAAGCTTCTCAGTAAAATTTGTGCATGCACATGTGTATGTGTGTGTGTGTGTGTGTGTGAGAGAGAGAGAGAGAGAGAAAGAGATACTTTTGCACCCCCATGGAGGATTGTACGTCCAAAATAATGAGTTCTGGTACCCAATGAAAAAGTGAAGAAGACTGAACACAATTGAAGTTGCATCGTAATAAAGCTAAAAACAGCCTGCATATATGGAAATTAGCAATAGAGCATAACTTAATACATCAAGCTACAAATAAGTAAATAGTCAACAAGGACATCATAGGAGTGATTTGGCTCAATTTGAAAAGCTCGCAAGCTTGTTCTGGTGGAAAAACTTGGGCACCTTCAAGGAAATGAGTATAAGCATAACATCAATGAGAATAAGATGGACTAACCTTGAGCAAACCCAATTCAAGTATAAAACCCATTATCATGGGAACTGCAGTAAAAACTCCAATCTGAACCAAGAATTGTGCATTCAGAACAGCATCCAATGCCTTATTATTCCTTGCCTCACGTGCAATGGCACGGTCAGCTCCAGAGAAAGCCTGAAAGAGTGAGCAGCATATTAGAAAAATGCCATTATCTAAATGAGCAAGTAGGATCAGTAAATGCTAAGAACTCAAGAAAAAAAAAAAAAAAAAAAGAAGAAAACAATTCAATAAGACATTCAAGAATACTTAGATTCAGGACATCTCTTGGTAACCCCATAAGAAACACAGAAAGGATATAGGGAAATGAATCTACTTCAAAAGCTTGGGTTCCTAAAGTGGTGCTTTGGATAGGGTGACTTTGTTAGAAAATGACTGAATATGCTGGCTCCAAACAAACCCCAATGATGACTAATTTGACGCACTGTCTTTTTCCTTGCAAATGTTGAAGCCCAAGTCCAGGATCACTTCTGCCATATTTAATGTCTACAGTGTACAAATTCTCTCATGTTCCTATATTTCTGGCCATACAATATCTGCTAAAAAAACCACAACCCAAGAATTACTTATGTTTCAGTTATTTTGATAATTCAAGTAAACAAATCTTCTATACCACAAAAAATATAGTATGTGAGTTCCATCCCATGAAAACATCCCAATATTCTTCCTTTACTCTCCAGACACCCATGTCCATGAATGACGGATAATAAAAAACTCTTCATAATTTTGGATGTGCTCTTTTATAGCACATACAGAACCAAAAGGTAAAAGGGGCAAAGAATAAAGCAATCACAGTCAAAAGTCAAAACAGGGATGTCATTATGTGATAACTGGCTGCCAAATGCTTTTAAAGAACTTCCTAAATGATATGATTTGAGTGAGGATACATTAAAGAAGCAGGGAAAATGTCCAAGCAGCTCATAATTAAATTATACGACCAGGTGCACCAGGATGTCCTACTTGTAGAATCATGGGACAACTAAGTGGTCTCTGTTAATGGTTTACCAAGGCTGTTAGTAAATAATATTTCATGATAGCCACCGAGCCACAGACCAGGTGCACCAGGATGTCCTACGTGTAGAATCATCAATCATAGCCACCAAGTCCACAACCAGGCATTCAAAGCTTATTATAACACAACCAGCAAGCACTAGTCCTAAGTTCAATTTCTTGATATTGATGAAAAGGAATAATATTTTTGCTCCTATAATGTGAACTAGCAATCATATAAATCCAATATTTCATGGAAAAAAAAAAAACATTTGAAGAAAGTGCAAAGTTTGAAGGAAAGAATGCATTCTGTTGAATTACCAAGTAAGCCCTTCCGTACAAAAAAATATATATAGTAAGGACTGTCATCTGCATCAAGCAAAATTTCTCATCAGATAATCCAGAAGATTAGCTCCCAGAATAGAATAGCTTCCACTAATCTTGGCCAACACAGCAAAGGCCATACAAGTAAACGTACCATTGTGCAGACATAATAACCAACAGTTGTGAAATAGAAAGAGAGCATTCTGAAGAAATCAAAAAGTTGCCCAAGCCTGTATATGTCTCTGCTTAGGACTTGCTCTCCATTTCCTCCAGCCACTTTCCCTTCAAAAAGAGCAATCTGATTCAATCCAACATCTCTTCCTTTGCCAACCTACACGGAACAGAATATCAAAAAGGTGGAAGAAATCAGTTTTCCTGAAGTACAAAGAAATATTGGGAGAAGGATAATCAAACCTGAATATACTCATGATGGGTGACATTCCCCTGTCTCAATGTGGAGTTAAACCCTGCAGCAAAACGATTTTACTTTCTTGAAAATCAGTTGACAAACTTACATAAAAATGTGAAACTTCCCTTCGTTCCAACACCATAACCCAGCCACAAGAGAAAAGAATAAAGGAAAGAAATAAATAGGTACCCTCTTTCATTCTGCAAAGTAAACCATCAAATAGTTCCAAACAAAAGCGCTCTATAGGATCTTGAGAACACAGAAGGGTGGACACTGAGCACTAGTGCAGCTATTGTTGATGAAGGTTTCTTACAACACGCACAAGAATACATTAAAAAATGGATCTTTCTAAGAATCGTAAAGCAAGACTACTTCGAAAATGAGAACCATACCTCAAGGCATGTGAAATAAGAACATGAATATGCACTGATGCAAAATGGGGCCAAAAGTGCAAAAGGAAGACCAAAGACAACATCTTAATTACATAAAATTTAGCGACATAGATAATTGCCCCCTCTCCATTTCAGTCCAATAAATCCAAATTTCTATTAGTGGTCATGAGACTGGATCTTATTAAATCACAGTAGCCTAAAGCATTTGGGTTAGCTCCTTCCATTCCTACTGTTTGGAACCAATCAATCTTCCAGGAGGGCTTTCAAATTTGCAGATCTAGATGACATGGTCAAACAAAAAGATGAATGGCACTTAAAAAACCCTCGAACGATCAACTATACTAACCAAACAGAGCCAAAGTGGAAAAAGAAAATGAAGAGAAAATCATGATTACACATTCACGCTTACCTGCATATATATCTTCACTGATATTAATTACTCTTGATGCCTTACTAATGCCACCTCGAGTTATGTGAAAGATCCGGTCAAAAATATCAGGATGGCCATAGTGCATGCGGACTCTGCAGTTTTTCAACAACACAATATAATTAGAAAATTCAGACCAACAAAATAATATCAGCAGCCCTTTGTCACCAGAGGGTATAGAAGGCCAGACAAAGGTGGAGATAAACAAAAAATCCCGAGAATGCTAAAAAGGACTAAAAAAAAATCAAACAAAAGAACTAGCATAATTGTTCTATGTCTCAAAATACATAATACTCATTTTCCACCCCTCTATAAGCAAGGGCATAGCTATGTTCTCAAGAAGATGCATGGAGTTAGTGTAACATGTATATGACAGAAACCTTCCACATAACAGGCTAGATAAGTTAATAGTAATACATATTTCAATTTGTAACTGGGTGACACTTCAGTGGTTGGAAACAATTCAATATATATGACAGAATGAACTCATCAAAGAACTGTAAGTTTTTAACTTAAGGATTTTCAGGATGTTGCTATATGTTCTTGTTCTTGCAAGCATAAAAAGGGGGGAAACAGAACATTTAGTCAATGCCTGATTAAACAAAACAATCATTCATCTTTACTTGCAGTATGCTCTCTGAGTTTTTAGATCAAAAAAATGTAGGAACTCAGACTGTTGTCCCCTAGTCCATCACTTAAGACAGCAGCATCACATGAAATCACAACATCAGGAAAGTAATCTCACTTCTTCATCCAATTGTCATGGCACAGTGTACAGATTTAAACAACTCACTTGAGTGGATTTGCAAGCACGCGTTGACCCAATGTTACAAAGCTTGTCTCTTGATTGGACATGAACCAGGCTAAAGATGAGACACTGCATAATACATCCAAAAACGATGAGCAAAATGACTCCATGACAACTGACCAAAGTGCAATTTGTGTCAAGGACAAGCAACCCAAACCTTCCTGTAAATATATGCTCTCTTACGCCAAGAATAGTTGGAGGTCGAATGCCATGATTTGCTCGAAATTCCTCAAGAAGATTTCTAATCTTCACTGCCTCTTCAAGGTAGTTATCCTAAACAAATGGAAAACAGTATGATTGTCCTGCTTTATTGTTAGAGAAACAGGGTATGCCAAGCCCCTTCAATTTATAGTGTTGCACCATCAACATAAGATTGCACTTAATGAACGTAACCTATATATCACATGGTGTAATAATCCGGAGTACAAGGGAATAATGCAGATGGGCCAGCTGACTAAAATTATGCATCATCATCTGGAAGAACTTGGTAAATGAGTTGGGATTGGAATCATCAAGCATCTATCATGAATTTCAACAGGAGAAAAAAATTACTAAATGAAAGAGCTAAGTCCTCCCAGCCAAAAGAGAGTCTGAAAACTACCACCTAAACATTCCACCTCCTTTATCATTTCCTATATTATTCACACCTAAGAGATATTCCCTAGTTTGAACATATAGTTCTTCATTCAGCTTCCCAAACAGAAGCCATAGGAAAGTTGCATACATAATATGATACATAAAGTATAACTGAAATAAATATTGCAATGGGTACATAAAAGTTCATACTCAGTCTCTAGCAACCTTGACCTCCAACCATATGAAAAACATATATCAACATTTTAACTCCAGTGAAATCAAGCAGATCCAACTTCCAAGTACTAAAATTAGATGCAGCATAAACCTGATTCATGTCAATAGTTTGGATGGCTTCACCACGAGTGAAAATTATAGCATGGTTTTGGTTCTCTGGCTTCCCTTCTCCAAGTTTTGGGTCTCCAGGAAGTTTGATTGAATATATCTCCTGCAAACAAGATGGAAGAAATTGAGAAATAATACCAAAAAAAAAAATGCAAATGTTCAATGCAAGCAGAAACTTTTGCTTTGAGAGGTCTGAGAAAAATATAGCCGTGAAACTTTTGCTTTGAACAAGAAAATGGCCCATGAAGGCACAACCAAAATTTCACTGTAAAAGGGCATACATACCATGGAACAAACTTTAAGTTAAACAGGACCAATGACCTACCTGATCTTTTCCATGTATATCAGCTTTGACAAGCTTTGAGAAAAACTCCTTGGAAACCTTTCCATCACCTCCTCCAGTCTCCTCCGCATGTATGAATGCCACCCGAAGTCCCTCATTGCTTAAAACATGAAGTTGAACTAAATAAACACATGTACTGGGCCATATAGCATGATATATTGTTTACAAAACAGGAACTTAGCACTAGGATGTTGAGGTATAAAATGCAACAATGAATCCTTAGAATTAGAGGGTACACCTGCTAGACTTTGATTAAAGAATTTTAGACAATGTTTTGCCTCATCCTTCTAAGTTAAAATGAGAAAATGTGAAAAGCTAATCTAATTAGGATGTTCAATCTTAGAATTTTTAAAAATCAGTCACTCAAGGGACACCCCAATGGTAAAGAACTTAGACCTCTATTAAAAAGGTTATAAGTTCTAATTTTGGGAAAGTGGGTTTGAGATTTGTAGAAATGGAGAGAACTACCTCATTATGTAGTTTACAGCCCAATGGACCTCCTAATGAACCAAAATAAATAAATAAATAAATAAGTAAAAATCAAAAGATGTGGTAAAAATGTCATGTAAAACCAAGCATTCTTCAGATGAACATTCAAATCCACTAGTTTCTTTCAACTCTATGAGGAAACAATTTCTAACCTTTCTTAGCCATTCTACCATTTTTTTTCACTTTACTGATTTTGTACCCAAGTGTAATTATTAATGTTCTTTCTCAACCAGTAAACAAAAAAACAACTAAAAAAAAGGATATGCAGTCAACCTTAAATTCACTTAATATATTAAAATAAAAATATCTTGACATAGCTTTAGAGGTTAGCAATAGCATGATAGGGGAGCAATAACATAATTATCCAACAAAACCGTCCCAACTCTCACGTTGACACCATACCTCATTTTTTTTTTCCTCAGAAAATTGACTTCCTTTACTCTCACATCACTATCATGTTCCAAACTTTTCTTGTTCCAATCAGTAGTAGAACATGTAACGACCAATTACAAACAAACTATGTAAGAAACAGAAATAGAAAGTCTAAAATCATAAGATCATTTCTTAGTCAATACTAACCATAGTTTCCTTTCCTGTTTTACTAGTTGTTATTTCCTTTCTTGTTTTTCAATTTTCCTCATGGCATGAGATTCTATCAGTTTCTCTCTTTTTCTCTTTGTCTAAGGTTTCTTTATTTGGTAATTGCAATCTACCATAAAAATTTAAAAATATTGGTAATGATAAACACAGAAATAGAAGATATTTTTCCTCCTTTGATTTTATGGTATCATAGCCAAACTTTCCATTGGCATAACTTATCATCAACAGCCATTGCTGACCAAATAGCAAATCCAATTATCCATCATACCTAGTCACCTTGAAAACCCCTCAATCCAAATCACCTCACACAAAGTAATTTCACAGAGTGGTATCAATCAGTCCTGCTTGTGATTAAGGAGAAAGGAAAGACTTCAAGCTGAATTTATGGTGAAAGATCGTGGAGAACTTAAATACTTTCTTGGCATGAAGGTTGAAAGAAATCACAAAGGAATCTTCATTTTCCAAAGAGAGTACATGCTTGACTTACTTAAGGAGAGAGGAAAAACTTGGGTGTAAATCATATAGTACACCCTGGAATGCCACTGAAAGCATAATATATCAGAGAGTAATCCTCCAGTGAACAGAGAGTGCTATCAACATTTGGTAGGAAAACTCATCAGCTTGTCACTCATGAGACCTGCTATTGCATTTAGTGTGAGCGTGGAGAGTTAGTTCATGCATGCTCCCACAAAAAGGTACATGGAGGCAACAAAACAAATCTAAGGTACTTAAAGAGGAGTCTTGGTAAAGGTTTATTGTACAAGAAAATTGGAGTCAAGAATGTTGGTTTTCATACGCAGAATGGGTCGGAGATAGCAAGTCCGGGGAAATCTAGTGACTTTGAGAGGTAAGAAGCAATTTGTGGTTGCTCAAACTAATGCAGAAGCTGAGTATAGAGTCATCACTCAAAGAACATGCAAACTTATTTGGATATAGAGGCTCATGACAAATTAACATGCATATAACAGGGCCTATAAAGGTGTTTAGCAATAGCAAATTAACTATCAATGTGGTCCATAACCCAATTCAACATGATCGAATGAAACATGTGAAGGTCAACAGAAATTTCATAAAACTCAGATAGAAAATGGAGCAATTGTCTTGTCCAACATTCCTACCAAGTCTCAAGAAACTGATATTCTAACAAAAACTTTTTCAGAAATTCAGTTTCAATTTCTGTGTTAGCAAACTGGGAATGACTAACATCTATTCACTAACTTGAAAGGGAGTGTAAGAAAATAGAAATAGAAAGTCTAAAATTATGGAATCATTTGTTGGGCAATACTTACTGTAATTTCCTTTTCCGTTTTACTAGTTGTAATTTTCCTTCCTGTTTTTCAGTTTTCCTCATGTCATGGAGTTTTGTCAGTTCTTTCATTTTCCTCCTTGTCTAAGGTTTCCTTATTTAGTGATTGTGATTAACCATAAAAAGTTGTAAATATTGGTGATAATAGACAGAGAAACAGAAAATATTTTTCCTCCTCTGATTTTAAGCTACAATGGCCTATGCTTACCATTAGCCAAAAGAGCACACTCACAATAATATATTTTCCATGCAAACTACTTCATCAAAAAGCTTGCTTCTCATCATATGTAGGCCTAGTCATGATCACTGAACCGGGTTAAACTTGGAACAAGAACCAGTCAATGATTTGGCAGTTCCAACCCAAACCAGATCCACAGGAGGGTTGGTTCTTTTACAAAAAAACTGGAACTGTACAGTCTAATCTGACTACAAACCAAAAATTTTAAAAAAATATAAATTTCATATCTTGATTACATAAATTATTTAAAGGTCTAGCAAAAATAATTTCTTCAATAGTTCAAATCAAATTCTCTATAGATTTTGTTTAATTTTTCTATCAAAATGCTCTATAAAATTTCTCTAGAGAATTATAAATTTGTTTTGGGAAGGGCTGTCCAGTTCTCAACATGAACCAGAATCTGCCAAGAACCGGAAGCATCCCTAGAAGGTTAGGTTCTAATTACTCATGGCCTTGGAACCATAACTGGCAGTTTGGAACCAGACCTAGAATCGAACCAGAGGACAGCTTTGCAATAATCTAACCTCATGTGATTCAGAGCTGGCAATCCCTAAAACATTTGATCATGGTTCAATAGATGAATACTTGACCCAAGACTAATGAAAGCTCATGAGCTTATGACACCCAAGTAATTGATGCCTCTTTGAGCCATAAGTGCCATGCAATCAAGTAAATGTTTCTGCAGTTTTGGTTATAAGAAGATCCAACCCATATCAATTTCATGGTGCAAGAACTACTGATTCATTTTCCCAGCAACCTTTTGGAAAACAACAGAGGACCATTCAAATACAGAGGAGCAGGTACTGCATCTGTCGAATACACTAAAATCTCAAGGTATCCCCTCCAGTTTACCAAACTAAATGTCTTCTTATCATGCTTTTGTAAATGATACACTTAAATCTGGGATCACAATTTCTCAGAATAGGCAAGACAACAAACAATTTGGAACCCATCCCTATTCCCACCTAACAGAATTTAATGTGTTGGTTTAGTAGCTATAAGGCCACTGAAAACAGTTTGACCAAATAGCATAACCACTTCCTATATGATGACATTAAGCAGTTAAAAAGTTGTCACTCAAAATAACTAGAATAAAATACAAGACAGGAAAGAAGGAGAAAAAAAAAATTACCGCCGCAACAAAAGAGCAATATCAGCAGCCTCTGGTAATTTTTTCTGCTTCTGTTGCCCATAAATTTGGCAGGAGACCACATAAGTAAACTTCAGATCTGCTTGTGCGCGTGATTCACGTGACAATGCAAAACTTTGAGATATTTGAAAATCTCTCTGGGAATAACCATCCACTACAAATACAAGCAAACTGAGTTGGTATATTACAGCCTGCCTCTCATTTGGTAACTATGGTAAAGGAAGGTTCAAAAGCCAGTACCTCCAGCTGATCTCCTTTCTAAGTAGCTTTGCAACATTAAAGCCCTTCTGTAGTACATCATACCACGTACTGCATCTCCGAGGAAAAACAATGCCATTAGGAAAATTCACAAACAAGCACACACTGACCATGCCATGAACATGGAAGTATACTAAAATGCAACCATAAGATAAGAGTACAACTGAATCATTAAGACAGTAACCAAAAATTCGAGAAAAAAGAAGATTCTAACCAGTTCGAGCTAGAGTTTGCCCACGATAAGATGCCCAAAACCGAAGTTCCAGAGAATCACTAGAATTTTCTTGAAGTTCCACATCCCCAGTAGATTCTCCTCTGCCAATTCGCTCCAAAAAATTTTCCCATTCATCTAAAATACCAGAGAGAATCTCCAGCATTAATCACATGGATGTAAGTAAGAAGCAAAAAGAGAAATATTATGACTAGGAAGGAGACAAAATAAAACACCTCAATGTTGGGTGTAAAAATAAACTGAAAAATGAGACAGTTTAGGCAACAGAAAGAAATATGTAGCTCACAAAAAAAACCACATTATCTACTAATCAAAATGCACAAGGAGAGCATTCATCTTGCAAATAAAATCGCATTGTTTCCAACAGTGGAAAACAAATTGTGCCTAGTTTTGATAGAAAACAACGGCAGCCCAAAGAAGTAAGTACAGGAGTGTGCATGTGAAACAGAGAGAGAGAGAGAAGCTTGGAGGAAAGAAACTTGGAAAAATCAAGATACCTGGAAATATTTTTTGAAGATAGAAAAGAGTAGATATTCCATCCTCATTTTCAACCCGCAATTCAGAGGAACTATAAAGCACAGTCTCACTGTAATATGGGGTGAAGACGCTATTCTCAAGCAGGAAGAAAAGTGTCAATAAAGGCATAAGAAGCTAACAAGACAGTTGTTTATTTTAACATGCTAGACTAGGTTTACCTAAATGGCATCATTTCAGAAACTGGCTTTGCAGAAGGCATATCCATAAATAGGGAATTAGTAAAGAACTCCAATCTTCTTCTTGCTTCAAGGTTTTTAGGGATATTGGCTGCAGAATCCTTTACAGTGAGAAGAAGATGCAATCGCTTCACCTGCTCCTCCTGTTGCAACAAAAGGAGAAAACAAAAACCATGTAGATGTGAACCACAATGAAGAATTGGGAGTAAATATGTAAAGAGGAGATAGTTAAAAGATGCTTACAATTTCTGGATCCTTTGGCCATTCTATCCTGGAAAACAGACGCCCTTCATTTCTTGCTCGAGCTAAAATGTTCCAAGTATCAAGCTGCTCTCTGTAGCACAAAGACCAGCCTTTGAATTCTGATAGACTATTTCATTTAGTACTTTCAAGTTTCAAGCACAAGCAAGAAGCTACAATACCTTAGGTCAGAGGACAGCAGATCATGTGTAACAACCTCATAGAAATCAAAAAAAGCTTTTGCAGCACCTTTGGCACGTTCAGGAGTCTCATTCCTTATCTGTCACTCAAGTCATTTTTGTCAAATGCAAATATAGCCAGGAAAAAGGAAAAAAAAACAAAAAAGCTAGAGTTTGGCTGTTCATGAACAACTAAGACTTGGCTAGTCAAGGGCTGGCTTGATCCTTAAACCAGGCAGACCTGGACCCATAACCTTGTGCCTCAGGTAGCCACATTTATACTACAAGTTATAATCTGTGTTCCAGGTAAAATAGGTGTAAAGAGCAATATAGAGCTGTACGTAATTCTCATAGCCATAACCAGTCCACACCTTTTTTTCCCCATATATTACACCAGACCTAATTTTATCCTTATTCTAGTCCATACATCCTCACTTTTTATGATCATCAGTATCTTCTTTTGTGATAAAAGAGATTCTATTGAAAAAGAGGGATACAGAAACAGAAAGAGAGAGAATCACACCCCTGAGCCCCAATCCCTCCCAAAAAAGCATAAACATAAAAAGCAAATAAAAACAAGGCAATGCCAAGTGAACACCCCTGTGAAATCTACAGAAGGAGAATGCCAAAGTGAAGAAGCCTAACACCAAACATTCATGCAATATAGCAGCAGATTCATCATATACTAACATCTGACAATTGACAGAGACCTTTTTTTCTAACTACAATAACAAAATTTTTAATTAAGAAGTTTTGACTGCAAAACCAGCTTTTTTTTTTTTTTTGTGGCAGATCAAGACAAAAAACAGCATATAGACAGCATATTGTATTATATTAGTTATGTTATAATTATATATACATATCTTGCTAAAATTACCAGGAGTCCAGCCAGTGCAGTAAATCTTGACAACACAAGAGGAAGCTTCTTGAGAGACAAGGTGATGACAAGTGATCCATCCAGTATACTTTCGTTAATCTCACGGAAGATCCGTCCGACCCTATCAGTAGAGACAAGAAAACTGAATAAGTATCTGAACACCCAACAAATCATGATCCGGAGGACCCAAACAAGCAAATTCACAAACTTAGCAAAGAAAAGAGGGTGTTGCAGTATAATATCTGATCCATATCCTACCTCACCTAACAGCTTAACCCTTTAGGTAAAATGGTTTCTTAAGACGGTATTAGAACCTTCATAACAAGTGATCATGTATTTGAATCATGCTACCCTCCTATTTGATTATAAATTTCTGATTTGTTCATACTTTAAGCTTAAGTGAGCCTGAACTATTCTCGCTTCTAGCCTAAGTGAACTAGTTGCAACCCAAGTGAGTTGGGCACTCACGTGAAAAGGAATGATGGAGTATAATACACGATCTATATTATGTGCCTTCAAGAGAATACAAATAGTTAAAAAGATATATACCAAAGCCTCCCTTCATCATCAACGAGGGAATGCAAAACTTTCTCCACACTATAGTAGCACTCTTGAACTGCATATGCCATGTATTCATCCCTACATATTCTGTTCCAAAGATCTGCTTGCGCATCTCTGCAGTCCACAGCCAAATCAACTGCCAACAAGATCTGAAAAGACATGAAAAATTTCATTTCTAAATGATACGGAAGTTCATCAGAGACAGCATTTTAGCTGACCAACAATTAGACATACCTTACTGCTTAATAGAAACAAAGGCCATTGGACCAATCTTAGGCTTCCTGTATTGCTAGGAATGGAGAGTAAATCCATCTCCCTGGAAACACGAGAACAATAAAAGTGAACTATGAATGTGGGCAGAGAAAAAAGAAAGCATAAAAAAATATATATTGAAACATGCCATTATTAATCTACCTGTTACTGATATAATCTTCCTCACGTAAGCTTTTAATTATCTCATTCCAGAAAGGGGCAAACATTGCTACATATGCTTTGTTCCTCTCTTGAGATTCCTGTACAGACAGTATTTTGATAAAAGTCAACCATGCATACAGGATTAAGCTGTTAAACAAAGGATTGCTCTTAGCAGAAAAAACTTGGCACATTGCAGGTCTCCCAAACTCTTGATTTGTTCAACGGCATAATTAATAAATGTAAAAATTAAAAAAAAAAAGTGACAAGTATGCTTTTAAAAAGATAACGAAAAAGTAGTAAATTGAGAAATGTTTCATGTCAAAAGTAGACATGATGTGTAAATTGTATCCATATCTTCTGCTGAAAGAAACCATTATCTGATTTATTCAAAATAAACAAGAGAAATGCTTTTTTTATATATATAAAATAAATGTAGATATAAAAATTATGTCACAACTGATTTTGATGGACATAGTTAATAAGAAAGAAAAATTGAGTGTCCAGCCTGTTGGTGCACGGGGGTGAACAAGTACCCCATAGCTACAAATGTCTAGGTGAGCTAAAAACAGCAGTCTTCTATTTAGAAATTCCATATGACACTTATTTTATTTTCCATAGTTCCATATGTTCCATTATAAGTAGCAGTCAATATCTAATAGATAACCAGCATCTGCAATAAATTTTTGGAACTGACTGTCACAGCATCTGTTAATTAGATGCCCTCTAAACACATAAAAAACTAGGCTGAAGAGAAAAACACAAAATGAATAGATAACCTGAGATGATTGTGGGTTGAATGGAATCCTGTACAAAAATATTAACTGAAAAGTTAGTACACAGATATGCTAGAAAGCATGCTGCAATCATATAGAAATCACAGATATTAAACCACTGAATACCCTTAAAAAATTGCTTTGCAAAGGAAACTGGTAAACATTGCGGGGAACCAACACAACTAAAGCCAAAACAAGAGAAAGGAAACACCATAAAATGGATATATCAAAAGAAATGAGACTATAGAGCAACAAAAAGACACAAATAGTTCTGGGAATTCTTGTGATGACAGAACCTCACCACATAACCTCAACTGAAGGGCAGCCCCTTAATTGTCAACAAATTTAAGCAGTACCATCAGAAACTATCCATCTAGTCAAACAATGCACTTAAAAGCTTACAGGCAAAAAAATGTTACTTAACCTAGCAGAGCCACATTTCAAGAATAAGGACAACTCTAGCAGCTGCATTGCTGTCGTTTGAGTCTTATATAAGGATTTGGGAATAAATATGGTGTAACTAACACCACCCCCCACAATATACCTTCTGACATAGAAAATGAACATCATTCACACTTGTCCAGCATCTTGAAGAAGATCGACTATTAAAATTAGTACCACCAGCCTCTAATTTAAAGCACACAAATCTTATAAAAATGAATGCCTACAGCTGTTGATTCTATACAGTATCCAATTGTGTTGGTGTAATTTAACACCCACCTTCTTCCTTGTGGAGAGACAAGACTCTTGACAAAGGCCTCTGGGAAGCTCTCAAAACGTTTATGCACCATTTCCAGTGAACGTATCTGCCATGACTCAGCATCGAGCAATAGACATGGTGAGAAATACAAGAAAGAAGAAATTGAAGTTAGGCATTAAGAGGCAGTATCAAGCATGTGTGGAGTAGAGAAATCAATAGAATATGTCCATAAACTACCAAAGTTTCATAAATGACCATGCCAATAAGCCAATGATACCTCGCCTAAACGAGCTCTTGCACCCATGACACCACCAACAATGGCTGACAAGAGAGTGTACCATATATGAATGTCCATGAGATATATCTGGAAGGTGAAAAAAATGGATAGTGTTATCAAGTAATAGTGTTATGTCCTTATGCAACTAAATGTTTAGGTTAATAAACATTTCCATTATAACATTTATGTAAGGTGTTTCATTTTAGTGCATTTTGTATGGGGTGTTACTAAGAAATTGTGCCCCAAGGTACACAGTCACTAACAGATGGTAGTGCTGCAAGGCAAACAGTCGCTAGCAGATGGAAGCTAGAAGATGGGAATCCAAGCCAATATGCACGGATATTTCAATGACCAAAAGATTACACAAGTTAGTTTACTCAATTTTCTCAACACATAATAAAAGAACATTAAAAGTGGAATTTTGCATTCTTATGCCAATTAAACTGCCAATTCCTTTTCTACATGCAGAAGCTGAAGAGAAAAAAAGTACTCACAGCCACAACAGGAGCCCAGAGGCTAGCGATGGTCAAGACATTATTATTGTCTGCAAAAATATAAAAAAGAAGTCAGTAAAGATACATGTCAAGCAACAGTCATGGAACAATTTGGGATTTTTATGTCCGGAGAAAAGGACAGGGTAGAAACATACATAACTACAAGAATTTATATATGTGTCTTATCATTTACCATTTTTATGTTAGCAAACTAATAATGTTTCAAAAACCAGCCTAGACTTGATAACAGAGAAGCAAGAGTATCAAGGATCAAAAGTTGCCCAAATTTCTATTAGGTCAAATTGGGCATCAATAAATAAATATATATTTCTTCCTTTCCATTTCTCTAAAATGACAATAATAATCCTTTGTATTGACTGTTAATCTCAAGGCTGAGAGAAGCATTCCCAGTGTGTATACAATATAAGGGGTTTTCACCTAAGAAAGGTGAAAATCAAAAGTGAAGTCACTTGTGGACATTATTATCTTATTCTATCTTTCCTTCCTTGGTAGTAGTGTTACTGAAGACATGCTGGAAAAAATGTAAAATAAGAGATACGCATACCCTTTGATATAAAATCATGCCATGAATATTGGAAAGAAGGAAGGTCCTTGATGGTATTGGTGGGTTCAACAAGGGGTTTAATCTGCACCAGAGCAAATGTAATATGTTAAAATTGTTTCCCATGAATGCAGAATTTTATTCCCTGTTTAAATGGCAATACAATGCTTTTGGCATAAAGGCACAGCGGCTTGCCTGGAGAAAGTAAGCAAATGTGAATTTGCTTACAAAGATCACCAACCAAAAGAGAACATACCTACAGCAGTTTGAACAAAATTAGAGTGAGGGAAAGAGAGCTGAAGAAGCAGAGTAGGGGGAATATGAGGACAAAGAAAAGAAAATTCATGAGATGATACTTTCAACATTTACTCTCCAATGACAGTAATTGCTACTATACAGAAGAAATCACAGCTGCAATGAAGTTGTGGATTCAGGAACAAAAGGCATGGTGATAACTTACCAAAGTCCATCTCAGCGAACAAAAGGTACAGTGAGAACATACAAAAACAAATTCATCTCATGAAATATAACCATTGAACAGGAATACAAGTAGTTCATTTCCAAGCCAGGGAACTTTTACTTCATGTCTACCCAGTGTCAGCATCAGCGAATAACATGAAATATAAAAGAAAGGTCTTGCCACTCCATTGTTAGCAAAGCAATAAAAATGAAAATAGTTAAAAGAAAACCTGCAATAATCCCTCATACTCTCAAAAAGACCACGTCCAACATAGTAGCGTTCCTGAAATAAAGAATTCAGGTTACAATAGAGAATTCTTCATAATAATCTAGAAGCAGCTATTCCAATCACTAGTATGTTAGGAAGCAGTTTTTTCGTTAAAAAGATTCCACTGAACTCACCTGATAAATCCACTTGAAAAATTGAAAGAATGACTGGTCAGACACATCAGAAAGGGTATGACAAGCCGGAATTTTGAGTAGCAGGGCAAAGACTACACGTAAAGCAGCATAGACACCCAACACAAGCATATACAACCGAAAATAGAAAGAATTTGCATCTTGCTTCTTTCTTTCATTTAGAACCAGCCTGCCACATTTCAATGCACTGTGAACAAACAGACACATATGGCAATAACAATAATACAGCAAGTCCTCTCAAACCATGATAACAGTTTTAACACTAGATACTCACACATAGAGATATGTTATACCCACTGATGACCCAGCACCCCAGAAAAACCTAATGACAAGCCTTGAGATAGCCATGGCCCTCGCAGAGGAGTAAGCCCCAAACATAAGTAAGACATCTAGAAAACCTGCACAAGCAGCAACCAAATTAACAAAACAAATGCTTGCTAAAGTCCTAAAAAATGATACAATGACATCAAGATTGCATCTATAAGTCCTGATTACAAAACTCAAAGGTCAAAACATACTCTTTACAAAGTTCATGATAGCAAATACTGGCCCAATACTAAGTATATCTTTGAAGATATCCAAATCAATATGACCATGATTGAATGCTATGATACTCAAAGCCTGCAGCCAATAAGAAATATGCTATCATAAAATGAGCAACATAGAACCAAGGAGAAACATAATATATTAATTAAGCAGTAAAAATTTAACCTGGAGCATCAAAGCTAGAAAGATCCAGAGTCGATGGAAACTCTGATATAAGTGAAGAAATGTACGGTGCTCAACAAAAGAGCTTTTCCCAGTCTACCAAGTTATGAAGCAAAGATAAAACAAAAAAATATTAGAAGGAGAGCAATGAAGGTTCACTACATACAGAAATGTGCTTAAAAACTGGATGTAACAAACAACACTTTCCTTCATGCTGAACTGCCCTTTGATTATCAACCATCCAATTGAAAATACAAAATAGTTACTTCATTCCCACGTTGCTTTATAAAAATCTCATGCCATGACCAAGATACATTAATTGGCATTAATTGCTTATAACTAGCCAACATATGGATTGCTAAACCTACAATTTCAAAAACTGATCCTTCAAAGAGTGGTACTCAATGAATAACTAGCATATATGAAATTAATGAAATACAGAGTAGGTTGGTGATCAACAAGCATCAATGCCAGAATAATCAAGTCAGTGAAATTCCCATACCAAAAACAATACAAAATGAAGAATAAATCCATTAGCAACCAGCTGAAACAATCACACTAAAGAAAGCAAAACAGGCAGTTTTGTGGTCCCAGCATAAAATGATGTTCAAAAGAAAAAAGTACACTGACTCTTTCGTGTAATCATTAACCATTGTCTGATGCATAACAGTTTCTGCATTAAATGTTGCTAAAAAAGGTTGCGATGAGCATCAATAGCAAACCAGATTTGCACAAGAAGCAGAAGCAATACAATGTGTGTGTACGTGTGTGTGTGTGTGTGTGTTTTTAATTCAATTGAGTATCTTTAGCATCTCTTTTGAATTCAAAAAATCACAGGAGACAGAATATCAAGAGCTGGACAAGTTCTGGACAGCACTGCCATAAGAGCCTACCCTTTTCCACCCTTTAGGTTTCTCAAAAAATAGTGAATCTTTTTTCATTGGCCAGGCCAACTCAAAGCAAGCAGGTGACCTACACAAACATCAAAAGTGAGAAAAACAAACAACCTCCCAAAAATCATAACTGAACCGACAATAAGATCTCATACAATACAAACCAAAAATATTCATTGAAGTCATCATAATTCCTCCAAGCTGAATGTGAAGCTTTCCCACCATTATTCCGTGAAACTTCCTGCATAAAATTAACAATACCATATTGAAAAGTAAATTTGTGTATCAAATTTGCAGAAAGGTAAAATCCAATCCATATCAAAAGTTAACAGAAGATTCCCTTGAAGGAATTTGAGAATCAATCTCATCTAATTGTACCAAAACAAAAATCACAGGAACAATCGAACTAAAGGATGGAAAACTGACAATTCATTATGTCCATTCAGCATCAGAAACGAAACAGAAAAAGGAGAAACGAACTCATTACAAAAGCAGAGTCATTCAGAAAAAGGTAATATAATAGAAGAGCCACTTAAATCCCATCAAAGGCTTCAATATCTACAGAAAGAAATCATGCGTCTAATATAAAAAAATGGAAGGCCACTGTACAGATCTGTTGGCAAACATCAATATGATCCTGTATAAACATCATGCACCATTTATAATTTATACTCATCCATTGAATTTCTCAAACAGAAATCACAATATGTTCCACTGACCGCTGCCAACGTTTCATATATGGGAGAAATGATTTTCTCAAGGAAAGACGCAGAACCACTGTCCCTCACACAGCTAGCAGCACGATTGGCTTCTCCATGATCCAATATTGCATCCAACTCCTTGGCCATCTAGAAAGTATAAGAAAGTTTCCATTAATACCTAAAGTGCATGGACAAAGGAAAAAGGTTTTGATAAAAAACCAGTAGCAAATTGGCATTTTAACTTCACTTTATAAGAAGCAATTACAAAAGGAAAGACCACTGAAAAGAAAGTAAACCAGAGACTACAATTATCCTAATGGCATATATCTAAAACTTGCTCAGGACCTTAGTAAGAGCCCACAAAAGATTGAATGGCTTGGCATTCATCATTGTTGCAAGTGCCATGTAAGGAAACAGCCAAAAGTTTCAAGCAAAATAACTTCTCCCACAAACTATTAGCTGTAAATTCTTTTAGGACAGTTTAGATTAAACAAGGAAATTGAATGACATTCAACCATTTCAAGTGGTATCCACAATGCCATGCACACCAAAAGTGAGAAATAGATTGTAATGATCTACATCCATACAAGAATTATTCTCCTGGCAACAGCCAACTTGGCAACAAAGCAGGTTCTTGGGTCATTGGAAGACTCAATACAATCAAAATTGAGTGCAGAGCGACAAGTTATCATGACAACTCCCTTGAAAATCAGTTGGAGCCAATCAAAATTGGCTGTTTCAATCGCTATTAGTTATTTTACAAACATGATTTGTCTTACAAGCAACCAACTTTAACTTGGCCATAACATGTCTGTCACACAGGTTCCAAATATCAGTTGAACCAAATAGGCCTGAAGCCAGCTAGTCTAGTTAATAGAGCGGCTAATGCAAGGAAAAATAGACCAATGGATAGAAAGCTTACATTATGAAATATATAGCAAATGCATTCAGGAAGGAAACGGACATTTGCAGCTTCCCCCCATATCAGGAAGTACAGTGAAACCAGAAAAAGCTTCCTGTCCTTAGTAATCGCATCTATTCTGCAAAAAACAAATTTAAGACTCCAATAAAGCTGCAAAAATTAACTACATTCTACAAGGCAGCATAAGTTGCAGAAGTGACCTATTGTACACAAGGCGTATTCGCAAATATCTGCACCACTTGATGTAGTTATCCAGCACCTTCAAGAAGACCTCATGGATCGCTTTCTCATCAATTTTCTACATCCAACAAGAAGAAGGAAGGAAGGAAGAAGAGCTTAGCAACTACCTATACTACTGTAAGATCCCACATGCCAGCTTTCTCATTACCAACTATAAGCTAATAAGCTGTTAACAATCTGAAAAACAAACCTCCAACTTGATACAACTCACAAAGAAAAACTCATGAAGTCCTATGTGAGAAACATCTACTGAAATTTCACAATTAAAAATAAATTGCCATTAAAATTTATCAGTCCATACTTCTTTCGGCTAAGCACCTCAAAACAAGTTATGAGCAGTTCATATTTTTTATGCACTAAGCCAGAAAATGCATGAATTAATGAATTCAGTTGCATTCTCAACAGGCAACATCAATATCTGTCATTAATAGAATAGCACAAGTATCCAATATCTAGCCATTGAGGTGCAGAAATTTGAGTCCCATTTACTAACATCGGATTAGCATTGAATACCTTTTAGACAACCATATTGACAATTCATTATATTACAAAATAAAGGAGAATATGAACATGATATCAAGTGAATTGCAAGCAAATATCTTAAAAGGGGGAGTAAAACAGTCAACAAATTTGATCATTTAGTCACTTACTGGATCAGCCTCGAAAGGGATGCCAAGTCGTGACTGTGCATTTGCTATTGTGAGCACAACATTTTCACGCTGATTTCTTACATTGTCATTCTGCGAAAAGGAGACATTGAACACAAAATAAAAGTTAAAAAGATAGAACAAATATACTCTTTGAGAATAACTGAAACCAGAGCATGATCCATTTGGGTGCACAAGCAAACTAAATAAAAAAAGGACAGTACAAAACATGGAATAGTGTGCTTTGATTAAACCATATGAGTTTAACATGTAATGCCATTAGAGTGAGCAACATCATGAAAGTCCAATTACAAAAGATTTTTACAACAACATGACCAAAAAGGAGGATTATTAACATTCAAAGTCAAAAATTTCTGCTAATATTTGTGAGGCATCTAGCTCAACGAAAGTTTCATTCTCCTAACAATCATGCAGCTTATCAACGAGATCTAATAACTAGCAAAGCCTTTTCACTCCCATAAGCTGATAACGAATTAGAAAATTGGGCAGAAAAGTAAAATAATGAACAAGGACACACATATAAGACATAAGAGGAAACACACTGAAAAGAAGTAGATCTCTGCTTTTGACATGCAAACTTTAAACACTGCAATCAAGCAACTTTTTTTTTTTTCTTTTGATGACAAGGAATCCCTTGAAGAAAAATCCCAGGTTGCTAGTACGACACCCCACCGCCACAGCTCTCAATTTGAAACCACAAAATCACAAGTTTGCCCTTAACACTAGGCTAACCATGAATGGTTGGCAATCATGCAACTTTTAACCCACAATAATCTACAGTCAATTGCTTAATGGACAGCAGGTTCAAAATGAAGATGCTATACAAACCTGAAAGCCAAATACATATTCAAGAAGATCAAACATATCAGCATGCCGCTCTCCAGAAACCTCAAAGTCGGCAGGAAGTCTGGGGAAGTGTTCTGTATATCTAATGGCAGATATTGCACCTCTAACCTGGAAAATTGCCCAGAGAGATAACATCTTTCTATGATTAGTCCCAATTGAAAATACAGCATACATCAATAAATTGAGAAGAAAAACTTGTAGATCAGCAATCATCCAAAGCAAAGAAAGTGAAAATAGAAGTATCAATCCATGGCAAACAGCAGCACTGCAAAAAGACATCAGCAATAAAGGAAAAGTATATCTTTTTCACAGATAACTTACTTCAGGAAACGCTCCAATAGCATTTGTAAATGATGGTGCTTCCAAGGGCACAATATTATAAGTTGTAAGTTCCCCAACTCTTTTAATCCTTCGCAACTGAAAGATCACACTACAATGTGTCAGCCAATACCTTTTGACACTAAGGAAAATGTCCCTTTTACAACATCAATATTTGTTGAGAAACAACAATCTATGATTTTCACATCTTGTTTGTGGTTTTAACCCTGCACTAGTGGATTATGCATTCAAAGGAACAATGAAAGGAAAAGAGTTTGTTTGCAATACTGTAGGCTGGGGAGCAGAAAGCTGTTCAAACTACAGATCTTAAATCACTACAACAAATTAGCACATATAACAAAACGAGACCTTCAGAAACTTAAGACTTTCTCTCTCACATTGAACCAATGCTTCATTTTAGTATATTTACAGGATAAGAACAAGAAAGGCAGTTGGCCTATGTGGATCAAGAATAAAAGGAACAGAAGATGGGTGCTGATTACAGAAAAAATACTACTACTAAACCACGAGCTTTAGGCAGGCTTTTTCTGGCTGACATGTTATGCCTAAAAAGCCACAGAATATTGTTACTAACAAAGAAGAGGCAAGAAGAGAAACCGAGGAGTTCGCCCCACAATCAATTATGAGGGAACAGTGGAACACTAAGAGTTGGAATGGATACCAAGCCCTAAACAGAGAACTGCCAACTTGTTAAAGCCCACAGTATTCCAGTTTTTCCTACCAAGTGACAACCAAGTCAAGTAGTCAGGGAAAACACTATTCAGTGAATGCGATTGAGTTGTCAATAGTCTTGTATATACCATAAGCCAATACATATGACCTGCTTGGCAGCTCAAGAGTTCACCTCCTATAGGAAACAAAAACAAGACATGTACCTCCTCCATTATAAGCCTTCCCACTCCCCGAGGATCTGCATCTTTGCTGAGTGCCTCCATGACCTCTACTAAGGCCCTTGAAGTAGCAAGTACCTTTTTCATCTCTAAATATGGTAGCTCCAGACTGAAATATTAGAATATCTGGCATATGTCAACTTATAATACAAATCCATTTCCACTATCACCATCAGATAACATAGATGACATGACTGAACTAGTAGCATATATGAAGCTACATTTTCCCATGCAACAGCATTTCAAACTTAATATTTTGTAACAGGGTTTAGGGTTTTCAAGAAGAGGTATCACTGGATCTTGAAATCACAATTCGTTGGAATTTGTCTACAAAACTTGCCACCTTGAACTGGCTCATAATAATTTACCAAAGAATAAAACAAAAAAAAAAAAAAAGAACTAAGCATACGAGCTGGCAGAAAACTGCATTAACAATGTTCACAGACACAGTAAATAATCTTAGAACTAGAGTGTTGCAAACTAGTTAACAGATGTAGAGTTTGACAGCTAAACACAATGATTCCAGTCAATTGCAGCTTAATTTGGAGACATGGCTCACAGAGGCCTCCTGCCATATATGCATGCAAAACCACCAATTTTTCATTAGCACAGAGAAAGCTATTATATTATTAAGTCCGCTTTCAGCTGCATCATTATCTAAAAGATTGAAGTCAAGTCCATTAGATGATTAACCAAAATGCTTCACTGCTTCAGTTCTAAAATGCAACAAAAATATTTGACAGAAAAAATAGGGAAAAAAAATTTGCCCATACTCTCCCAGATTAGCAGTGGTATAAGTTCCAGATTCCCGCCACTTTTGTGCTTCCCTTTGGATATCATCTACTCTATATCGTCTCTTGTACCGTTGGTAAAATTCCCACAAATGCTCAACATCACGATTGCGATCTATGCGGGCACCATCCTTTTTGACAAGTTTTTGCTGCAGAAAATAGTGAACTCCTCAAAACTTAAAGATGAGAACAGGACAACACAATACAGTACAAGTAACAATCTAGATGAATAAGTTGGCTATCATGAAACCACTGTATTCAAAATGGCCATCACAAAATTCAACTCAATCATATGAAGATTTAAATTTTACAGCTTAGGTATGAAGCATACCTTAATTACAGACATCAAACCAGTCTTGAACTGAAGAACACCACGTCCATCACTGTTTGGGTCCAGATTTTGTGCCAGGGAATATGCCTGTTCACACACTGATTGAAACGGTATGGTTTGTATAAGAGAATCCTAGTTCTTGGAGCAATAATCAGAAGCACTAGAACATTTAAAGTAATCCAAGTCACATATCATCAGTAATTTTTGAAGTAATTGCAGTACAGGAATGCACATATTAACAACCAAGTATTGACCTTTGCAAGAGATAAGCATCCCAGAGAAGCTGCCTTTGGGTTGGGGAAGAAACAATAAGTTGAAGCTTTACATTCTACTGCAAAATGCCATCCTAATGCATGTATAACATAAAACCAAACCATGCTCCCATCTCATGTCCAGTATTAAGGAAGCTGCCAAATTTTAATTAACTGCAGCCACTGCCCTCTCTTCTTAATTATTCACAGTCCAGCAACCACTCATAATAAACATTCTCATGACAAATATAATTTTGTGTTCTGCACTTCACCAAAGTCTCAAGTTTAAAGAAACTAAGTTGATTCTTTTCCATTGATCCTACTTCACATCCATCTAGCAATTAGCCTACCATTCTCCAACAGGAAATCAAAAACTGCTGTCCCTGTCGGGTACCAATTTTAGGCCGTGTACACGCTGATTCTCACTTTCTCAGAATATTTGAACACACTAGCCCCTATCCCGCCAAGATATCCATTCAATATCATAACCCCATCCAAAACCACCGTTGGACTCTCCAGTACCAAGTAGAGCAAAACCAGTGCCATAAATATACTTAAAGATACAAACCTCACTTAGCAAACGAGAATGTATCTTTATAACTTCAGTTAGAATAGCAAAAACCCTAGCGACCAAGAAGTAAATAAATCAAAGTAAAGAGTGAAGATAAAAGAAAAGAAAGAGATCAATGACTGAAGAAATCGAAGAGACAAAAGAAAACTCACAGATTCTAGCGACCGTGGGGTCCTCGTCTTGAATCTCATCAGCGGCCTGCAAAATGGCTTCAATGTTGGTGCGGTCAAGAGAGGGAGGCACGGCTCCGGCGATGCCGCTGGGGCCTCTGTCGTCCCCTTGGCCAACAGTCCTCAGCTGCTCTCTCTTCAACGTAGCTCTCACTAGTCGGTCCCAATTCTCCCTAACACTAGCCATCTTGCTCTCAAAAACACCGAATCAAACCGATCAACAAACCCTAGATTTACAAGAACTTCACCCCGTTCTTGACTTGACTCGGCCCGAGTTGGAAAACTCAACTGGCGACGATGAGAAGTCTAGATCTGAAATTGTGTAGCCGTTAAAATAAGAAATTTACAAAAGAAAAGGTAGATAAAAGAAGGGTTTCAAATGAGGCTTAACGGACACAAATCCCACGAACACGAGGAAACGCGGAGACTGCGGTAAAAGGACAAAGGGAGATGAAAAGCTTGCGACCTTTGAATTACTGATTTGCACTCAAGGTTGATGGCCATTGAGCGTTGGGTTCATCGGCGTTACGGTGCTGTTTGATTTTTTCACCGTTGATAAAGGACCGATGTGATTATTTAAGGTTTCTTGTAGCGATTTCACTGGTTGGTTTTGAATTTACGAGACTGCGCCTGCACTTCTGTGCTGCAGTGGACCTTTCTTTTTGAGGCGCGGCATTGTATGCGCGTAAAGATTATGCGACGCGATATTTCTTAGCCACTAAGAATCGGACCGCTGGTCCAGTCAAAAGGACAACAAAGACGCGAAATATGAAAGTTCCCATCCAATGGCTGACTGGACAGGCTGCGCTGGCCGTTTGCCCGAGTGGCGAAGGACGTAACGGTTCAAACCTTAACGATGGACTTGATCCGCGGAAAGAAATTTATAAAAAAAAAAAAAAAAAAGGAACAATGCAGGGCAATCAATTTTTTTTAAAACATAATATATTTACTTTGTAAAATTTCATCAAACACTCTTACGTCTCAGAAATCTTAATTCTTTTACCGTGTGACATCCCCCAAAATTACGAATGCTCTTTTAAGCTAACAATAGATAAATACTTTTTTTTTTGTTCTCAATGTTTGAAGTACTAGATTTTTTTTTTTTATAATCGATTAAATATTTTTTTATTAATTAAAAGACATATTGATGACATAATAAGACTATTTTTTTTTAATATTATACCTTTTTTTCTCTCTCTCTTTCCACTCATCATTTATTAAGAGGAAATTTTGATCAATATTTGCTCGATATCTTGAACGCGGACTCGCAACAAACAAAATTAACGTTTGTCCACAGAGCACGGACCAGTAGTCAGAGGGTAGAGCGAACAGCATAGAGTATGGACCCTGCCCGCGGGACCAACCCGGGCCAAGTCCAATAGTGGAATCCCTTGGGATCTAAATAATGGATTCGGAAGTGGGCTCGAGTCAGTTTATTCGGTCACCTATAAGGCCTTGCCCTCACGAGTTCAGTATCGCAAATAAATATTGAACACCCTACAAGCCCCCGGGGCCTGGTAGTCGAACCCAGACCGCCCAGTAACCGTGGAAAAGCTAGTAGCCCACACACTCAGTGCTTAGCTGGTCAGAATACATCTATGTACATTAACCTGCCAATCAAGAGAGTCAGAATAAGACCATTTGTTCAGTTAGTTTATAAAATTTGTATTAAGAGAACAAGTCTGAGTCTTAATCTTGTCTCCTCAATCTCTCTCCCTTTTTATATATATACATCAAAATAAGTTTATGTACATTAACCTACCGCCAAGTCCATACCCAACAACCATAATCACCATCCAAGTCCAGCCCCTTTTGATGAGATCGCGAACAGGATGACACTTGTAAGAGAAGCCCGTACGGGGTGTCCATGTTTAAGCTAGTTCTACAAGGGGATAGAGAGGGGACCTCGTACTGGTGTGAAGACAACGTTTATATGGTTGGTGCTGAAGGGAAGTAGACTGGGTGGGGGAATACCACCCTAGTCCTTGAAGAATGGGCAGGGGTTGAGTGGCGAGGTTCTTTCAGATTACATAAACCGAAGTTGTTACTGGACATCAATCTAGAAAAATGAATCAAGTTGGGAGAGACATTATAATTGTTGAGAAGCTAAACATTCAATTTATGAGTCTTAGATTTAAATTGAAGATGTTATTGGACATCAATCTAAAAAAAAAATGAAATATTATAATTATTAAAAGACTAAATATTTAATTTATAAATTTTAAATTTAGATTATAAGAATATCACATTTATAAAAAAAAAATAAAAGAGAGTTACTTGTGAACTTAATTGAAAAAACCGAGAAATAGAGGTCAAAATAAAAATCTCAAATTACCTAACAAATTAAATAGAAAATTATAGACCATTTTGTAAAATATTTGATTTATAATTACATTTACATAGATTAGGGTATACATTTTTTTATTAAAAAAAATATTACACACTGGATTATATAATAAAATGACTTTCAACATCTCACATCGCTTTTTAGTATTAAAAGTGGCGCATAAGTTACTCATTCAATCGGACGACTATTTGTTTTAAAGATGATTCTTTCCCAAAAAGCAGAGCTCCAAAACCACTTTTAGTCTTGCCAATAGCGCAGATGGCGTTTTAAATAACCCGTGAGTGTGTGCGCTCCATCAGAAGCTGGTTGTATTGTTGTCAAATTCTCTATCGGGCTCTCAGCGGTGCCTTTTTTTTCAAAGGTCGGATCCCCTCAACTGCCCATTTTTGCAACTTTTGAAGACCAACCAGTACCATCTTAGAGTAATGGTTCAAATAATCCAAGGTCGTTTTTAGTTGGTTCAACCAAAGGGAGAGTTAATCTGGTCTTTTGTTATAATTATTCCACAACCACGCTCAAATTCTTTGTCTATCTTCCATTCTATTAAACTGGATAACTGGACATCCATAATCCAGATGGAGATAACTGGATATTCACAATCCAGACGGGGGTTAAAACGTGCTCATACGTGCATACAAATGAGCATGAGCAAATCAACTGTTACATGCATGATTGTACAATACAATCATATGATTCAACGCCCGAATTGCTTGCCGTAGGTGAGCATGTTTGTACCAGATTGGGACTCTGCGCCAATATAGAAAGGAGACGAATGTTGAAGATTTTGGTAAGCCCTTCCGGACACCGCCGGTCCGGACGACCCGGTGTAGCTATCGTTGCAGTTGGTGTGAGATGCTGAAAGCTAGCTGCAATACTCAGGGAACTCAGCCAGAGCGTTAAGGTCCTCTTGAGATATACAATTTCCTTAACAAACACTTTTTTTTTTTTCTTTAGATTATGTTTTTTAATTCGTAAAAAATAAATGAGATATAATTTTAAAATTGATCTTTTCTTTTAATATAAAACTTATAAACTATTTATTCTACACACCTGATTTTTTTTATGGTTTTTTGGTTATAAAAAATAAAAATAAAAAAATAAAAAGACGTTTCTTTTAGCTGCTAGACTAATTTCTTCTTGAAGTTCAGTCAATTTCTTGGAAGCAAAATCATCCGTCAAAAACTTGAAAGTTGAGATCCATGCTCATTTAACTCCGTGCAACAGCCTGGAAATCCCTGAAATCCTCAATGATGGTTGTGGCCAGTGACAAGTTCCTCCAATTTTGGTTCTCCTTTTTATCATTTTTCTTTTGCTTTTAATTTTTAGCGATTTCATATCTTTCTGTGGCTCCTATTTTCTTGGTTCCTCCAAGATCAGGAGGCTTAATTCTCGGGTAAGCCCATTAGCACTTAACAGAGTTATTTAGACCCAAAGGAACAAGTGAAAGTGTAAAACAGAAAAAGAACCCACGTACCTTATAGTGACAATTTATGACATTCCTGCAAGTTAGTTGCCTTAAGCTGGAAGAAAATTTATGACATTCCTGCAAGTTAGTTGCCTTAAGCTGGAAGAAGAGAGAGAGAGAGAGAGAGAGGAAGGAGCACCATCTGATAATCAACAGGATGGTGCAGAGACACGTGGACCAGAGCTGCTTTTCATTCCTGTAATGTAAACGAGGCATTAATGACGTCCCTGTACCGGTGAAGATTATGACGTGCAGAAGATGGTTCTCGAATTTAGATTAATTTGCAAAGACAAGTCAAACTGATTTTGATAGCAGATAGAGAAGGGAAAGGACATATACAGAGAGGCAGCGAGCCCATGCCCGAAAATTTATGAGAGGGAGAATACAGAGAGGCAGTGAGCCCCATGTCCTGAACTTGATGAACCAGTAATAGTTGAGACAATGTCTATTTCTTCCTCACATTTTTCCTGCCATATCCTGCTTGTTGCTATATTCATCTGCTGCTGCTCAACTTTTGCTTCTGATGTTACAAATAGGCCAAATCCAGGTCGTTTCAAGAAGATCTATGCTTTTGGTGACTCCTTCACTGACACTGGCAACACCAGGTCTGCAACAGGTCCTCGTGGTTTTACCCATGTCTCCAATCCTCCTTACGGCAGAACTTATTTCCACCATCCCACCAACCGATACTCCGATGGGCGGCTGGTGATTGACTTTGTAGCTGAAAGGCTTTCCTTACCTTTCTTGCCGCCCTACCGTTACCTCGAGGGAAAAGCTACTTACGGGGTGAACTTTGCTGTTGGTGGTTCAACGGCAATAAATCATGCTTTCTTTGTGAAGAACAACCTTAGCTTGGATATCACTCCCGAATCTATCCAAACTCAGCTTATTTGGTTCAACAAGTTCTTGGAAAGGCAGGGGTGTAAAGGGCCGGTGTCATCGAGCCCTGAATGCAAAGAAACTTTTGATGATGCATTGATCTGGGTTGGTGAAATCGGAGTCACTGATTATGCCTACGCTTTTACCTCTAACATTCCAAATGAAACCATTCAAAACCTTGCAATCGGCAGCCTCACTGCGTTTCTACAGGTAACAATTAGTGTAACTTTAAGTGCCCTATTATATGGGTTGAAAGCAATTAAATCCTGCAGTTAATCCACAAGACATTTGGTATTATGATCCAGTACTCTCACTTTTTCTAAATTGCAGGCTTTGCTGAAGAAAGGTCCGAAATATCTTGTTGTCCAGGGTCTGCCTCCAGCAGGATGCTTGCCACTCGCCTTAGTACTTGCTTCTGAAGATGACAGGGACGACATAGGCTGTGCCAAGAGTATAAACAACCTAACCCATATCCACAATATCAAATACCAAGCTGTCATGCAAGATCTCAGGAAAGAGTTTCCTGGTGCTATCATTACTTACGTTGACTACTGGAACGCCTATCATACGGTTATGGAGAATCCAGGGAGGTATGGTTTCAAAGAGCCATTGACGGTATGTTGTGGAAAACAAGATCAACCTTACAACTTCGACATTTTTGCTACTTGTGGCACGCCTTCCACAAGTGTTTGCCCAAACCCTTCTCAGTACATCAACTGGGATGGAATCCACCTGACCGAAGCCATGTATAATGTTCTAGCCAACATGTTTGTCAATGGAACATTCAGCTATCCTCCATTTGACTCTCTATTGGATGGGAAACCTCGAGGAGAGTAAACAGTTTGGCATTGATTCAGCTTCAATAGTTGTACTTCTGTGAATGGGTCTACGTTGGTGAATGTACTTTCGGATATAAGATTTCCATACCGAATACTTTGTTTAAGTCGTAACATGTCAGTATTTTTAGTCTTAGCTCAAATGCTTTCTATTACAGAATCTGAAATCAATATTACGTAGTTATATTCTTTTGGAGTCTAGCAAAGCATCAATCAGACGGACTCGAGGTAATAGACAAACCTAGAAAGACTCCCAAATTGACATCAGACATGAATTTAAACTAGTAACTAGGCTCCTGCGAAGAAGGATCGACTAAGGGCATTCCCAATATACGAGACGCCTGCACAGGAGGTCTCAGGAAGAGTTTAGATTTGAATCACGAAGAGACTGGCTCTATTTTCTTGCTGCATGGTAGAGTTGAGACTTGAAACTTGAAGGGAAAGCTAGCGTCAGCAACCAACTGGACGAAAGGAAAACTAGGTACGCCGACCCAGTACAGTGCACGCGACGTCATCAGCTCCAAGCATCTTTTCTACCGTGGAAAAGCAGGGTGTGGATGTGTAATTAATTTTTAGCGTCGCTCTTCCAATAATTCGTGAAAACAGCTTATGAATAATTGTGTAGTTTTCAAGGGTTCATACGGTTGGAATAGATACTCTGAACGAGCCGAAGGCAATTCCAGAAAAATCTGTTAGATTAGTTATTGGCTATCTTTAGTTGACATGATGTTACGGTCAAAAAAATAAAGCCTGACATCTCAATCGGAAGGAGACAAATAATTCACTGCGCCAAGGTATGGCTAATTCTAGCATAAAAAGCCCAATCAATGAGACAGTTTGGGGCAACATTGAGAGTTGGAAGTAGTTTAAAGGCCGTCATAGCACTGGGCAATGACTTATTGGCAGCATTTGGTCTTTAGTTACAAGTCAAAGTTGGACCTAAGAGGCTTGTAGCAGGAATTAGCCCCTCTTGCTCAAATTTCCGGTCTTGACCCCCCAACCTCCAACACCCCCTCGCCCCCCCCCCCCCACACACACACAAAAGAGGGAAAAGAGTTGCAAGGTGAAAACAAGATGAAGGAGCCCAGTGTGATGCCCAAGGCATTTAAGTTTAAACATTTAGTCCAGATCAGAGTTCACTTCTTTGATTTTTAGACACAACGCAAAGCAAAGCATATTTATGTAGCCTCGTTACCACTCTCTCCTTTTTTTTTTTAGGTGCAAGTCTCGTTACTTCTTCCCAACAACAAATTAATAACTTTATGAAATCTCAGAAAGCAGCGCGATGGGGAACAATCAGCTAAAAATCTCTGGAGCCGACCGAAGGCTGCGAGGTTGCAAGTCAAGTCACCAGTGTTTCCCCATGTTGCAATAATGTCGATAACTATGCCCAACATGATTTGGTATCACAACAGCATAATATACGCCTTCCCTGTCGGATAATGCCACAGTTTCCGTACGTACCATTAAATAGTAGCAGTTGTTCAACGAGGTCCACTAATGCCATCGTGGGAGGCTGAGTAAGGGCCCACGCCGACTCTATGCCTTACTGTTTCTGGTTCCAGAATTTATGACAACATACCGATTTGACTCGAGAAACTTCCCAACAATTCTCTCTTGCCATGTTTTCAGGATGTGTAGATCCAAGGGCCACCACACGTTTTATCCCAATGGCTACCCATCGCCCCATGTAGCTACAATGCAAGATAGCATATTACAACGAGTCCGACACATCCTCCCAGCGTATAGCTCGGTATCCTAGCTGAGCTGAGATGAGAGCAGCTAAGCCACAGAATTTAGCTCAAGGTATCACAATCTCTTCTAAGGCTTCTAAATTTCGAGAAGCAGACATGCCACTACATCATTTCTTTAATATTGGCAGCTAGCTTCCGAGTAACATAAAAAAGCAAATTTCACAGACCAGAGCCCGAATGTTGGATTTAATTAATTTATGTTGGACATTTTCAACAAGTTTTATGCAGAAAATTGCACGAGATAAATTGAAGATTGGGTCCCCTGTTGTAAGGATAGACATTATTCTAGATCACTGTCCATTAGAACTTGAAATGTGAGGATCTCACCAGATTCTACAGAAGTGTGATGGTTGGCAATTTCTTCTCTATATACAGTTGCTCTTTGCCCAATCAGATCAAGTACTCATAATACATTAGGAACAGAGCATCAGGAATTTCCTTAGGCAGGCTGTTTATATAAAGATAGAAACGCATCATATCCTCCTTTACTACGGTTTTAGTGTCGACAACATCAGTATTGCATGTGAGAACCCATAAATCACCTGAATTTACCCTTTTCAAGCTTCCCCGACAAAATGGGCAAGATTCAGATCTTGTGTTCCTGTAACATTGAATATCAAATAATTTGCATCAAATGTTGAGAGTACAAACTTCAGTCATGTTACGTATAGGAATGTGAACGAAAAGTTATCCGTCTCTTACCAGTCACGGTAGCAGTTGATGCACATTGCATGACAGCAGCTTGGCACAACCATTTTTGTGCAAGGCTCTAAGCATATTCCACATTCGTCTTCCCTCTCAATGTCTACATCCAGAAGTTTCCTCCTATCCTCTGCTCTCTTTTTTATAGACATCTCCAAGCAGTAAGTTTCTTCCAGAGTTGCATCCAACTCCTTTGAATCACCATGAAGACGTTGAAGTGATGGCAGTATGATGCCTGCAGTTTTAAATTAGTCAGAGGTTAACAAATGAAATTTCTGAAAGAACTAAACTAGTCAACCAGAATAGATTCTCATGATTGCAATGCATACATGCTACACAGAATTTTAGAAAGCCTGTGTCTAAATACAATGTGAAAGCATGATGCTCGTACATAACTACCAAACTCCTTTATGCTGGGATATCTGGTAACAGACATGGGATATGAAATAGAATGGTAGAAGTACAAACCGTAGAATTCCCTAATGGACGCTTTCCTTCCAGATGAACAGATCTTTGGCTTACCATCAGAGCATACCTGATGATTTAAATAGCTATTTAACAGATAAGCATTTGCAAACTCAGCTCACTCTTGAGCAGGGGGGCGGGGAAAGAAAAAGATTAAACCATCTGATTCACAAAAGGAAATAAAGAAGGGCCAACCTTATATACAACAACGTGAAAAAGATTTAAATAACCCGAGAGGAGACATGTGCACGAACAATCCATCCACTGGAGTAGCAATAGCAAAATGGGTGCCAAGTGATTATAAACTAGTTTCATCTGAAGACAGGAACTCCCTTTCGCTCTTGGTATAGAAGCCGCCCTGCAAACGTGATTCACAATTTCAAATTATACCCACAGGCCACATGTATGTTAAATGAGCACAGAAGTATATCTAAAAGCGTATCATACAGTAACACTTCAGTCCTGCTTTTTCCAAGAAAACTTAGAATTAAATTGACCAAAAAAAAAAAAACTTTGGAAAATAGAGAGAATAAACAGAAAAATCCTTCCCTATAACAATCGATGCTCTTCAGAGAGAAAAAAAAAAAAGAAGAAGAAGAAGAAGAAGAAGAAGAAGAAAAAAATACACAGAGAGGATTGCGAAATTTCTTCTAAGCAACTGGGACAACAAAACCCCATTAAAGCCTAAATTTTAGAATTATGAAGATAACAATTATTCCGTTAATGACACATACAAATGAAGTCTGAAACATTGCAAAATTTCAACATCAACAAAACAATGAAGTTTAGAAATTGGAAAAACCCATTACAGAACATAAACCCAAGACACATTTTCCCCACACAAATTGTCAAGCACTGCAGGCCATCAGCATACCCAAATGCTAATATGAACGTAAGCAGAACAACCAGAAACCAACTAAAATTTTCACAGAGAGAAAACACTCACAGGACATTAGCATGCTGAATATCAGCCTCAAGAATCTTGAGAGAATCTTGGTAAGAGGACCTAGCAGCAAGTTCATAATAATCCATTTTCTCTCTCTCTCTCTCTCTCTCTCTCTCTCTCCCCTTTGCCTGTGAACTAAAATTATATACCCAGATAGATTCTTTTTGGAAATGGTCAAAAGGAGAAACTTTTAGACTGAGAGAGGAACTAAAGAGTGGTTTAATGTTTACTCGACTCCTTCTGCATACACAAGAAGTTTCTTTTGTTTGTTGAACAGAAGCAGCAGAAAAAAGCATGAGACTTTTGGATTTCAGTCTCCGACGAGGGGTGGGAATGTTTTTCTTTAATGTTTATGGGACACAACCACCAATTGATCAGTATTAAAAATTTAAAAACTTTTTAAACATTATGGATTTGGTGATTTTGGTCTGGCTTTGAATTTTCGAAAAACAAATAAAAATTCAAAATTAGAAAGGAAAAACAAAAACAAAAACAAAAGCAAAAGGCAAATTGTAACTGTTAATTAAGATATAAGTTTGACTTTTTGACTTCGGTTGGTTATTGCCTAGTTGGACTCTATTCGCACGATGCCATTTGTTATTAAGTAGGTCATGGTCTGTTTAGAGATGGCAAAATTTTATCTGACCTAATTAGCCTTACACAAACTCAAATCCACCTCATTCGTATTAATTAAAAAAAATTAAAATATAATCTGAAATATAATTAGCAATTTATATCGAGTGTATGCCCGCTATTCTATAAGAAAGTTAAATGATCATGTTAACAGTAATTATTAACAAACGTGCAGAGCAATCTTTTTCTTATTAAATTAAAAAAATAAAATAAAATAAAAAACAAAGCTCGAAACATGGTTCGAAATATGATTAGCTAAAATCTTAATAGCAGACTTTGTAAGACTCAAAACTTGTAACAATCCAATTAATATTGTCGACAATTAATAAATACAGAATGTAAAAAAAAAAAAAAACAGCCCATGGGGGCACGCTAGTCTCACAAATACAGAATGTAAAAAAACAAAAAAATAAAAATAAAACACGGTGTCCATTCTTCTTTAAACAAAAAAAAAAAGTCTTCATTGTCATCTTTGGTTTTTTCTTGATCAAAGGGATTTTTGGATATTTAGCTTTTATTTTCTATTTTCCCTTTTTCCCAATTCATCTTCTGTTTCTCGCGTCGCTGTAAAATCTCCAGCACAAGTCTGAAAATTTAGTAGAACTCGGAATTTCCCAGACTTCCGGCGAATTTTTGTGGCGTCTCTTCCCAACCAACACTAACATTTTATTATTTATTTTAGTACTCCTTCCTTTAAGATTCTCTTCCGTTTAAAAAGCCATTCAATGGTGGTTTGTGGATTTCGCTGTCGGGCTTTTGATAGGTTTTTTAACCGGCTCTGGCGTTAATTTGTATTATTATTATGATTATTATTAGTATTATTGTTATTATTATTATTATTATTATTATGATGATGTGTGGTCCAACGACGACGCAGCACGCGTCTCTGTCATTAGATGGTATGATGCGTGCACTTGCAGGACCGTGGGCGGACAGTTAAAAGTGGAAATTTGCAGGCTTCTGTGCGTGTAGCCTTGAAATATTTTCTCAAGCCAGGGAATGAAAATAGAGCAGAATTTTATCTAGAAATTGACAGGCAATGCAGAAGCAACCACGAAATTCCACTAGTGTGTTTGCTGATCCATTTTCACTCACTGTTAGGAGTGGCACTTGATGGTAGCTGATGCATCCGTTGTCACTTGCATATGCTACGCTAGAAGATTCACTGATTAGCCGAAAGGAAAAAAAGAAAAGTTTGAAAATCACATGCAGATCAAACTGTCTCACTTACTCAGACGACTTCGCGTGCAGGGTCTACACCAGCCGTAGCAGACACTTGATTTTGCTCTTTCGCCGCCATTCTTCTCATCTTCATTAACCCCCTTATCGTACTCACAACGTGGTCATACGAGCCAAGAGCAATATATAGCCCAATCCCAGCGAGGATCCCATTTGCTATAGAATAAGTTAGTGGCATGAGAAGCATGGTCATAAAAGCAGGCGCTGCCTCCTTTATACTTCCCCAGTCAATGTCCTTCACCACCTTCATCATCGTAACCCCAACTACCACTAGTGAAGGCCCTACAGCCCATGGGGGCACGCTGGTCAATAAAGGGGTGAAGAACAACGATAGGAAAAAGTAGAGGCCAACGTATATTGCAGTTAAGCCTGTTCTGCCCCCCTCTCTAATCCCGGCTGATGATTCTATAAATGTTGCAGTTGTTGATACTCCTAATGAGGAACCCATTATTGTAGAGCCTGCATCTACCATGAATGCTAGATACTGCCCTTCAAAATCTCCTTGGTCATTGACAAAGCCTCCTATTTCTGCCATGGTATACATTGTCCCCGTGGTAGCCAGCACATCAACATACAATAAGGTTACCAATGCTACCCAAACTTCACTTCTATTGAAATCAGTAAAACTGATAGCCCCAGCTGTGGATTCAATTTTGTGAAAATCGACCACTTTCTTGAAGTAGTTATAGTTTTTGTCACCTGTTGGGGTACGGGGAAAACATGTGACAGCAGTGCCTCTAATCCAAGAAATCAGAGTGACAAAAAGTATGCCATATATCATGCTACCTTTGATTTCCTTCATTAACCCATAACATGTAATCAGGAACCCAACTGAGCCCAGCCAAAATGTTGGGCTTCGCAATTTTCCGGCGATGCACTCACCGGTCACCGGATTTGAACTGGAGCAAGCTGTGATGGTCACCAATGTTGATGGGTCAGGCCCAATAAGCCCCACACCCTGGTGCGCCTGCAAGCCCACAAATGCAATGAAAAGCCCAATTCCTGCTGCACAAGAGAGGCGAACTGGATTTGGAATGAGCCTTGCTAGCTTTGCTCGCAGCCCAAAGGCGGATATTGCGAGAAAGGCACAACCCTCAACTAAGACTATGGCCATTGCAGTCTTGTAGGATAGAGGCCCAGATCCATGAAACCCCACCAAATTGTAGGCCAAGAAAGCATTAGGGCCCATTCCTGGAGCCAAGCCCAGAGGCAAGTTAGCCAACATTCCCATAGCGAATGAACCGATCATGGATGATAAAATAGTGGCAACTATGAGGTCACTTTTGGTCTTTTGAAGGCAGCTTTGGTAGCCATCATTAGGCTTCAACATGCAGTCTGCACTAGCTGTTTCGTTCGCCGGAGCAGAACAGTCAGCGATTGAGCATGTCCCACCGGAGTCGGCAAGGATAGTAGAGTTAACAGTGATGATGTAAGCCATTGTGAGGAAAGTGGCCGTCCCAGCGCGTAGTTCCTTAGTGAAAGTGCTCTTTCTTGCTTCCAGCTTGAAGTGTCTGCCAATCTTGCTCTTTGAGAATGCATCATTCAAGCCTCTTTCCACTTTCTTCCATGAGTTTGAGACTCTTGACCAGAACCCACTACCCATTCTAGGACACGGTCTACCTTCCCTCTCTCTCTCTCTCTCTCTCCCCCCCCCCACGGCTATAATCTTAATTTCTTTATCTATGTAGTTGAGTTTTTGTGGGCTTTACAAGCATGGAATAGTGAAGAGAGCCATAGGGACATTATATAGGATCACAACTAGTGTTTATTAGGATAAAGTAAATAGAGAGAATGGAGAGAACGAAATTTTGTCAGCATGTGTGTAATAAATAGGTGTGATAGAGTAGTCTTTAATACTCATAGAGAGTAGTTATCAAGCTAATAAGTAGACGCTAGCTAGCCGAGACATTATAAGTAAGTTTATATATTTTAGTCATATATATAATACTTATTAGATTTGATTAATATGTAATATAATAAAATTAAAAATAATGATTCAAATCTAAATATTAAATTCTATTAATACTAAGTTGAATCAATTAGATCCAAAAATATAAAAAAGAATCAAACTACCTTGATATGTCAATAAAGTAAATAAGAGAGAATTTGAATAAAATTTTGTATATATCATTACGAGAGACTTTACAGATATGCAAACGAAGCATTTACACGAAATGAAAAATAAATAATAGTTTATTTGTTTTCACTTGAGCAAAATGGGTTGCTCGGGAAGAAAGGATTTTGCTCGAAGATATGTAAATGAAATTGAATTATATACTAGACATTCAATCAAATATTGATTTTATTTTATTTAATATTATTTATTCTCGTGTCCTAGGGTGAGCGTGTCTAATTTTTCTGTCTAGGCAGACACCTCATCGAGCTTTGCATGTACGTAAGGGGCACATCAATATCGTTTATTAACGATTATTTTACAATATCCTGATTTGATGGGTACCTCCAAAGTCCTGAATTCCTAATGTGCCAGATCATTTTCTTATATTTTATTGAGGTATTGGTAACCATTGCTGTCATTGGCCCATCAATGCCGGTTGATATTTTTGGTTCGAGTGTTGGGGCCGCAGTCTTACACCTTTAGTAAAATACACCCAAAATAAATAAATAAATAAATAAATAATATATATATATATAGTTTTCTCATACCTGCAATACTGTCATAATTAAACGAACAAGATTAATGGAATTGAAAATCCTTAGTAGTTTCCAAGAATAAATTAAATAGTCTTTCCTTTATAGAAACTTTTTTTTTTTTTAAAGGTCTTTTATATTGCTGCGTTAATGATTGACCTTCAAGATTGTCCTTGTGACGAAAGGGCAAAACTTCAGGGAAAGAAGCATAATAGCATACTAGAAAATCCTCGTTGTCAAACTTCTTGTTTCTTTTCTTTCTCTTTTTGTTTTATTAGGTTGGTACATATATGAATTGATGAGTAAGGATCATACAATTATAGTCAGCAAAGGGCCCCATCGCACGCACGTAGTCCACATAATTACAATTATCAAACAATAATTGTCTTCTCAATGACTATATACATCCACTAAATTATACTTCCGCTCCTTTTGTAACGCAGCAGTAGCTTGAATACGGCCAAATCCAATATATCTGATTCATGCAAGCTGAATCTTCTAAGCAAAAGGAAAAGCTTTGCTTTGTTACGCAACGTTTATATCAGAAGCAAGCAATACATATTATTTTTATTCTACAACAGAAAGCTACTCCTTCAGGCGAATCTCTTAATTAAGCTTTCTTGGACGGTACCGAGGCATCAAATTTATTGCATTGGTTCTTGGAAGATTTTGCTAATGATTTGAGCTTCGCGGACTAAAATTTAAACCAAACCAAAAAAAAAAAAAAAAAAAGAAAGAAAAGAAACGGTAAGTTCATGCACGATTTACACATCAATCCCAAATAAATTAATCTAATATATACTCATATCCTTGTATACGAAAGATTTCTAATAAATTTACTAGCATTTATCACCGATCACTTGAGAAGAGACATAAAGCAATGTATCGAAAAACCTTGTTCCCTATTGGGTTACGGTTCAATTTTCTCGTTCTTACAAATAAATATGTTTAGAGGAAAATGCAATTCTGTTATTTGCCCATCTCTGCACTATTAGCTACTGTGCAGACATAGGCACGTGCTGATCCCAGAACTAACAAAAAAGCGCGCATGCATTTCCCTAAAATCAAAAACTTTTTTTTTTTTGTATGAATTAAATGCATGAAAGGCTTCAATTTTCTCGTTGCTTGCAAGATTCCATCTAAACGATTATATATTCAAGAAAGTAAAAGTCTTTCACTACCGTCTTTTTTGTACGTAAATAAATCGTCACTAGGCTTCTTATAGAACAAAAGAAGCTGGTTATGGAGTCACGCATGCTAGTGCATACTCTGCCTTTGAAGTTTAGAATGTATGATAGGTGTTACGGTAAGAAAAACGCTTTTTTTGGGGAGGGGGGGTTGTGAAATGGGAAAGTAAAAACAGTAATTTACTGTTCTTCCACGTCGAAGAAGTAAACTCCATGAACAAACATTTAACCTTACTAAACGTAATGTTTTCCGTACTAGCACACAAATAATTGCTAGCTTGTGATGAACGACTCTCAGTTGGACAGTTTTAAAAGGTTCTTTATATTATATTTAACGTTGCATGCGCGAAGGAATCGTAATTTTTTTAATGGCTCGAACTGCAACGGGTTCTTCTTTCGAGAAAGGAGGATCGGGAAAAGCAAAGATTAAAAAGAAAACCGCAAGGAAAAAGACTGAATTAGCGTTACGTTTTGTCATCGTATACAGAGGTTATGAGACCCAGAAAATTCGAGGGCAAAAGCCCCGAGTAAAAGCGAGGGATCGTGGCCGGAATGGCCAGCAGGCTAAAGTGGTAGAAGAAAAGCTCTTCTTTCTAAGGGTCCCATTTCTGAGTTGTTCTCCATCATTTCACGCATTTGCTCTGCCGAGTAGCTGAGGTGTGAGAGCAAAATGCTTTTAGGCGTTGCAGGGAGGTAATTCGATGAGAACTTGAGGCACAAAGTTTGAAAAGCACATGATATTTAAATGCACAATTTGAGACCCTTGGGGGGGGCGCCTTCCATGGCGAAGGCTCTTGCACCATTTAGTAATCTGCTCATGTAACGGCGCGTAAATAGGGTCTACTAAAGTCGAAATCTACTCGATAAGTAGTGATCTGGTCATTGGCTGCTTGATTAATATTCCTTTACCGGCCGTGAAATCCGGGGCTAAGTTACCAAAAGAGAGTTCTCAGCACAAACACGGAAAGTCAGAGAGGACTTAGTCAGAGACCACTAAAGACTCCTCATGTCAACGATTGTGAGATGAGAGTCGAGTATTTGAATTGCCTCGCCTAAAGGAAATTGCCTCTATACAGGTAAATGATAACTGCCTAAATTCGGTATCTTCTCGGGCCTCACCCTAAGGGGATTTTCGTCCATTAAGACCCCATTTTTGCTTTCTATTAAAAGTCATCCATTGCTCTACATCGAAGGTGCACGTCGAAATATACAGGAATATTCATCACCTGAAAAACTTTGATTTAGTACAGGTTCACAATAGACCCTAAGGACGATTGCATCCACAGAGTACACGCTGCTGGCAACAACGAGGAATTGGGCTTTACGGCGTCCGAACAAGATGTTGGAATTGCTAGGCAAATTTATCGATTTTTATAGCATTTTTGATCCTGCGGACATCAATTGGGCACAATGGTTTCTTGCATTGAGGAGTATACAATCAAGTATAATTTTTTTTTTTTAGCCGTTTTCCTAAATCAGGACAGGAACTCCCAGCACCCAAAGATTTTGCGATTGCTCAAATCCCCTCGTTCTCATCGTAATATTAACATTCCGTTGTTGTTATCTACCCAAGTGCATGAGAGAATCCAAGCCCACACCCGTCACTGCCGTGCGACTTAAAACGCCTTTATTCTACATGACCTTAAAGCTCATCTTGAAGCCTGAGCTACTGAAGGCTGTCTACTTCTTCTTCTTCCCTCTCTTTCTTGAACTTGTCTCGGGCGCTTCCTCTTCTTCAGCTTTCTGCTCTGCCTCTAATATAGCCAACTGCAGTATACAGGTTGAATAAAACAAATTATACAAGAAATGGAGAAGAATCTTTGGACAAAAGATGCCTCCATGTAGGTTTTGATCATATAAGAAGCCTTCTATAAACCTCCAAATACAGTGTGACAGGGTTACCTCATCGAGAATTGGCTTCAGCTCTCTGTACCGAGCTTCAGCAAGATCAAAACCATCCTTACGAAGCTCCTGTTGTACAAATGCAACATACATTACACAAAAAGTTATCAATGAGCCACCTTTTATTCTCACCCACAAACAAGAAAGAGAACGGACATCAATTCATTGAAATTCAGAGAGGGTGGATGCACGAAAAAACATGCCCTTCGTTTGCGATATGACGTATAACATGCAAGGTATTATCCTCCCTCTCTTTCAGAAGTACCACACTTTCATCAATCGGTAGTCCAAATTAGTCTCTTAATTATTCTTATGCACCATCTCTTGGAAACTACTTTGCCAGGTGGTGGGGAACTTCTTCCCCTTATCATCCTTGTTATCCCTTGCTTTCATATTTGTATATTTCATTCCGGTACGTAGCAAAAATGAAGTGTGGGCATATCTTTTGGGTGCTGGCATACTTAGGGTTCAGAGTTGAACTCAGAATTGGCTTCAGAAATCCTAAAACATGTGTGTCTTAGCGCACAAGATACTCCCACATTGTGAGATTTAGGGAAGGATGGGATATACACAATTTTACCCTAACTCGGGCATGTGACCTCTAGGTCACAATGAAGTAATCTTAATGTTATGTCAAAGCTCGTCTGTCAAAAGTATTTTCAGGCTGGATAGACATGAAAGACAAATAACTCGTTGACAAATTTTAACTGCCTTCCCTTAGTCAAAATTCCAAGCCTAAAATAAAATGACACCAGTATAGACCAAAAAATAAAAAAGAAAAGAAAATGACACGAGTTATTGGCAACTAATACAGCAGCATTTGGGATGACCATCCAAAAACAACTAGCTGAAGTCTGAACAGGGAAGGATGAAGAGATGGTATCAGTCACGTAAAGCTTTGAGATGACATTATAACAAAAAAATCAGCATCCAAATCCAGTTTGAAGCTTATGACACGGACCAAAACTTTATATTGGTAAAAAGAAATAACATGGCACCATATATACACAAAATCTCATCGTCACCATATTCAACTAAACTAGGGATGATGTTAATAAGCTTCAAGCGTCATACAAAATTTTTCAACACATTTGCACATCCAGAAATAAGTGATTTGTGTCATTCACCCCAAAAGATAACTGATAAGCTACATTTGTCATATTTTCAAGTGAGTGAGACAAGTTTAGTTTGGAAACCCAACCAGTGGACAACTTAGAAATTGGATTGAACTATTCCATTTCATACTCTTTACACTAGGAAATCCGTTTTTAAAGAGTAGATAGTATAGTTCACAACAGCAGAGCAAGAAAAGCCACTGAGATACTGATAAAGGAACTGAAGGAAAAATAAAAAAAAAAAGAACAAGGATCATAAAAACAGGACGGAGTACATAACAAAATCAAAGCAGTAAACAGACACCAAAAGTTAAAATGCAAAACAGACCTTTCCAGTGTGTTGAGTATGTTCATGGGCAGCCATTTGCCAGTACAAATTTGTACGTCTGTAGAAGTCCTTCAAAGACTCTCCAGGCTTCACGATGAAAGCCATGAGAAGTTGGTAAACAAAGTGATGGGGCAAAAATACAAAGAGAAATCGAAGTGAGACTAAAAGGAGACGGTACCATTGGGGTTCTTTGCATATCTGAAAGCCCAAGACTGGCCCTGATCTGCTCTATCCTAGCCCGTTTCTCCTTCCTTCGAAGATTCTTTTTCTCACCCTTTATTATGGCACAGGCATCTCCAAGTTCAACTGATCCAAAACCATTATTCCTTGCCTACAATAGGCAAATTGGAAGTATAGATGAGCAAACATGTTGATGGACCTACTCATCTATATGGATATACAGTACAGGGCTGCACCACAGTCACGTACAAGACTGGAAACTGTATGAACAATTTAGATGTTATTGATAACTCTCATTTAAATCCAATGCAGTTGGCCATATTTTAAATGACTTATTGCATCTTCCAAATTCCAGTAGGATGACAAGAACAAAAGGGGGCAAAAAGAAAAGAAATGGAGATCATACACACAAATTCTACACAAGCTGAGGGAAAAATGAACAATTTAATCTCCCATTGATCAAAGAAGGAAGAGCAGTAACAAATTTAAAGGGAGGTAAGAACACCTCTGCACTGTCATCATCATCATGAGTCTCATCACTGTTACCATCACTACTGCCTTCATCTTCACTTGCATTTTCTTCATCTTCATCATCATCCTCATCCTCTGATGCTTCCACCCACTCAGATTCAGATGCCTGGGTTAATATAAAGAAAAAAAGCTCAATTAGGCTAAACTAAATTGGATTCAATGAGATTGAGGTCTCAATATGATGACCATGTTAATATAACGATTTGTGCAGTTAATAAAATCAACATAGGAGTTTCACATGCTTCAACTATGTCAAGGAGCGCTGCCCTGTCCTTACATGTAATTCAAAAGACATCTTCACTACCTACATTTGAGAAAATCTTGCACTGGTTATGAATTTTGGAAGACACATGGGCAGTGTACAGAGACATATGAGCAAACAAGTATGCTGGTGTATGGACCAAAGGATAGAAAGTGCAGTCCTAAAAACCAGATTACCTCTTATATCCATCAGCTCTAACCTTTCTTTTTTCTCTATTCATACTAATGACCAAAAAAAGGGGAAAAACTGTTCTAATGGTTGGGGCAAGGAAAGAGCCATGTCTAACATTTCAAATAGAACAAACAAGGGAAAAATCAGTAATGCCATATATTTGTCCGGGATTTTTAGTGTGTTCCCAAAGGTTATAGACAAAAACAGCAATGCCATGTCTTCTGGTATTTGTAGCTCAAAATGGTTGAAATACAGTTGGCTGTTTATGTTCTCCCTATTAGGACACATGAATAACAATCTCCAACAACAAAAACACAAAGCAACAAGGGATTATGATTATTCAGACTAGAAATGGATTTTTAACTAACCGGTATAATGCACTTCCACTCATCAAGTTTGCTGAGATTAAGAGAATACAAATCATCAAGTGTAATTTCTTGCTCTTTAATCTCCATCATGCCACCATATATGTACAATGTATCTCTCCCAACGACCATGCAGGAATTTATACGTCCACAGGGCTTCACAATCTACAAGTTCAAAGAAACATTAGGAAATATGAATGGACAATCACACATAAATCAATGAACAAACAAAAATAACGCATGTGCCAATAAACTTTAAGGATGAGAGACCTCTGGGGAAACAGAGTTCTGGTGAACCAATTTAGCTTTAGATGCATCAACATCAACTTTTACAGCACATGAACCATTATCGACCACTGCCATGTTTGTCATCTTCTGTGACGTTTCATCAATGCTGCTTTCCATGTCAGCCCCTTCTTCAATGTATGCTAGATTCTCATCTTTCCCATTTGTGGCACATTCTGTATTGTCAATTGTGTTAAACCTATCTAGATTGGAACCATTAGGCTTTTGTTCAGAGCTCTTCTTGACCTGCAAAGCACCAATTCAAAGGCAATTGTCTAGTACCATAAAAGCTATATGAAATTAACTGCCAGATTAATTGATGCAGGAAAGTGTGGAAGAAGAAATTATATTTCAATAAAAAAAAAGGGAAAGATTGACTTTTCACAAATAGACAGGGAAAGACTGCAAACAGTAAAGCATTATCCACAAGTTTACTTAGGACCGTACCTTATCTTTTGTTGACTTTTCTTTCCGTAGTTCCAAGGGGTACCTGTATCAAAAGCAGGTAGACCTAATCTATGACAGTTGGGGATAAATTGTCCCAAAATGTAACATCAAGCTGCAATTCTCATACTGTGCATAAAAGTAGTAAAAAAAAAAAAAAAAAAAGGAAAAAGAGCAATATATTTGCATGAGGAAGGTAATTGAAATAGTCCTTATGGTCAAGGGGTATCTGGACTTATAATCTATTCCTTGCTTGGTACGAGTAAAACAAAATACAAACACAAATTATGTACTCTCATGGGCAAGCAAGAATTTCTCAGCAACTATTTAAGTGTAGCATATGTCTCCTAGTGGGCTGGAACAATAAACTTGTATCCATAACTATTGAACACAGTATGAGGTGGGAGGATTACCAACGGCGGTTGTCTAATTGGAATCCATACATTTCGTTCAAGAATATGCTCATCATTAAATCCCCTGCACCAATAAATACAGTATAATTAAATTAAGCCAAACAAAAGAAAGAAATTGACATAGTTCAATTTCTAATTCTGATCACCCAACAATGGATGCTCATTGAAACTGGAAAGATTCCACCATAAGTTTTCATTGCTTAAGCATGCAATAAAAATAACTGAATCAGGACAGGAATGAGAAATGCACAGTGAGATGAAACTACACTACTGTATCATCTCTCTCTCTCTCTCTGTGGTAATCTCATTGGGCAATCCATGTTCACACAGAAGATTGAAACCTGTGTTTATGACCAAAAATCCTATTTAATCTCAAATTAAGTATGAAATATTCATGATGGTAGATGAAGCTATGCAAATCTGTCACAAAAAAAAATTTGTTATATTTGAACAACCACAAGCTGAAACCAAGTGAACTTGGTCTGACTCTAGAATAACATGTAACTAGAAAGATCTTAATGGAGAAACAAATCACAAGCACACAGACACAAACAAGCCCACAAACAAAAGAACTCACCTTCCATTTCCATATCGACTACACCTCCAAATAATAAAGCACGCTTCTTATGAACACACATTGAAAACCCAGCCCGAGGCGCAGGAGGCATCCCAATCTTTTTTACCTGTCATGGTAAATAATATGTCATTGCAGCAAATTACATGAACCATGAAAAAACTCATGAAGAGGAAAGCAAAACAGAAAAAGAACCACCAGTATAGGGGTGTGCTACACTCTCTTTTTTTGTTTTTTTTTTTTCCCACTAATAGTGAGCAGCTAATCTTAAAAAGACCAAAATACAGGGTCAAAAACCAAGGACACCAAAATCAGGCCACATGCATAGAGATGAAAATTTGAGGAAGGGATCAGAGCTTTGTTTTTAATAGATGGCAAGTCCACGGGGCATTAGACCAGCTTGAGATAACGTGAAGAAGAATATCTCAACATGATTGACAACTTGTGACATCTCCAAATAAAGTACAAGACTATAAGTAGAAAGTCTGGCACATAGAGTATAAGAAAGGGGACTTTGTAACTCATTGGAGAAGAGAGATGAAAACCTTGTTCCAATCCCAAGTCCTAGGATCAAGGGACCACAAGTCTGCATGAACAATTCCTTTCTCAGAGCTGCTCTTATCAGAAGAAATCTCTTTTGAGTAGCCGCCATATAAATAGACCTGCAATATTGAAGGTACTAAACTGAATATGGTTCAGACTTCCCCCCAGGAAACTTGTAATTGACAAACAAGGGAAGAAAGAAGCCCCGCATTCATACTGGAAAACTTAATATCATGATTGAACATTTTTTTCATTCAAAGAAGCAGTGACATAATTCTTAAGCATCTCCTGGATGATAACTATCAAATCAGCCTGATATACCTTCAACTTCCATGTGGAAATTTTACTTACCTCATCTTGGTTAACAAAAAACTGAAAGCCACTCCGTGCACTAGGCCACATGGCTCCAAGCTTTGGCTTTATTTCTTGCCACTGCAATAAATTTGTTACTTAGTGCAACAATGGATAGGAAATGGAGAGATAAGTTCTAGCTTTAGGGTTTGGCCAACATTTAGAATTCAAATGTTTTCACCTTGAAATCATCTAGGTCAAAGACATATAGATCACTGTAGTACCTGCAAATACGAGCAAGAAAAGATCCATCAGACTTTGGTCTATGGTTTTACAGAAGGAGCATAATAGACAGAGCACATTGCACATCAAAGAAGAAGAATTGAAGTAACCCACACAATTGTATAGAAGGTGTATAGTTTCCATTTTAAAACATCATTGCTGATGCACCAAACAAACTACAATCACAGCCATGATAATCAAAACATGAATATAAAGAAGTTCATGTTATTAGTTTGACCTCTTCATCGTAGAATCCTAATATGGGTGAAAAAGGTCAGACTGCAGCACAAAACTTAGGAAGGGAGAAGATCTCAGACCCAATGTCTGAGCAATACCATTGAACATGTCAATAGGGATGACATTGACAGGCAATCATCAATCTTAAGCAAGGCATATTATGCCTTGCAACCCTTAAATTAGTAATCAAGTAAAGTGCAAGATCTTCAACAAATTTTTATAGGGATAAAATCAACAACCTTACTTCCCTAAGGGTGTCATAGAAGCCACCAAAAAGAATAATTTTGCGCTTGTATAGAACCTGCAACAGAACCGCAAAAAGTGGAAATCATGTGTGCATGAGAGTCACAACAGAATAAGATATGTTTAACAGGTGTAAGCAAGAAGCAATATGCAACACAAGAAAGAACTTGTAGGATATTCTTACTCCAAAGTAAAAATCATGAACTAACCATCCGATGACCAGATCGTGGACTAGGACAGCCTTTCAAATTCAGCTGCTCCCACTGATTTGTTCTCAAGTCCAACACCCAGAAGTCCTATTGTATGAGAAAAAGGAAAAATAAATAAATAAATAAAACAAAGCATCATTCCCAAATGAGGTAAAAATACAGCAAGATACCAATTCCACTTGAGACCCAGATAGAACTGAAGCATTCATTCTGTCTAAATCAATACAAAAGACAGTAGATGGTGCCAGTTTCACCTTATAGTGATGGAAGCGCTCCTGATTTGGGGATGTGAATTCACCACCTATCAATAAGAAATGCAATTTCATGCATAAGACAAAAAAGTCAAAAGCAAATTCTTCTGCAACATATTCGGCCATTACTCTATCAGTATACCAAAAATATAAAGATAATTCTTCCAAGCAACTGCCTGATGAGCACTACGAGGAGGTGGACTATTGGGACTCGAAACCAACTTCCATTGCTGCTTTTCCACATCATAACGATAAAGATCACCATACACAAAAGTCTGCATCAATCCCCATAAGAAAAATCATAAGTGGCAAAATTCATTTACCTTATGTAGCCACGTCAAAAATGATTGAAATCTAACCTTGCTACCATTGTAGAATTCCCCCCCGTAGAGAATCAATTCCGTCTCTTTCAATGGATTAATGTTTAGCTAAAAAGCCAGAAAAGAATATTTCAGACCACAGAAGGTCAGAGAAAACGCATCGTGATAACTGACACGAGGAGAGAGAGAAAGACGGAAACAAAGCCAAAGAAAGACAACGAGAAAGAAATAAAGAAAGAGAGAGAGACAGAGAGGAGAGATAGAGAGAGAGTGCAAGAAAGAGAAAAAGAGAGACAGATGGAGAGAAAGAATGCGAGAAGGCAAGAAAGGAAGAACGCGAGAAGACAAGAAAGAAAGAGGGACGGAGAGGAAAAGAAGGACAAAAAGAGAAAGAAAGAAAGAAAGAAAGAAACTTATTACCGTACAGTTAGAACGAGGAGACGGTGCGGGCACATTTTCATCAACGTGGACTTCCCTCTTTTTGGCTTCCTCCTTTTGAATGCTCAACTGTGGCATCAAAATGCCAAATCAAATTTATAAAGACAACCCTATTTAACTTCGGTTTGGTCTATTCTCCGACACGCCCGAATTTCTCGGCGATGAAAATAAATAGGAGAGGGCGCCATTTTAGGGGAAAGAAACTCAATTGATGACTAGGAATAGATAAAGCCGATTGGGCCAAAAAAAGAAAAAAAAACAAGAAAAAGAAGAGAAGAATTTACCAGAATGGCATCGATGTCATCCTCCGGGGAGAGTTTCTTGGTCTCTCTTCTTGCTTTCTTCTCCTCGGCTTTCACTGTTTTCCTCTCCGTTTTCTCCTTGCCTTTCCCTGGCTTCTTCGTTTTCTTTCCCATTTCTTCTGTGCTCCAAAATTTTCTCTTCTTCTTTCGCTCCCGTGAAACCCCGAGGAGCGAGAAGGGGGCACTGGCAAACGTTTATAGCTGGAGTTTCCCGTTTTTGTTTTTTTTTTTTTTATCTAACTCCTCCCGGGGATCCAAACGGCACCGTTCTTTTCAGCCCAAACCCAATCTTGGATTAAGTTCGGGAAACGACACAGCCAACATAATCTACTTGATGGGCCTGCTTCTAGAAACCCTAAAGTCTTGAAGCCCAAAGCTTTAACTTTTGGACCTTCCGAGAATAAAGAGAGCCTTCTTATTTTGCTGCCGAGTTACGGGGTATTCGATGTGGTTTGGAGCTAGCCCAACGCTTCAGGATTGATAAGCTTGTGCTGAGAGGTTGATGCTAAGACGGCTGTGCACGTACTTGAAGAGAAACTTCCAACAACTCACCTTATTGCGTGTCTCATGCGAGTATGTCAGAATTATATCCGCACTGAGATTAAGAACTCGTGGACTGTTACGTGTATATCGTGAAAGAAATCAAATGGCTGATTATTACCAAACGGTGCATCCCCCCACCCCCCCCCCCGGGGGTGTCCACCAGCAGGACTGCAGCTCATTCTCGACTGGCGTATGCACGCGGTATAACGGCTCGGTCGGTGTCTTTATAGTATTTTGACCTTGTACTGTGTTTTACATTATAAAATATATAGCCGTTTTATAAATAGATAAATAAATAAATATTTTTACCCGCAACAATAACATATTTTAATAAAATTTTAAATATCATTCGTGCTTATGCTTTACGCCGTATATAAAATAACAAGGGAAGCGGGTGTTTTAAAAAAAAAAAAAAATCCACCGAAAGAGAAAGAATTGGGATTAAAAAAAAAAAAAGAAACGAAAAAAAAGAGCGTATTTTGAGATGGGCGGGGCGGGCGGCGGATTGTAAGAATTTTGGCATAGGAACGGACGTGTTTGGGAATCAAGAAGTCTGCAAAACAAACAGGCGGAGGAAGGTTTCTGCAGAAAATTGAAGATTCTCGTTACCCAGAGAGAGAGAATGAGGAAATTCACGGCAACTACTCTAATTCATCTCCTGATTTTACTTCTGCTGCGCCAGACACGATCCCAGGTATTAGTTTAACTTCTGATTGGATTGGAAGTCGAACTTTTCTTCGAACTCTAAATATCGAGTTACAAGCAATTTGATTTTTTGGTAAAGGAAGAACAAGAGCGCGCGCATGAAGTCCATTGCTCCAGAGAAAGAAGTAGGGCTGCATGGCAGGTCATTGAGCAGGTACATAACAACCGGAAATTAATTTTATTCGTTTTTTTTTTTTTTGTTTTTGTTGTTTCTTTTTAGAAAGAAACAAAAATTTCATGTAGTCGAATTCGATTCTTTCTATTTTTGTAGTATTTGATGCCGTTTGTGGCGAGAGAAAAGTACCATATTTCGAGTAAGTGTAGACTTCATCCGGAAAATGACTTGTTCAGGGAGCAAGAACAGCACAAGATTCACTTGGACATAAATGAGTGGCAGTGTCGGTATTGTAAGAAAAGCTTTTATGCTGAAAAGTATCTTGATCAGCATTTTCACACCAGGCACTACAACCTCCTTAACGTTGTATGTGGTTTCCCTTCTTCTGCCTTGCTTTGTTTTATCCTTGTTAAGAGCACTAGTAGATCCTCACGGCAGTCACAAGGGGCTCTCCCGTTTTTCTTTAATTCTGTCTGTATTTTGGGGTTTTTTTTTTTTCCCTTGTTTGTGGGGCGGGGCATTATGGTCACTAACGTTTTGGTGAATCCAGAGCCATGGCAAGTGCTTGGCTGATTTGTGTGGAGCATTGCATTGTGATTCTGTGATGGCTCCTAAGAAACCCAAGTCCAAATGCAATCCCGCAGCTGTTGCGAAGAATCATCACCTTTGTGAGGTTGTTTCTTACTGTGGTAGTGTTATTGCATTGTTGACTGACTCTAATGTCTTGCTTCAACGATGCTTGTTTTCTGCTCAGAGTCTTGCAGATAGCTGTTTTCCCATTGATCAGGGCCCTCCAGCAAGGCGTCTTCATGGTTCATTTTAATCCAATTATTTTCCATTTCCTCCTTATGTTTCTTCTGATGATGGTCTGACATTCTTAGGCTGACTTTGGCACTACTAATGGTATTTATGGTGCCATTCTCACATGTAGAATTGTTTTTGCGCCAATTTTGTGATGCCCACTCTTGCTCTGGAAAAAGAAACTTATTTCCTAAAGGTGGCATGGTAAGGGTCTGTTCTTAGTGCTGCAGTTTGCAAGTGGTATTCAAATTTATGAATATGGCTCACATGTGTGTGAGATTATTCAAACTCCCAAATATCATGCTTGCTCATTTGTTGTGCCACATTAGGTTTCTTGTGTCCCCTTCATAAATAACATAACTATCTTGTGAAGTAACTTGACCATGTTGTTCTGCTGGAATGCAAATACAAAACTTTCACTTTTGGTTCACTTTATTGCTCCTTTGTCTTACGTGCAGAAGCAAACAGGTGTTTTCTATCTGGCTGCTTCTATACTGACTTTAATGCTGCTCCCTGTTTTCTATATCATTGTGTTCTTGTATCAAAGGTAAGACTATCTCAACTTATTGAGATTTTGCTATTGAGTTAGCTTTGACAACTGATTTCATGAATTTTCTCACCATTTACAGAGAAATGACAAATGGTACCCAAGAGCTAAGGCGAATTTCACGAGTTGGAAAAAAGACAAAACCTTCATAACTAACCAGTAAGCAGCAACTTATCCAGAATTTGGTATGAGATATTTGATGAAATAAATTGACAGTATGAAAAGGTGGTTATTGATTTTAATGGTCGACACTGACCTCCTTCGTAGTGATTGTTTGAGCTATTGGACTGAGAATTGGCAATTTTAGTTCTTAATGTTAGTTCATCATGTACTTTTTATTCAACTAGTAGAGCTCATTAAACATCGCATTGCATGGTTATGATGACCACGTTGTTGATTGTGAAGAATGATGCTGGATCCACTGTTCTGCGATTCTGTCACATAGACAGATTGATGTTCTATATTCTTTAGTTCGTGCTAGCATTAGTGTAGTGGACATTTTGTGCTTTGTCAAGTGAACTGTTGATTCATGCAATTGTTGAGTTAGATATTGACCCAGGGCTTTTGCTTTTATTATTATTATTTTTTTTTTTGGCATTCAGATAGGTGAGCTTTACATGTGGAATTGCTATGAAAGTCTAGCAGTATGTTTTAGCAACCATTTAGATGGCAAAGTTAAAGTCATCTGTAGCCCTATTATTGTGGCAGGAGAAATGGAGTCTTGATAGAAGGTCTTGGATATTAGATTTGGTCCATACAAACAGTCAAAGACTTAATGTAAAAGCTTATGTTCAATTTTCCTTTTTGGAAGAAGAAAAAGGTGTTGTATATTGCTAAGTATTGTCTTGAGTGTCTTTTTATCTCTCTCTATGCCGGTTAGGTTTGTGGAATCTACATTTCGGTGAGCATATGCAATCTCTCTTGGAAAAAGGAGACTAGTGCAAAAATCACGTCATCTCAATGTGCAGAAGAGAACGAATTGCTAAGGATGCTTGCAAGAAGCCAAATTTGCTCATTTTCACCTACTTTTTGGGCATGGGATCCATTGACCAATCAGTGGCATCTGCAGCCAGTGAAATGTAGTTATCTCAATCAGTGAACCTCATATATTTTTTGTTGTAACCCATAGAAGCATCAAGCGACCTTGATTTGTTTCAGTCTCTAGAGTGGAATCAATCAATCTCGTGTTCTGTATATTTGGACTTGCTTGAGCCAGTTCTTGCAGTTCTTAGCATCAAGAACGTCCGTGATCCAGTCCATGACATCAACTACATTGTTTCCACAACAATCCACCAGCCCATCCCCCAATTATCCTGCAGATAATTCATGCTCTCTCCCTCGACTTCCCTGGCATTGAAAACCTTGTTACTTTAACCTAAGTAGTGGAGCCAAGGTCAAAAACGTATAAAGGTCTGTCCTTCCAGTACGTAAAATGGTGCTACGTACAAAGCCATCCATGCAATAACTGCTGATTTTATAATTGCTGTAACTGGCACCAGAAAGCATCTACCAAGCCATTCTATAGAGATAAGCACTTGTGTTTTGGACGGCAGAGGAAACTCAGATGGTGCATACCTGCGAATTTACACATTATCAATCTTACAAAGCCAAGAATACACTAGTTGTACATTTTCACGGTAAGCCTCGAACACTCCTGAGATTTGGCTTCGTCAAACTATTTCAGTTTTGTTTTCTGGGTTACGTGAGAAATTGGTTCAAGTCCTTGTTCAGTTCTTTTACAGGATGGTGAATTGAAATTTGTACTTAATCGAGTAACCATCCGCACGTCAATTAGGTGAGGAGAACAGCTAATGAAAGATGAACACCGAAAAAAGACTCTTTATCTTGGTATAATTCGAAGTGACAAACTGAAATTATACAAGATGGAATAAATCATAAGGGCTGGATTTTATACAAACACCTAGGCATGGTTTACAAAAATATTCATACACCGGGAAATGCTTCTCACACAAGGTATTTCACCATGTAAGGCCCTTCAAGCTCATATCCCAACTTCCTATAGTAATGACGAGTTCCTACACCTGAAATGACAGCAATTTTTGTTGATCTATGTTCCCTGCTAGCAATCTGCTCAGCCTCTTCCATTAGAAGTGTGCCGTAACCCTGCAAGAAAGAATATGAGAGGCGAAGAAAGCAACTTTTGAAGCCAAAAAAATAAAAAAAAATCATACTCCCAAGAGTAAGTGCCCGTGCAGATCTCCTCCCATGTTTTGGCATGAAATTTGAAAGGCATCCGTAAATGATGGTTATAACTATTGAGGCATAATGACATTGCCGGATTACCTGGTGTTGCAGCTTATCTGCTTCACGCCCATGAACAGGAACAGCAGTTCCATAAACATGAAGCTCACGAACAATAGAGCATTTCCCCATCAGCTCAGGGCAAGTAACATTGTGGCCACATTTTCGCAAGCGCAACAGCCCAACAAGTATATCCTGTAACAAAGAGTTAAAGAAAGCATCTGTGTCTTGTTTAGTGGCAAAAGATGTGACATTAGGCTAAATAAACAGAACAAAACCAAATGTGTTTCAATCAGTGCCTACAGGAAGTCCATAGATACACCTCCATAAACCTTACAACAATTGCATGATTCAGCTTTATAGTTAATCAACAAAGTTCAAGTAGAAAGGACTAGAAATTTCACATATTTCTGCTTTTGCATACACAGAGACAGGCCCCTGCTCACTCATCCACTACACATGCATATAAGGTTCTCCCAAATACCTGGCGTACATCCTCGTATGAAAGAAATGTTTCCCAGCCATCATTTGCTGTATAATCACGGCGAACAAGCTCAACTTCTTCTGGCTTAATTTTGTGATGAATATCCTAAGTTCAACATGAAAGCATTTTTAAATTCTTGATGCTACGAGTATGAAATCTGATTAAAGGCAAGTCATGTCTTTTAATTACCTGGATTCCAGCCTCGCGGGTACGGACATCGCGGCACTTCAAGCCCAAGTCTTCCATCCGTGCTAATGCCAGTTCCCTCAGATTTCCTTTCTCAACCCCAGATGTAACCAAAGGCATAGGAATATCCCGCTGAACTCTATAAACACGCGTCCAAGGGGGTACCATGGCTAGGATCCTTGCTACAATGTCTACAAGTTGCTCAGGTGGGTAATTTCTATATCTGAAAAAGGAACTTACAGTAAGATTGTGCAACTTCCTTTTTCAGCTCCGTGGGTCATCCTTACAGATCAAGTTTGTAGCAACAAGGCATTCTTAAATGATAAAAGACAATAGATTACTACATGCCTTCATGTTTTCTGCACTTGCATGGACATAACACACAAACACAGAAAAAAACACACACACATTGAAGGAGAGAGAGAGAGAGAGAGGGACAGAGAGACAGTCTCTCAAAAAGGCTCAATTGATAAGCCATCAATACGCATTTATGCAAAAAGGGAGTTCACAGGGAGAAGATCAAACTGTGAGTAACAACAAAACTGTACCTGCCTGTTTTCCAGAGCTCATAAAGCCCAGTTCCACGAATTACAAGAGTAGGATAAATTTTGAGTCCATCTGCCCTGAATAATGGGCTCTCAAAGAACTCCTTAAAACTTTCTAAGTCCCTCTCTACACCAACATTAGGGAGATCAGGCATCATATGAGCAACAACCTGTAGCAAAGCATTACAGACGGGGGTTAATAAACTAGGAATGGGAGAAACTATAGACTAGGTTATGAACAAAAATGCATAAAAAGCTCGAATTATTTGCAGCAAGGCCCACTAATCTGAGACTTGAGGGGATGGCACAAAAAGCTCCTCTCATTAATTATTAAGAGTACATATGGAATAACAACATAGCAAACCTTGAAGCCAGCATCCTTTGCCAAGCAAAAACAATCAGCAACAGCAGCTACAGTGTGTCCCCTGTTAGTGTCATGAGCAACATCCTCATATGTGCTTTGAACTCCAATCTCCAACCGTGTGCAACCATAAGAAAGCATTTGGCGCAAATGAGGTCCCAGGCAATAATCTGGCCTCCTGGTAGATTACAAAGCATAAAACATAACTTCTCTCAGTACTGAAGTTCAAGTCAGAGACTAAACCAAAGAATTGGTAATATATTAATCCACCAACACAAGGAGCAAGTTTTGATATTTACTACTTGAGAACATTTTCATGACCACTTTGTAGAAAGTTACAATAGATACCTCACAAAAAAATAAAAAATAAAAGCCAAATGCTCCCATTTGATTTTGTGATGCCATATGAAACATTTTAGGAATACTGTTCACTTCATTAAAAATTCATGTATTCATAATCACCTAACAGATATTTTTTCCACGCAAATTGTCACTCTAGAGAATAGAACAATCAATGTAATATCTCACGTTTCAATTGTCATGCCAATACACTTTGTTGCACCATGCTCAGAGTAGGTGACTGCCTCTTCAACATTGGCAGAAGTATGTCCTGATAAAGCATCATGAAGATTCCTTATAAAATAATCACGGTAATCTGCAGGCAATGACATGAAGGTACCACCCATTAGTATGAATTCCACCTGAAAACATAGAACAGCACAAATGAGAGGTGGTGAGTGCTTATAAGCAAACCTAACACCCAAAGGTGATACATGTGTTGAATGTAAGAAAGAAAAACCTTATCTACGCTATGACCCAATCGCTTAAGCTGATCAATCCTGCTTCTAGCCTGAACATACGGGTTATATCTGAAACGAGAAAGGAATAACATATATAAATTATTACTGTTATCATTTAAGTTAGTAATTACAAGCCTCTTGAATGACTGCCTTTCAGAATAATAAACCAAAAGTGAAGCACAAATTTCTGTCCCCAACCCCCCCCAAAAAAAGGAAAAAAAGAGGAAAAGGAAAACAGAACAAGTGGATTAAACTTTTATTATAGGCAAAAACAGACTTTAAAGGGCTAATGAAGTTAATGCCAAAACTCCAACTCTGAAAGTTCATGATGTATAATATTTCACTGTTATTCAGTAACAATTTTTTTGTGATGTTAACATGAAAAATACCGCTGAAATAAGGAAGCATCTCACTCTTTCTCCTTTTCATGAAGTTGGAATAGATTGACAAATTATTCATGAAGAGGAACACAATTTGGTCGCAACCAGGCCCCAAATCAGAGCCCCAAAGAGGCAACGGCAGGAGCAGACCATGTTATTCCACCTCACATCAAGTTTCTATGCACATTGCCATGCTTCCTTCATTCAATTGAATTCAGAGCATCGGCTTATTGTACACAGTAATGCAGAAAACAAAATCAACGACAACGAGAAGCAAGTCCCAAGGATTCCAAGAAAATATTAGACGAAAACTAACTCATATTCTCCAAGTCCTAGCAACCTATATGCGTAGCTTCCAAAAAGTCTTACAAAGCTCATAGAAATGTAACTCAGCTCCTTCAATTTGTAATTTATCCTTTCACATGCTGCTAAACCCTACCTCGCTCGAATCGCGCGCATGCTAGTAGGCTCGTAACCAGTATACGACTGCGTACTATACTCGAAGTCCGAGTCCGGTCCACCAGGACAATAAACACATATATTCCCCGTCGTGGCAATATGCGGGCAGCGGTGCGGCTTCGACATGACCGCCACGACGGCGATTCCTGAGGCGGTGCGGACAGGCTTGGCGCGAAGCTTGGGAAGGAGCAAATCCCTGTCGGACTCGGGAAGAGCCGCAATCATCTCCACGAGCTTGGGAGCTCGCGAGAGGCCGTACTTCCGGCAGGCGGCGGATTTTAGCGCGTTGAGGTCCACTGTTTCGTTCTTTCGAGACAGCTCCACCATAGAGTTCACGATTTCAGCGATGGCTCGGACCCGGGCTTCTTCTTCGGTTAGGCCGTGGGCTTGGTACCCGCCCCGCCCCGGCCGTGGCTGCTTTTTGGACTCCGCGCCTACCGCGGTTGCCATCACAGAGAGAAAGATAGAAGAAGGGTGGGAAACGGCGATGACGACGCCAAGAGAAGGGCAAGTGTCGCAGGATAGATAAAACTGCGAATGATTATATGCGAACGACCTACTGAGTAAAACTCTGCGGACCGCAAGATTTGACAAAGATTAGATATTGATGGCCATGAAAGCCCTCCTTGGTCATCTGATCCAACGGTTCGGATTACGTTCTCTCGGTTGGAGTCGTTGTCTCAAAAGAACGTCGTCGTTGAAAACGAGGGTGCAAAGAAATTGTGGAAAAAAAAATAAAAAGGTTAACTTTACCTCTCGCATTTTATTATTTTTATAATTATATATATATTTTTAAAATATATTTAATATATTATTTTTATTAATTAAATTTAATTTATATTAAAAAATTTATTAATTATTATCATATAATAATTATCTATATATTATATAGTAATCATATACATATTATGTGATAAATAAAATTTTATATTATTATTATGTTATTAAAATTATTAATATAATTTTAATTTTAATTTTTAAAAAAATTTAAAATATATTTTTATTAAATATTTAATAAATTATTTTTAATATAATAATTTTTTAAAATATTATTACTTATAATAAAAAATTAATAATTTATAAAAATAGTTAAAATTTTATGTATATTTTATAAATAAAAAATATCTAAATAATTTTATTAAGAGATATTATATAATTTATTAAAATAATATTTTAAAAATATTTATTAAATATTCAAAATAAAAAATTATAATATTTTATTTTTTATTCATTCAAATTTTTTTTAAAAATTAAAATTAATATCACATTAATAATTTTAATTATATAATAACAATATAAATTATATCTATTATATTACATAAGTGTGATTTTAGTTTTAATATTTAAAAAAATTAAAAAATTTAAAATATTATAATTATATTTAGTTTTAATATTTAAAAAATTAAAAATTTTAAAATATTATAATTATATTTTTATTAAATATTTACCAATTCATTTCTATTTAGTGTAATATTTTTTTCAAAGTATTATTGAATAAGAGATTAATAATTTATAAAAAATATTAAAAATTTTTATATATTAATATTTAAAAATAATATAATATAATATTTTTTAAATTTTATTATAAGTTATTATACAACTCATCAAAATATTTTAAAAAAATTATTGAATATTTAAAATAATAAAAAATAAATATAATATTTAATATTTAAGTTTTTTATTTTAAAAATATTAAAACTAATATCACATCAAAATAACGTGACAGTGATATGAAATTATATTTATTATATTACATGTATGTAATTTTTATTTATAATAATATTTAATAAAATTTTTTAATATATATATAATTTAATAAAATTAATATATTAGATAAATTTATAAATAGTAATAAATAAATGTAAATATAATTATATTACAGTACGATGATGAAAATTTGTGTTTTACCGGAGGAAAAAAAAAAGAAGAAGAAGAACAAAGAAAGGGGCGCCCAGAGAAATGCGGACAGAACGGTGGACGGGTGGGGAAAACCCGACTGGAGAATGAGACAAAGCCGGCGACCAGCCGATCAACCACTAGAGTGGGACTAGCCAACTAGGGACCAACGTGGTGGGCAACTATCTTTGAAGAAGGGCCATGGCCGCACAGTCCCTCTCTAACTTCTTCTCCACCTTTGTCTCCTCAATATCAACGCCTCCACGGCCATTAGCAGCGGCTCCCACTCTCCCTCCCTCCTCTCAAAATCTTCGGCTTTCAAAACTCGCACACTATGGTTGGGCCCCGCTAGTAGCCAGCACCACCATCCCCACCACCGACGTGGAACCCATGCTGTCATTTTCCCCCTTTTCTTCTTTTAAAACTGCTACCAACGATCATTACGGCGATGCCCTACCCATAGTATGCCCGTCGCTGGCATACGCAAATACTCTTTACTACAAGTCAGGCTACTTTAACGTGCAGATAAAAGTGGAGGAGAACGAGCCTGAGGACAGGGTTATCAATCGGTTCAGGCGAGCTGTCCTCAGGGCCCGGATTCTGCAGGAGTGTAGGAGGAGGAGGTTCTTCGAGAGCACGCAGGATAAGAAGAAGAGGAAAGTCAGAGATGCTGCTAGAAGGAACCGTAAGAGGTTTGTTGGGTTTCTTCTCTTCGGGGTCTCTCTATTTTTGTTATGTTGCTTTTGTGAGTTCTTGGAAGGAAATGAGAACGAAGGCCAGTGGAAAAATTGGAATTGAACTTAGATTCTTGGTGTTGGATTCAATTACCATATATCATGCTGCAAGTTACTTGTGTTGGGTACTGATCACAGTTGGGGAAAATGGGAACTTTAGGGAACTTTTTAAGTGGATATAAGGTCCTCTTTTCAAACAATGAATTGTTTTTATACTGATGGAACTTTCGGAGGCGGCACCGCAGGATTCAGTGGTGAGTGAGGGAGGCCAGCGACGAACTAAAAAGAACCATTATCCAAAACAGATTCTTTATCGTTTTACAATTGACTCTGTTAAGCTGCATTTGGTACTGATTCATTATTAGTACTTCTGTTAGAATCCTTAGGTCACACTCACACTGTGTTGTTTCCAGAGAGAGGAATAAATCTGGAATATATTAGATCAATGTGGGCAGCTGGTCTTTAAGATTAGCTGAAGAGTGACTTTATCTTGGTTGATGCTCGAACTGGTCTGAGAATACTCTTAGCGTAAATAACCAAAAAAAAAAGCATAAATTACAGAATTGGGCCCTAAGCACGGCCATAAATGGTATATAAATCACTTGGGAAGTGATATTATCTTCACTCATATGCATTACAGAGCCAAACTAAGTCTTTCTGGGTGGAAGTTCCCTCTTATCCATATGATCCAAAGTCTTAATTGTTGCTTCAGCTTTTCAAGCTGCCCTAAGAGAGTAGTTCAGGTGGGTTTGACAGAGTTTAGGGTGTTAACAAAATTAGGCTTGATTGCTTAAAAAAGTTGAAGAACCCTGCATTGTGTTTAGCTTTTAAGTAATTCATGAGATAAGAGCATGATCCAAAATATTTTTTTGTATACAGCAGCATTTCTGACTGTTATGATCAAATGATGTTGCCACTGATTTGTTTCTCATGGCAGCAGACGACCACAACCAAGAGCACAAGGTAAACAGGAAGCACCTAAGAAAAGAGAGGATATTAGAGATAAAGATGACAACTGGGATCTTCCGGAAGGAGACATTCCCTATTGCTAGATGTTAGGTGCATGCCCTGACACAACAAATCTAAGGAATGGCCCCAACTTCATAGAAGCAGCACTTTTGACAAAACAAAATTGTTTGATTTTGCTAACGAGATTATCCCACCGTGCAAAAGGGAAAGACGAATATAGCTTTATCGAAGCTTGTAGATGGAAAACACCCAAAACTAGGTTAGCAGACCTTTTCGTGGTCATCGATTCGCAGACTCGAAATTGTGAAACAGATCCTGCATTTGTGTTGACTGTTAAATGATAACAAGACTTTTGCATATGGGCGCCACAAAGCTTTTCTCTTGGAAGACGGATGTTTTTCGTTTCGTTGTAGTAAAACATGACCATTACGATCACGAGGACGGCTGCTCTTATTCCAAAAGATGCTCTGGCACTGAATTGCTGGACTTTCTGCTTATTAGCTTTTGAATTTATCCAACAGTGTTCAGCCTTAGGGTCAAGGTTACAAGTTGCCGCCGGACCCGGAGTAATGTAAATTTTTAAGTAAAAAGATAGCATCTTCCATTAAATATGCAATTTTATAAATGCATTACTTTCGATTACTCGCTGCCCTTTTGTATCTTTAATTAATGGTTATGATGCGGAACTGCAAACACGGCATTCTAAATTATGGGCTGTGCACATGCACGGGGAGAAAAGGACCTGAACAGGAAGAAGAGCGGAAATAAAAAAGTAGCAGCACAAGACCAACAAGGTAGCTTCCTTTCCAAAACTGCGGAAGCAAAGTAAGTATCGAGTCTGCCAAAGCTTTCAAAATCACTTGCTAAATGGTTCAATTTCCTCAAAGAATTGCGCTGTATGTTTCCTCAAAGACATCTTACTCAAAATAGCAGTCAAAATCTACAGTATTTAGCTTTCCTTGGTCGGACTGCTCGAGCAATTGTGTTTCTGTTCCGGTTGATTCTCCTCCTCTCGGACCACCGGCGGCAGGGAAATGTGCCTGAAAAACAAGGAGTCGTCCTCCATAACTCATTAACTCGCTGCTTCTTTCGCGGAGCATACAAGCATGCAACCACGTGTATCCAGCACGACCGATGCTTTGATATCCGACCATAACACTCTTCCACATTACGAATTACAAACACCCCCAGTCATCTTTTATTAATCATGTATTATATCAATCAATGTAGCAGAAAAAACGAAAAAGACAATAAAAAAAAAACATAGGTCCTTCTGTTCATTGCCGAACCCAAAATACGGATAAATAAAAGGATGTAATATTTAGGGAATTTACCCGAAATTGGACATTCGGTGACATCAGAGTCGGTTCCATCTTCACGTTTTCTCTTTCCCATTACCTTCGTAAATGGAAAAAATCAAGTAATTGAGCAAGCTTTTGTTTTCTTTTTTTCTTTTTTTTTTTCAATTTCCTTTTATTTTATAAACAAGAATAGAAAATATTAGCGGCTCGCTGTGTATGTAAGACTTCCAACTTCGGGAAAGCCACTGCGATGAGAGTGGGGAGGGGAGATGATGAAACGTGGAAACAGACTGACGGAGGGAAACCGACATTCCAATACGACACTTTATTTTATTTATTTATGTATTTTAAAAATTCAGTCTAATACTCGATTTTCGCTAGCAATAATTAATTAATAATAAATTTTAACAGAAAAAAAATCATTATTAATTAATAAAGGTTCTACCCCAATATTAAAGGGTCAGGCTCTTGACTTTCTTTTTTCCGCTGGTCTGTTTTTTTCTTTTTTTATTTCTTTTATTTTCCTGCCCAGATTATCCGGTGATTTTTTTTAAGCTAAAAATTTCATTAGGCTATGAATTATATAATAATATTTTTATTTTTATTTTTATAAATTTTGTATATTTTTAAATTAAAAATTAATTTTTTATTTTTTTTATTAATTAGTTATGATTTAAATTTAAATTTAAAATTTTCAAAGAGAACTCTGAGCTGAAGCTCAAACTTTAGTATAGCTGGGCTTCGGCCTGCATAATAGCTGGCCTTTTAGTTTGGGCTCTTCCACGCAATTAAAGTTAATGAGTCGAACTTTCGCGGCAGCCCACGGTTCGCCTCTGCACTGCAGTCTGCAAGACGGGCAAAGAAACATGTGATCACAACCCTTGATTTTATAAAAGCCCGAGGAGATCAAACGGCTTCTTCCTTGCTTTCTTTCTTTTCTTCCTTTCTCAAGCAAGCTCATCCAAAGACAAAACCCAAAAACCATCGAAAGAAAAAGCTTAAAATATCCAACTCACCGAGTTACCACCGAATTGACTCGACATGGAAGCCCGAGAAGGAACACAGCAACCTCAGCTAATCCTCGCTCACAAGCGCTTTCTCCTTACACATCTCGACGTCCAAGACATCGAGAAGGTTCGCTACAAGGAGGAGGTCCTCGCGGCCGTTAAAGCCGACGGTAATTTACTCCACTGAGATGCTCATTCCTAGATTGCTGAGTTACATATGACCTAACTCGGTTTTAATATATATATATATATAATCTATTTTTTAAATTTATTTTTTTTTCTCCTTTTGTTTTTTCGCTTTGTAGATATGGTGCCATTTTATGAAACCCTAGTGGCCGACGGTTTGCTGGAAAAGGAGCAGGGTTTTCTGGATTCGATGCGTGCGAAGAACGACGAGGAGCTTAAGAAGCTCGATGAGAAGTGAGTTTTGGCTTTTTCTTTTTTATTAAAAACAAAAAAGAATATGGCCTCTCTGTGTGTTTTGTTGCTGGGAAATGGAGAGAAACCAGATTAAGATTTAAAATCTCTGAACAAAGTAGCTGCTCAATTATATGGTAAAGGATGGGTTGGAAAATTTAGATGATTGCATTTACGTGAAAATGAGGTAAAGCTTTTGGTTCATTCTGACTTAAGCTAGCAACTGGGTGAAACTGCACTTCCGACTTAATTATTGAATATTGTTCTCCTTTACTAATTGAGTAGGAGATAATGGACATGGGCAAAACTGATTGCAAGGAAAGATGGAAATGAAAATTTCTTATTTGAGAAATTTACGCATTTTGCAGGTATAGTGCCTGCCAACCCTACTTAGGGGATACATGATCAATGTGAGGAGAATTTATAGAAAAGGAGCTATAGGCGCTAGATTTTTCACTGGACATTAGGTCACTTTATTGCATTGCTGAAATTTGGCGTGGGTAGTTTATTTGGTTGGTCATAAATGGGACTATGGAAGATTCATTCAAGTATAAATGGCTCAATTAAATGGTTTATGGAACCTGTTTGGTTGAGCAGGTAGAGACCTAAGAGTCATAGGGATAATATGTGTCGGGCTTGTAATGGTATTTGTTAGTAAGATAATTCATTATTCATAGAACCAACAAGCAGTGAAATGCCATCATCGGTGCATGATAAAAACTATTGAAAAAAAAAAAAACCTATGCCTTTTGTCTTCTAATTGCTGAACTCTTGCTTGCATCCATGTGAGTTCTTGCAGAAGCAAAAATAATACAATAAGTGTGTTGGGGTAATAACTTGGACATTGAAAATTGAACTCTATCTGAAAGTGGCACTGCTTTTCTTGAATTACATGGTAAGAATTTAATATTCTTTATCCATTAGAAGATTTTCATGGATTTGAATTTCCACCGGAATTTTTCATGTACACTGAACATTGCCATCCATAAGTTTTTAAAGTATTGCTGATGGATCTTCTGATGGAATGACGGGAATATTTGCTTTGGTTTAGGTCGAGGAAGAATACGGAAATGGTTCTGTTGGCTGGTCAGATTGGACCATTACTGTCTTCTTCTTTATGCGTATTATTTAGATTCCTATGGTTTATTGAATGCTATACTACAAGTTCTCCTCTCAATGACACCACCCTACTCTGTTTTGTCTTGTAGGATTGCTGATGCTGAAGAAAACTTAGGTGAAAGTGAAGTTCGAGAAGCTCATTTGGCAAAATCCTTATTCTACGTTAGGATTGGTGACAAGGTGAATAGCTCATGTTAATGTCCCTTCTGTTCAGATCTCTTCATCTTAATGATTACCTTACTTTAGCATGTTTTCACTTCTGATTCCAGGAAAAAGCATTGGAACAACTCAAGGTGACGGAAAGCAAAACAGTTGCAGTCGGGCAAAGGATGGACTTGGTGTTTTATACTCTACAGATGGGCTTTTTCTACATGGATTTTGATCTCATTTCCAAGAGCATTGAGAAAGCAAAGAAGTAAGCTAGTACAACAATTTGTCTGGTGTATGTTGTTGCTTCAGCCTTGCATGTTGGATAACAAGGAGATTGCATTTTATTTTTTATTTTTCTATTTTATGGTAGCTTGTTTGAGGAGGGAGGTGATTGGGAAAGGAAGAATCGTTTGAAGGTGTATGAGGGCTTGTGTTGCATGTCCACTCGAAATTTCAAGAAGGCTGCCAATTTGTTTCTGGATTCCATTTCGACCTTCACTACTTATGAACTTTTCCCCTATGACACCTTCATATTTTACACTGTCCTGACAAGCATTATTTCTTTGGATAGAGTTTCTTTGAAGCAAAAGGTACACATTGCAACTTGGTTTATTGCCTCGTATGTTTTTTGGGTGAGTGGGTTACTTGTTTTAACAAGATTTGGTTTGAATTTGGCAGGTAGTCGATGCTCCTGAGATCTTGGCAGTGATTGGCAAAGTTCCAAATCTTTCGGAATTTTTGAACTCTCTTTATGATTGTCAATACAAATCATTTTTCTCAGCATTTGGTAAGCAGAGATCTAGTATTTGATGTAACCATTAGTACTAATTTTAACGCACAGTATCTCAAGGTTCCAGATTTCAGCTCCTACACCATCTCTCTCTGCTATTACTTTGGACCATCACATAAGCATGGATAACGTTTGTATCAAGTTGTAACAAGTGTATTCCTTAAATGATGGATACGTTCTTATACATCATTGTCTTTCTTGGGTGTTATTTTAAGCTGGCCTGATGGAGCAAATTAAACTGGACCGCTATTTGCATCCACACTTCCGATATTACATGAGGGAGGTTAGGACTGTTGTCTATTCTCAATTTTTGGAATCCTATAAGAGTGTTACGATTGAAGCAATGGCCAGGGCTTTTGGGGTGACAGTGGAGTTCATAGATTTGTAAGTGGGAGATTTCAGGGTTTCTTCTTGATTTATATTTCTTTCCCTTTCTTACCAGAAATTTTCGTGATCATTCTACAATAAGAGAGATCTCTTTTTTATGCCTCCAGGGAGCTATCGCGTTTTATTGCAGCAGGGAAGCTTCATTGCAAGATTGATAAGGTTGCAGGTGTTTTGGAAACTAACCGTCCTGATGCAAAGAATGCTCTTTACCAAGCAACCATCAAGCAAGGAGACTTTCTTCTAAATCGGATCCAAAAGTTGTCCCGTGTGATTGATCTGTGAAGTAGGTAGGAGACTGTATTCATTTATGTCTTTCATAAATGATGCCCAGAGTTCAAGAAATCCAAAAAATGGCAGGCCACATGAACCTTGTTTTGGATTCTTTCGATTTGATCAACAAGATGATAGTTAAATTGTCCCTGGGGTGTTTCTTCTATGATCATTTCAAGAATTTAGCACATTGATCCAGTTGCAAGTTCATTTTATCTTACGAATGCAGTTTGTCATGGTTATTTTCAGTCTTGGAAAGATTGTTTCCCTCGCCCAGTCGATGAAATTATTGAATGGGCACCAGCATGACACCTGTATTTCTCCACTTAGAGAGTTTGTGAGCTTGTATTGCCTGGAAGTTTTTACCAGGCATCTTTTCTTGCTTCAAAATGGGGCTCTCGCTTTCATGGCAAATTGATTAATTTGACTTCGTTAACACTCGGAGACTGAAAAAGACTCGGAAATTCCTACCTATACACTGGGCGGTCAGCCCAAACCCACGTCTCTGTTGTCCGCATCACATAAAGCATCGTGTCTTATCCCAGGTAGTTGCGCGTTAACTTCTGACGGTTCACTTGTCGCACCAAGCATCTGGCCACTCGTCACACAAAGCATCTGGTCTTTCGTTCGACTGCAAAAAATAATAATTACAACCAAAATAATATAATAATAATTGTTATAAATTATGAGTTTAAAAAATGTTAATATTATTAAAAATATTTAAGCTATACATATGAATATGATATATATATATATATAAAGTGTATTTGTGTTCTAATGTTTTTGAAGTTCACGTACAAAGTGTATGTTTGTCCGCGCTTCCTAGTTTCAAATACATTCTTCTCTTTTTAACGCTTTGGTACCATTTCAGTACGTACTTGTCTTTTCTTCTCCTTTTTGTTACCTTATTGGGGACGCGCGTCGTAGGTGCGCGTGCAAGTTACGATTGAGCTATAGACCACGAGGTTTGTGTGCCAAACTGGGCAACGGACCGCGACGTTTGTCAATGACCTGGTGGTGCCGCGCATTAAAGCACTGCGAATTCAGCTGTTCTAGTTGTGAACGTGGACTGCAAATTGCAAAGCCAGGACAAAAGCCAGAAAAGATGGCCGCGAAGTGAAGTCGGGAAGGCAAACCGTTCGATTTGCCGACGAGATGTCCTATTTTCCAGCATCAACGCTTTCCTCTCACTTCTGTAGTGCTATGGACGCCAATGGAATGGCAAAATAAACTGGGAATATGGCTGTTTGACTTCATTTTTATTGCTGCGCAGAGATTGCGAATTCAACGCAAAATTTTCCCCCTCCTCTACAAAGAGAATAGTTTCGAGTTATAAAAAAAAAAAAGGAAAAAGAAAAAGAATATTGTAATTATTTTGATCATTGACACCTAATTTTCTAATTGGCCAAGACGGGAAGGTGAAGAAAATAATGAAATTGGAGAAAAGGAACTTATCCGCCTTCCCAAACAAGTACGTAGCTTTCTGGGCCACAAAATTCCAGAACGCGGCCGCCTGCCATGTCAACTACATCCGTTACATTCCTCCAGAGATTCTCTGCATCGTGCGCAGCGCACCATATATATACATGAACTAAATATCAAAAAATTTATAATAATAATACTACTTTATATATGTATAATAAATTATAAGAAAAAATTTGTGACAAAAGAGCCGTCACTACAAAGTAATTTCCGCTACAAGTTCGTTTCCATCCATGCCTCCTCCGCCTCTTTGTTTGAAGGGCATTCAAGATAAGCTCACTACTCATTTTAGACCTTGGCAGCGCTCCTTTCAGTTCTGGGTACGCGCGGTTGACATCTACACGGGCTACAAGGTTTCTTTGTCTACGCCTCTCTTTCCCTTATTTATTTATTTTTATTTTTATTTTTTGTTTTTTTCACGCCGTGTGCGTGTGCGTTGTCGGATTGGTTTAGTGGGTAATTAGTTTTTGATTCGGTTAGGCGTTTCAACTTCGGGTGAGCTTTGTAAAGGATGCGCAAAAGCAGGAGAGAATGTGGGAACGGCAGCACGAGCTGGCTGCCGAGAAGGTCTACGCCTTGTGCTTTGATCTTGGTGGGTTTTTCCTTAAGGTAATGGCTCGCTCGCTTTTTTTAATCGTGGTTCTGTTTGGCTTTGGGAGGAATGATGGGTCTTGTACTGGTGGTTGATTTGGAACCGCCTAATTCAAATGCGTCCTGCTCTTATTTCGGTGTCCATTTTAATTATTGTGCATGAGGCGAGAATGATACCTTTTTGTGCGGCTTCGGTTTTGAAGAGAAAGGGTGTGTCGTGTTGATAATTCTTGTCATGCAAATAGTGCTGGCTAATTACTATTCTCTGATTGCAAATCAGGTTGCCCAAATTATTGGGAAGCCTGACCTGGCCCCAGCCGCGTGGGTGAGAAAGCTTGTTCAGCTGTGTGATAGTGCTCCTGCAACACCATTTGATGCTGTTCGACTCTTGCTGGAGAATGAGTTAGGCAAAAGCGTCGGGGATATGTTTGATAGATTTGATGTTGAACCTCTTGGTTCTGCTTCAATTGCACAGGTGATGATGCATTTCATATAAAATCTCTACTTGGATAGAAAAGAAAATTTTCAACACCTTTTAAATTTAATGGTCTTGCTGTGAGTAGTTCCCATCATAAAGAGGCTGTCAGAAGTCTTATGCATGCATTACTAATAATTCTTCGTAGAGCAAGCTGAGAAAAAATGGATTTTGAGCCACACAGAACTTGCTTAAATGTCGAAGATCTAAATGTTGTGGAAACAGGCAGCAATGTTGCTGCCGCTTCGCTTGTCCAATATGCATCACTTCTTCTCATGCAATAGCTACCCTTATGTGCTAAAAACTAGGCACTAACAAAAAACACTGAAATGTTTGAGCTACTTAGAGTTTACTGATATCGAGATGTTTGTGCAAAATAATTCAATGAACCTACAGACTGTCACACATTTTGTGATTGAATGCTGAGATTGAATGAGGTATCCATTTGAAAAGATTCATATGCCTGAGATTTTTTGCCTCTTACCAAATAGGTTCACCGAGCGAGATTGAAAGGTGGTAAGAGTGATGTTGTTGTCAAGGTAAGCATCATTAGATGCTGTTTCTTAAACATCTTAAGGAATCCAAGATCACAGGTTTCAAGTATATGATAGGTGCAACATCCTGGAGTTGAGGCTCTGATGATGACAGACATCCATAACTTACAAGCACTTGCTTTATACATGCAAAAGACAGATGTTAAATTCGACTTTTACTCTGTGACTAAAGAAATGGAGAAACAGGTGCATACTCTATTTCTTGTAGCTGTATGCTTGCAACTTTTTTTTTAATCCCTTATTATTTAAATTTAAGGTGATTTCTTGTTGGGAAAGAAATATTAAAATTATTTTGTGAGACGACTATCAGGTGTTTGTCTACTGGAGCTTCTGAAACTCATGTTTAGACACTTGATATAATGGGTGGCTTTAGCCACTCACTGTTATTTTTTGTTTAGTCCGACACCCATCTCACCTTTTATGGATTTCATTGAAATGATACTTGAAGCTCTTGTTGTGAATAAAAAATTGCAGTTTTGATGATACTTGGTTTTGTTTTTATCATTCATTACTTTTTTCATTGTTCTTGTGAGCCTCCTGTTAGAGTGTTAATACAAGACTTCTAGTTTGGATGACACCCACCTGTTTACAGTCATATCATGGTGTCTTATACATCTTTGGAGATGGATTGGAAAATTGGTAGCCAATTCATCTGGTATGAAAAATAATGATGGCAAAGTTGACAGGCCACAATTGTGTATTCTCAATTGCGAATCACCCTCAAAGTGGAGCACAGCCTTTTGTCCTGATAAGTCAATCCTATTAACCAAAATGCTAATAATTACTTGCTTTCAGCCATTCTTACTTGAATGGATTGTATTTTTAAGCTAGAGAGTAGAGACTGTCAAACTTCATCCTGTTATTGGTGAAATCTACCAAAAACAAAAATGTAACTTGGAAGTTTATCTTTCTGCAAGGAGTTGATCTAGTAAACAAATGCCCATTTGTTTGTTTATTTTTGTTGACATTGCAGATTGGATATGAGTTTGATTTTGTAAGAGAAGCTGATGCTATGGAAAGAATCCGGAGATTCTTATATGAGAACAATAAAAAAAGTCCTGTCTTGGTTCCACGAGTACTGAGGAATACAGTCACCAGGTATGTAAAGTTGTGGAAACTTTTTATCTGGTTCAAACTGATAACAACTCCCTAAATTGCTAACATCTTTATCTGGATGAGCATTAACATGTCTTGATGAGTACCAACACCAAGGAACAAGCCTTGTGGTTATCATTTGCATCTTTTGTGTTCATGCTGCCCAATTATATTCTCTTTTGCTGCTACATATGAAATAATTTTTTTTTTCTGTTTTCATTAAATTGTGCCTGTGCTATGATGCTGATTTATTAGTTGTTTATGCTGGTCCTTTTTTGGTCCTGTGACAAGTGGCTCTCTGTGTGTAGGAGGGTCTTAGTGATGGAATACATAGATGGGATTCCAATCCTTAAACTCAGTGATGAAATAGCTAAAAGAGGAATAAATCCTAGTGGTAAAGTTGCAGCAGCAGCAAAGCAGTAAGCCTCTAGATAATCCTGGAGAATATATTGTCCTTTTTGCACACATTTTTTGTTCTTTGAAAGTTATTTTGAAGGGGTTTCTCCTGAATATGTTAACTTTAGTTTCTTGAGAAATGACCCTACTATTCTTTCTGTTTCTGGTCACCTCTTAAACAAATTTTTGTAATTAGTTTTCCCATTAACATTAGAAAGCATGACACTCTTAAAATTTCTTTGAGTGCAGGAAAATAGTTAAAAGTTTGACACTAGCATATGGGCAAATGATACTGAAGAGTGGTTTTTTCCATGCAGATCCACATCCAGGAAATATCTTGATCTGTAATGGTTCAGAGGCAAGTAGGCAACTGTCAGCCAGCATTTGTTTCCTTGTGATTTCTTAGTAATTTTTTATTTTGTACAATCTGTGGAACTTTACTTTAATGTTTTCTGGAATAAGGATTTAAGTACTTGGTATAATAATTAAATACTATATTTTCAAAGTGCAACACCAAAACTTATACACCTTTACCTTAAGTTAGGTTGGCTTGCTAGACTATGGGCAAGTGAAGGATCTGCCGGATTCATTGAGGCTTGGATATGCCACGCTAGTACTTGCTATGGCTGATAATGATGCTATAAGGGCATCAGAGAGCTTTAGGTAAGGACTGCTGGCGGTCAGTTGTTTCTTGTCCAATAGCATTTTGCATCCTGTCCATGTTGTTAATAAGATGGACCAAAATCAAATGGTTCATTATGTGCTTCCCTTGGTTTACAGACGTAGGGATACAGCTATGAGTTTATTCATCACCTTTTGTTAAAATGTGATTTGTCCTGAACCATGGTGAATTGCAGGACTACGAAAGTGCATTTTGTTGATATTTGCCAATTGTTTTGTTTCAGGGAGCTTGGAATTGATACCCAAAGCAAATGTGGGAATGAACAGCAAGAATTGCTTAAGTTGGCACAAACAATGTTTGATACCAAGCTCCCTCCTGGGGTTGTGATGTTGCAACCATTTGCGGAGGATTCTTCAATTAAAAAGATTGCTGTTCAGGTAAGTGTCAGTTAGTTGACTAGGAGAACTAATATAACCATCTAACAGTCTCATACTTTGCTACTGATTGTGAAATTTGTGGATTTGCAGTCTTTTCCAGAAGAACTATTTGCTGTTCTTCGCACTGTACATCTTTTGAGGGGTCTCAGTGTTGGTCTTGGAATCAACTATTCTTGTGCCGAACAATGGAGACCTATTGCAGAAGAAGCATTGCTTCGTGCTGGTAAAGGAAAAGGTGGCTCTTCTGAACCTTTATCGCCAGCATTTTAAGCATTTTGTGGCTAAGAATTCATTTGATTGCATCTACCTTCTCCACTTCACATCAGTTTTATGTACAACGAATGAATCAATGCGGGCATCAGAGGAGGACATTCGTCTCAAACTTGGCGCTGTATGTTTGTATTATGGTTTTCTGTAGCAACAGCTTTCTTACATTTCCTTTCTCAATGCCTTTCAGATGTAGATACCAAGAATAGAGCCCGAAAGCGTCATTTCCTCGCAAAATTACTACCGAGGCGGATGAACGCAGCTCCAGACAGAGCGACGGTTTAACTAACGTCGAAGCTTTTGGGGGTGGCCCTTGTGTGTTGCTTTTCCCCTTTTTCTGGGAGCGGGGAATCAAGAGGAGGTAATTTTGAGAAACTTTCATATTCAATATAAGACTTTTTACGAAATGTAATCTGGAATCGGTAATCCACCATTTAAATTTCCCAAAATTAATTAATTAATCCTCGTGTGAGCAACTGTCAACTATTTAATTGCGAAATAAACTTTACTTAGAAGCCCGAGGGGCGGGTGGGTCTCGTTGTATTGCTTATCAAAGATTTCGAGTTGGGCTGTCCATATGGAGCAAGTCCAACCCAATGAAGAGCTCTACGAAATAAAGATCTACAATTCCCCGTTTGTTTCACTTTTTATAAGGTGTAAATTAACAGGTTGGGTCGTCCAAACCCCTTACACATAAAAAAAAAAAAGAAAGAAAAAGAAATTAAAAAGAGGGACTCCAATCCAATTGCCTACACTTAACTAGGTTGGGCAGAACAAGCGAGCAAACTGAACGGCAAATTCCTAGTTCCTCGGCTCCTTCCACGACGACTTTTATTGAAGTTGCCATTTCACAAGGTTAAAATCCATATGGCTCTTTGCTCGATTTCCTCGTGCTGCCTCTATCGAAAATATTTTCAGTGCACGCATGAAGGGAAAAAGAAAATTTTTTGTGAATATTTTATCTGCTTTACTTCGTCTCCCAAAGCAGGAGTCCTTCGCCCCTTCCTCAACTCCATGATACGACACACGTAAGGAGCATCCATTCTAAAATATCCTGGCGCGGGTGGATGACCGTTTGGATTCCTTATTTGATTTCCCTTAATCCCTTTGTTAGACTGAAGAATGAGATTGAGGTTAAAGAGCAGCTAAAAAACCGAAAAGGCTTGTTTGTTATTAAAGGCTAGGATACGCTGCCGTTTATAATCATTAAAGAAGCGGACAGACGGTAAAGAGGGACCGAGAATTCGAAGCATAGCTCTTGGCAGATTCACATCTCAACTAGAAAGACATTCCAAATTACTTCGACGCCTGGCAACCGAACACGAAGCTCCAAGATTCCAAACACAACATAATCGATGCAACAATCATTCAGGAATACCAACATACCACGCAAATATGCCTCAGAAATCAACCATGGAACTCGAACTCTTAAGTAAATGCTCACGAATCCCAAACGCCCACACATCAGAACCTAACAACACTCATATTATTCATCGTTTCAATTCTTAAAGTAGCTCAACAATTTAGTAATAACAGAATTTGTGCAAAAAAATTCTTGAAGCTCAGCAACAAGATGTTTAATGACGGAGACTCCATAACAAGCTTTCATTTATCAGAAACTTCGGTAAAGATAAACACGAGAGGAAATTTCAAGGCAACTAGTCATAGTCTTAAACTACCAAAATCATCTTAGAACTTGAAAACAATGAATTTGATCCTAATCAAACAAGCTGAAACCCATGTCATCATCACTCTCTTCATCATTTGCTGGTTCCTGTAACATCAATCCAATGAAACGAGTCAGAACGCAAGCAAAATTTCCACTTCTCAATGAAGAAGAACAGCCACATTGATAAATGATATCATTACCTTCTTCTCCTCTGCAGCAGGGGCAGCGGCAGCAGCTGCAGCCTCTCCAGCACCACCAGCCTGACCTGAGAGGGCAACAGGAGCAGCACCACCACCGCCAGCACCAGTGCTCAAGATGAGATCCTCCAAGTTTCGCTTCTCTGCCAGCTTGGCAAACAAACTGGGCCAATAAGATTCAACTTGCACACCAGCAGCGTTAACCAATTTTGCAATCTTCTCAGCCTATCAATTGCCATTAAGGAAACTACAAATAAAAATAAATAAATAAATAAAAACACTCTAAAACATATATTGATTCCGATGCGTTAATAAGCCAATACAAACAATTTTCTTTCTTTTATCTTCCCACCAGCCAAAAAATTAATTTAAGAAAAACTGAAAAGCAAAAAAAGCTTGAATTCCGAAAAGCTAATTCAAAGCATTAAATGAAACAAAAAAAGTAAAAGCATGAAATCATAAAAGAATTAAGGGCACATATATATCATAAAATTGACATTAGAGTCTTGGAAATCACTACGCATCCATACACAAATCTACATATATACATTAAAGCTGGGGGAAATAAAACAAGAATAGAAGGAAGGAGAATAATGCTTTCGAAGTCAATGAAAAGGATACAGTGATGGAGATATCATCATCTAATAGAATCAGCGAAGCGTATGTGCAAGCAAGCTCTCCAACCGACATCTTTCTCAACTGTATATAACCACATACATATACAAAAAAAATTAAAAAAATTAAAAAAAAAAACAGAGAGAGAGAGAGAGAGAGAGAGAGAGAGAGAGAGAGAGAGAGAAAATTAATAAAAGATCTTCGCACGAGAAGCACAAAGCGAAACAGATTAAAGAGCAGAAGAGAGAAGAAGGAAATCACCTTGGCTCGAACGAGAGAGCAATGACGGACTCCGAATGCGGCACGGCGGCACCGTTACTATCTAGGGTTTTAGAAAATCGCTTTACTGCCAATTTAAAGAACTCTCAAGTAGTGTATACCGCAAAAAAAAAAAAAAAAAAAAAAAAAAAAAAAAAAAGAGCTCTCTCGCGTGCGCGAGTCAAGTTCATGGGCCTGGGAGTTAGACGGGGTAGTTCCTTACAAAAGTAGATGGCTAGCGAGCTCGACCCATTTTTATTTTTGGGTGCGATGCAGGGTTTCAACCCAATAACCAGAACTCACCAGGCCCAAAGGTGCGAGGCCATCCCACTCCAATCAGGTCCGCAGAAGCAGGATGCTATGTACCACTTCTATGTTCCAGAATTGCCAAGAAATTTATAGGATTTTTCGAGCATTTACAAAAAGAAAAAGGGCTTTTTCGATGGTACTCATTTCAAAAAGCTTAAGTTCTTATCATTCTCATTTTCCCTTTGTAACGAAACATCAACATAAATTATCTTCAAAACTCAAATTTGTAAATATCAAATTACAATAAAATAAACTTATTCTTATACAAAAACACATCATTTTTATTAGAGTTATCAAATGTCAATTGAAGCTATATTAAATGTTTGGGCGACTTTATATGAAATTCGCATACTACATTTGACTTAGTTGGCCTATCCCCTTTTGGAGGAATTCTTTACCCTGCCATATAGGGTGCCAACTTCCAAGAATTCAACAAGCTTCTTGGATTTATGGGGCTTCTTGAGTTCCAACTTCCATCCAAATTCAGCTAAGATCAATTCTCCTGGTCGTTGAACTCAAATCCAACCTTGATATTCAGTTGCGTCCATACCACCCGCAATCTCGGACAACTTGGGGAACAGATTAACTTGTGTTGCAGCGTCCAGTTCAAACGCTCCTCGGTTTTGGTAATAGTTTTAAAAATCGAACTGACCTAGTCGTTGGGTCGGTAAACTAATAGCCAAAAAAAGAGAAGAACTAAGCGAGTTTTTGTTAAACAAATTTATTTCTTTTTTCTTAAATTGTATAAAATTATGTCATTTTATTAATAATACTTACAGATATACACTCAATTTTAATTTTGATAACATTTTATTAGGTTTTATTTTATATATTAACAAACATTAATTATCTTTTTAAACACATATTGACCTATTTATTAGCTGACTAGTGATCGTACCAATAGCTCATCAAAGTAGGGTCCGATTCACTTTTAAAAGTTATAGTTGTTGCCTGCCCGTCAACAGCGCGCACCCACTCAATATCTTTTTCGTGAAACTGATCTAAAATAAAAATATCTTTTTAAAAATATTTTAATAATTAAAATTTAAGAAATTTATTTTCAAATTTTTAAATTTTAATCTAAAATATAGTATAAAAATTATGCGATTAGATAAAGCCGCCACCTAATGCGAAAAAAAATATAAAATAATCAGAAAATTTCGGCTTGTATGTGATATGTGCAATGCCTCGGTCGAATTCCCGGTCTCTTTTTTACCTTCGTGCTATTATTTTGACATTTGTCCAGCCTTCCATCAGCTGTAACCGACTCGTTTAACTAACGAGCCTCTCACATCCCCAACCCCGCAACTACGCAATGTTAAAACAGTCACACAGCATTGTTCATTTATTGACACATTCGATTTGTGAATATTTCATTTCTTGCTGGATTTCATCTCCCAGACTGAAACTGGGAATCCTTTGAATCTTCCTTGCCTCCCTTGCTTTTGGACTATTTGCAGTTGCAACATTAACTGCTACATAGTTGCCACTGGATAACTATGGGCATACCCACTAGACCTGATAATCAAACATTCATATAGCACCCTGCAGACACTACCAACGGTGAAGGTAGAGCTGCCGTCGGCTTCAGAGGGCTGTTCTACCTTTGTGGTGAGCCCCATAACATAACCCGTGACTGGGATTACTCATTCTGAAGAATCGTAGTAGGAGACAAGCACTTGGATTTCTTATTTGATTTCCCTTGATTCCTCTATTTCCAAATTATTTCTGTGACTGGCAACTAAACACAAAGCGCCAAGCCTCCAACAACTATATAATTGATGCAAAAATCATGCAGAAATACAAATATACCATGCCAATATGTCTCACAACATGAACTACGAATCTCAAATGAGAGTAGTAGATCTATAATACAAGAAAGGTGCATGAATTCCAAAACATACACAACATCAGAAGCTAACACTTCAAATCAAAATAGCTCAAGTTTTAGAAATATCAGAATTCGTGCAAATAAACACATCTTGAAACTCAGAAACAAGATGCTCAATGACCAAGATTCTGTAAAGAGCTGACATTCATTTGTGAAATTTCAGTAAGGAAAATCATGAGATGCAAACAAAATTTAAGAGAAGGTAACTAGTCACAATCTCAAACTACTAAAACCAGCTTATCACTAAAACATACAGAATGAGATCCTAATCAAACAAGCTGAAACCCATGTCATCATCACTCTCTTCGTCCTTGCTTGGTTCCTGTAACATGAATCCAATAAAACACGTCAGGGAACACAGGCCCACAAAGCCAAATTTCAACTTTCTCATGCACAAAATTAAAAATTTCACTCCTTAACAAAGAACAGCCAAATTAATAAATGATCTCATTACCTCTGCAGCAGGGGGAGGAGCAGCTGCTGCAGCCTCACCAGCACCACCAGCTGGGGCTGAGAAGGCAACGGGAGCTGCACCACCACCGCCAGCGCCAGCACTCAAAATGAGATCCTCCAAGTTACGCTTCTCTGCAAGCTTAGCAAATAAGCTGGGCCAATAGGATTCAACTTGCACGTCGGCAGCCTTAAGCAGTGTCGTGATCTTCTCAGCCTGTCAGTTGCCATTAAGGAAACAAAAATGGCCCTCCAAAAACTTACACTCATTCCATTTCAATCCAATAATACTAGATTCGGGGATAAACCAATGCATCCTTTCTGTCTTCTCAGTGGCCAAAAAATCAATCATGTATGAAAAAAGAAAAAAAAAAGGAAAAAAAAAAAGAAAAGAGAGCATGAACTGCGAGTGCATAAACTAAGCGTTAAAATTGTTCATTAAAAAAACGCGAAATCGTAAAGCACCAAGAGCACACATAAATCATAAAACTGACATAGGAATCTTGGAAATCAACAAGCATTCATACTTAAATCTGTTTGCATACATCAAAGTTGAAGGAAAGTAAATAAGAATAAGAGAGAGGGGCGTAAGGCTTTCAAGTAAAAGAAAAGGATACGGTTATGGAGATATCATCATCTACAAGAATCAAACCGGCATAAGTGCAAGCAAGCTCTCCAATCGACATCTTTCGCAACTGTATATAACCACATACATCGGGAAAAAAAAAAAAAAGGAAAAAGCGATAAAAGATTTTCACAATCGAAACATAATGCGAAATAACCATGAAAAAAAAACACATTTTCCCTAAAAATTAAAGAATAGGAGAGAAGAGAGAAGGTTTAACCTTGGTGCAAGCGATATCCGAGAGAGCAATCGCGCCCCTGACTTTTAGCGGACGCACGGCGGCAGATGGAGTCTAGGGTTTCAGTATCAGTTTGTGAGTGCGGGTTTTAAAGACCTCTGTCTCACACGTGGGCCTCGAGTCCTCCATGGGCCTGGGAATTATAAGGCCTCCACTTGGAAAATCTTTTTAGACAGATTTGTTCAGAACAGTTGATTTACAAGTTGAGTAATGCTAAATATTAAGAAAAAAAAATTTCTTGATATATCATGAAATACTATTTTTGTTAAAGTGAATAATTTTTTTTATTGTCTTCTTAAGTTATTTTATTAATAAAAAATTATCTATTTCAATAAAAAAATATTTTTAATAAATCATTTTTTTTTGTGATATTTAGTATCGTTCTTCTAAATTTTTGTATTAAAAAGAAAGTAGAGTTGGTAATTTTTTTTTTCTATTTTATTTTTTCATAGATTATATAACTCTCCTTACAACGAAGGGTTTCAACCCAAGAAACTTTTACGTATGAACTAACCAGGCCGAAAAGTGCGAGGCCATCCAACTCCCATGTGGGCCGCTTAACAGGATGTCCGGTCCGCCACCTCGCGACGGAGAGAGGCTTTGTTGTTGTTGTTGTTGTTGTTGTTGTAGCAGTAGTACGTGAAACAAATATTTTTTCGTCAATTAATATTTAAATTTTATTATTTATTTGATTTTTATTATCGATTTATACATTATTTCATATAATATATTTTATTTTACGCAATGTAATTATGTATGTTCTTTTCAATTTTCTATAATTTTTTTCGATGAAAGATAATAACACTACGATAAAATGTACAAAAAAAAAAAATTATTGACTAAGAGTATTTCTATTATTTGCACAATTATTTCAAGATTCTTATTCTTTTGAATTGTTTCATTGATGTCACGGGCTTCTCTCATATGCATTTTTTGAGCATCTACATTCCCCATAAAAATAGATTCCGAAGTAATTTAATAATATTAATATTAATTTAATAGATTCCCCATAATAATATTAATATTTCTACTTTAAACTCCCTTATATACGTGTGTGTGTATTTTTATTTTTATTTTTTGGTTAATTTACAATTTTGGTGGTAGAACTGCCCACTCTTTCTCTACACGTGCCCGAGTTTAACTTTAACGAAAAAGCTTGCCCCGTTCCGGGCCAAACCAAACTGTCTGCCGTTTGTCTCTTTGCTCGGAAGCATCCATAACGCGGCACAGCCAGCCGCCTCAGACCCGATCTCTTCCGCCGACGCAACCCCAATCTCCAGATAAGCCATAACCGTGAACTGCCTTCTCTCTCTCCCCCACCGGCACCGCTCAGCCCTTACTGATATCTCTTTAATTTATCTTCTCCGGCGAAATTCTCCGGTCATTCCTTACAAAAATCCCAGTAGGTCTAAAGTGGCCGAATCCAATCCTCCCATAATCTCGAAGGTGAAAATTCTCGATCAATTTCGTTAAATCCCCACCTTTTAATGTAGATCTGGTTGCCTAGACAATGATGGTGTTTTATATAATGACCTTTCTTTGAACGAATTGAAAGACAGAGTCTACAAAAGTAGATGTGCTGCTTTACTTTCATGTTGTTTTTTCGATTACCTCCTTCACATTTCAGGACAAGACAAAAGGCATGTGCTTTAGGGGTACGCTTGATGGGGCTTTTTAGAAACTTTGGTTGTATTTACGTCGCGAGCTCAAGCAAGAGCATCTTGAAAAGCTAAAGATATTGAGAGAGATGTGTGGGAGTTCCTTCGTGATATACTCAATCTAGAGCAATTGAGTCTCAGTTTTAGCACTAAGATCTCTGAACATGATATGTAATCGAGTTGTTCTGGTTTGAATTTATTTCAGAATGATAATTGGTTACTGAGAATTGAATGGAACCATAAATGGAAGCCTGTCAAGTGGAAGCTTACAAGCCTCCACTGACTCCTTGCTTCTTGACTACTGCCTTTTTCCAATGACCAATCTATCTTTCATGAGATGTGGCATAGATATTTCTATCATCGTTTCCTCAATCTGCATTATGTGCTTATGTTATCAATTATCTTCCCTATTGAACTGATTATAGAAATTTAATTTTACTCGGACAAGAAGGACAGCAACAGCCTCAACAGTTAATTAGGGAGATGCCTATGCAAGCTAGGTCAAGGATGGGCAGAAAGAGGGAAGAGGGGCTGGTGACTCAAGTGATCAGTGTTATCTTTACCTTTTTCCGGTATGCAGAATTTGAGGTCCTTTTTGTTCTATTTTTCTTAATTGCTTTTCTCATCTTCAAAGATCTCACATCAAGGCCCGAATACAACCAAATTCTTGTCAAGAAGCCTGGTGGTATGGACTGGTGGCCTTACTGAATACTGGGGAAGGGTTGGTTGTTAAACCAACTTTCTTCTGTTTCAAAGACTTCCTTTTAGTTACTTGTGTGATCAACACACAATATGGATTGAGGCCCTCTTCATTTGATTTTGCTGTGTGATCGTGTACCTAAAGTTTCAGCACTTTATAGGGCATATGTACTGATTTAGTAGAGTTGTCAAGTTCTTGAATTTTAAGAATACTTCAGTCTGGTGTTATTGTTGAAACAAAAAGCCACTGGTTGAATTAATGTTTCAATGGTTTTGGCTAGAAATTGAATGTGAGAATTTTGGTGCACTGTGAAAGTCTGTTCTGGATGCAATTCTCTTTGGCTATCCGTTGCTAGTTGAATTTGCTCTGAAATGTACTTGCATAAAACAAAGGCTGCATGGAAGCTTTGAGCTGCCTGGATCTAGGTCATGGTCTATGGTACCATATATTTTGTGTCCTGATGAGTGCTGCCTGTTGAACTTTGTCACGGTAGATTGATTGAAATCCCTTGTAGTTAGAACTGAATTGTTTAACTCTGAGTACTTGGTTTCTTTTATCTCGCATGGCAACGGTCAAGTAGTTGACAAGTATGGTGTTGGCAATTTGCATGGAATTTGCTTTTGCCTGCTGCCATCTTTCAAGTGCAGTATTATGTTGCTACTTGTCTCGAAAGTTCAGAAAGCTAACGATGGTTTCTCCCTTAAGGAACACCTCAAAGATTGTGAAGAAGAGATTGAAACTGAATGATACATCACCATACCGTTACCTCTTTTTCAGTGTAGTTCAACCCTATAATTTTTTTATTTTATTTTTTTGTCAGAACCTTTATTCTTCTCCACTGAATCTCCATGACTTTGTTATAAATACAAACCCTAGAACTACCTTGACCATAGAATTGCAACAAGAGATCAAGCTGCTGCTTTGTGCCTTTCTCTTCAATATAGAACTGTAATTTTTACTGAATTGTCTTTGTGGTCATGACTCCGTTCTCAAAATCTAGGATACAATCGTATTCTCAAAAAATAAAAAATAAAAATAAAAAATCACATATTTAGTTGAATAAACTAGTATATTGTCGCCTTCATATTATCCTTGGACTTATAAAAATCGAAAAAATATAAATATATATACTGTGTCTAAACATTGAGAAATGGACAAGTCAACTCATCATCATTGGCCTGGGCTCTGGGAACTGAGTTTGTAAGCAGACGTAAGGGTGAGGACCAGGTAGGCAAGAAAGTCAGGTAGGATAAAGCCACGGCAACAAAGAAGTTATGGCCGAACTTGGCCACAAGATCGCAAAGCCCATCCCCGCCCAGCGTCTCTTGCCCGTAGCAACCCACGTAGCCTGTAGCGGTTGCTGCTGCACATCCAAACACGATCAACACCGTCATCACCTGCAATGGCAATATGATTTTGTCCATTACTTATGTCCGAGCACACCCTCCACAAAATTTTTCTTAAGAAGCCAGTCGAAAGCACGGGCAGGTTTTTATCTGTTTCTGACAATTTTTTCTTCCTTTTCTGTTTTTTTCCCTTAAGTTTACAAAATAAACAAATATGCGAAAAACAAACAAGCAAATAAATAAATAATAAGGGAGAAAGGACGTTAGTCCCCTACCCCATCATGCAAAAGCATGAACAAAAGTCTCTTGGGATATGATGATATTGATCTCCTGGGCTCGCGTGTTGAAAGATAAACAAGGGTAAGTGACAACAAGGAGAAGCCACACACCACTGTGTCTGCACAAAGCATGAACCTGCGTAAACAAATCTCGATCAGTCTCTTAATTCTCTACAACGGGGCTGCTGCTACATTAAAATCAGGTTGTACTTAGAAATCTTTTTGTTTTACTTTTTCTCTTATTATAATGAAAACCCAACTATCAGTTTTTATCAACTTTAAAGACAGTTAATAGCCAGCAGAGTAATGATTATTAAGCGCGAGAATATGGACGAGTTCAGTTATTATAGTTATTTACTTGAATGCAGAAGAGTAGCTGTAGAGGTCCCTGAGTCGGGCCCTGTAAAAATAGAAGGTTTGGGTGCTGGTTAACATCACGGAGATTCCAGTGACTGCTAAAGTCATGGCCAAAATCCTAAGTACGATTAGCGCTGCCATGAACCCACATGTCTGCGGCTTTGGAGCTTGACACATCGTGTTTTCCTCACCAGCTGCCTCAGATGCCATTGTTGAAACACTCTTTTGACCTTAAACTGAATTAATCTCGCAGAATAGCCAGACAGAGGGAACGGGAGAATACAAACTATGTGCAGAACAAGTTTAAAATAATTTTCTCTTTGGGTGCAAATCGTTAACACAAAATAGACAGTTGTAGCAGATAGAGTAGCCAAAGAAAAATGGGGTTTACATGTATATGGTGATAGTAATAGTAATATGGGCACTCGTCGGAACCCAGAAATAAGAAACTTGGCATGCGAGGAGTCATCGTTGGAAACAAATTCGGGGATACTGTAGAAAATTTGCCAAACCCTCGCAGCTAATTAATCCAAGTCGCAAAAGTACAAGAAATAAAGTCAAGCCTTTTTAGCTGTGGAAACATGCCCTTTTCCTCTGAAGTTTTTATACTCTCTGGGAAAAACGCAGAGTCGGTTCTCGCAATTAACATCATGTAGAACGAATGAGAGAAATTAAATAAGATTCCTTTATCAACTAGAATTTACAAATCCTAAGATGGTTTGCAAGTGAATATTAGTTTTCCTTTATTAAGAAGAATATTTAGGAGAAAAAAAAAATATTTATCAATTAGATACTTATAGTCCGACTCAAAACAATAATTAGGATTAGTTTCTTAATCACAAGGAAACAAAGTCTCGAAGTATAGGACCAAAGATAATTTTCAAAGAGAACCATAATTTAAAAAATATATATTCTTAAAAGATATTTAAATAATTAAAAATTTAAACTTTTATTATCGAAATCTTAGATTTAAATGTTAAGAAAAAATATGAAATTTATAAATATAAAAAGAATCATTTTTATTATGTAACTCATGTGCTTCTGTAAAAATAAAAAAATAATGGGACGGTAAAAAAAAAAATATATATATATATATATATATATATATATTATGATTTTCATCGTGAAGCCTTGCATGACAACGAATGCGGCTACAGGTAAACATTATCGTGCTACCATTTCTTTGACCGTGTCGTGGAAAACTCAATTTGGTGGTTTGAGATAGAAGGCCAATGACGTCTAATCAAGTTTTTTAACCTCTGCCATACGCTTTTGAAATGCTTTAATTCCTCCGGCCGAGATATAGAAATGTTGCATTTGCTTTTTAGTTGCTTATCATCCGACTCTGAGGCCTCCTCAAACTGCCTCTCTGTAATCAATAGAGTGGGCTGCCAACAAATCAAAAATCAATCACGAGAGCCAGTCGTTTCATACCGGCTTCTCAACGACATTTCGCTGGGTGTCTGAAGCTAACGAGAACGCATGCTTGCTTTTTCATTGCTTTATTTTTTGGGGGATTACAACCATTTGGCAAACTAGTTAGAGTACGTCGTTATCCAAGTAATAGCGCTTAAATCCAATCATATACTTGAATCACTTACCGATACGCATCAAATACAAGGATGGGAATCGAGTATATAGAACACTGGTAGTACGACAAGAGCAAACTTCCAAGCGATTGGCCACCACCGAGTGCCAACCACGAAAGACCGGAACTTTCACGTCGTGTGGAAATAAAACGTATGCAGAATGTGCGAAGAAACGGCTTTAAAGAATGTAACTCTCCACGAGAGAATTAGCATCCAAGCATATGGTTCTGTTTGTAATTGTCTAATATTTCTTTTTTTTTTTTTTCATTAAGTATCCGCAGCATCCTTCAGTTTCTTGGTCCACGTGAATTATGGCCGGGGAATTGAGCTTTTAATAATTTTATATTATACTAATTAAATTTAATTAGAGTTAATTAATTATATATATATAATTATTTATTTTATTATTAATTATGTTTTATCTGAGGTATAATTGTCTTAGATCTTTGTTAATAAAAAAACGTTTATATTAATTTATAGTTCTTTTTTCTTTTCTTCTTCTTCTTTTTTTTTTTTTTTACTCTTTTCTTCATTCACTCAAATTTGATTTTCTCTCTTAATTAAACGTACAAATAATAATAAAAAAAGTCATTTTTTAATGTTTTTCTGCACCAGAGATTACGAATTCATATTTCTTATTCAATCATTCTTAGAGTAATTCAAAATTCTCGTGACCCTTGTGCTGATGTTATATGTTAAAACTTATCAGTTCAATTCTCATTTCTATACATTGTCATTGGTTGGTTAAATCGTCGTTGTTCTATGGTGTGTATATTTAACTTGCTAGTTTAACGGGAAGCGGCAAAGAAGAAAGTTGACACCTCACCTCAGTTTAAATGACCCGAAAATAGACTTTGTCACAACAACCTAGATTTTGTGTGAAATCATCCATAAAAGTTGTTGTTGGGTAGTCGGTACATCGGCCCTGAGCCTGCCATTTATTCGCATGCTATTCCAAGTCTCTACATTACGGACTAGAATAAGAAATATTTCTAAGAGAATATGAACATGGAGAAATATTTTAGGAACGGACTGCTCCGTCCCCGTCGTGAAGACGGATCCCCAGAACACTCAGAAAGGAAAAGAACAAAGCGAAAAAGAAAAGCAAAGCTAAATTGAACAAAAATAGAGAAACACAAAAAAAACAAAAAAAACAAAAAAACAATGGTGACGGGTGCAGCTCGCAAGGTTTTGATTTTCATTAAAGTGGTCCTCGTAAAAACGGACTTGCTGTGATTTTATTGGGAAGACTCGGAGAGATACACTAGAGAGTAAATATAATTAATTTTTATATTACATGTAAAATAAATTATCTTTATTTAATTTATTAATAAAAATAAATAAATAATAATAAATGCGCGTCATGATTTCAGTTTCTCTGATTAAAAGAAAGATTTTACTGTCCTATTATTATTGTTGTATACAATAATTGTAAACAGCTCTCCGAGATTTCAAATTTTTGTCAACTCTTGATATATCCGCCATTTCTCTCCTTCGAAAAACGTTAAATCCCAAACTCCTCCCGTTCTCTACAATTAATTTTTATATTATATATGAAATATTTTATTATTATTATTATTGTATTTACTAATAAAAGAATAAATAGTAATAAATACGCATCAAAATTTCAGTTTCTCTAATTAAAAGAAAGATGTTTCCATCTTATTACCGATGTGTATAATAATTGTGAACAGCTCCCGCAGGTTTCAAATTTTTGTCAACTTTTGATCCATCCGCCATTTCTCTCCTTCAAAAAGCGTCAAAGCCCAAACTCCTCGCGCTCTCTCTCTCTCTCTCTCTCTCTCTCTCTGTGGAGCGCTGCAATCATTTTCACATTAAAGTCATGGAAAGGCCAAGCCCACCGGAGTGCTATATCTAGTCTTGGTTTATGTTCTCCAATCCAAATGGCGACGTCGGCGTTCAAATCTGCGACAAAGAGAACGCCGATTGCCAAGTCCTCGACGAGCTCGGCCCAAGACTCCTCCTTCTCTAATCGAGGCAGCTCCTTTCACCGGCGGTCGAGGAGCCTCAGCCGTTTCTCCCACCGGATTCCGACGATCGTGGATGACTTCTCCGACGAGGCGCCGGCGCCGCCCAGAGAGAGGTTTGTGAACATGGTGAGGGGATCAGGGTTCCCGGAGATCAGCCTGGATGATCTCGCCATCCAATTCTTGAATTCCGCTGATCGGGGTCGGTCGGGTACGAGGTTCGACGACGTCAGCCCAAGTGATAAGGGGAACGTTTCGCAGAGGAGAGGGAGGTCGGTGTCGAGGCACGGCTCGAGAGTTGGTGATGGGAAGGGTAGTAATGGAAATACCCGTGGTGGAGGGAGGGTACTCCAGGAAAGCAATTCCAGGCTTCAGCGGTCGGTTTCTGTGGTTCGCTACCAAATCAGTGATTCCGAGGTGAGTTGGTATTTTAAGTGCATTACATTTCACTTTCGAAATCACAGTTTGAACTCTAAACCACGAAGAGAGCCGCCTAACACTTGAACAAATCATCAGATGCATCTATCTACCGATATGAGGGAAAGCTACCAAGTATATGCTTGTTTAGCCAATACATAAGAATATGTTAGACGTGAAATGGAGTGGGAACTAATTGGATTCTGATTTTGGTTTTGCTTGCACCTAGAATTAGACTCATGACTATATTTTGAGAAATTAGTTAATAATTTATGAATTGGATGCCTGTTTAGGAAATGTTCTTTTCTTGTAATTTGATTCCGCTTCAGTTCTCTTGGCTGATGTACTTATCAGGGACTGCTATATCTCTGCGTGAAATCGGTTTTTAGAATTAGGAAGCTATTGCCATCCATTTCCAGTGACTCTGCATCTGTCAATGCTGACATTGTGCGGTCATTATAAAAGTTCCTTTAGCTGGTACAAGTTTTATGAGTATGTGTTTAAGCTGATAAATCTAAGTTTGACAATTTGGTTTTGTCGCAGCCATGAACTGCTATGACAGAATTAAGTAACAGTGAGCATGTTTGGATTTTGGATCATGTATGACTATGCCTGTTTGTGCCGTTCTATCAGAAAAATAGCTCAATCTCTTGCTTTAATCGTGTGTTTGTTCTCCCAAATGGCAGAGCGACATGGATCATCCTCAGAAAGGCAAACGGGCTAGTCTAAAGAGTTTCGGTGGTGGACGTGGCCAGCTGACCCTATCAGATAAGACAGCAGCTTCAGACCAGAGACAAGGACTTAGGAGGTCTGTTAGCCAAAAGGATTTAAAGTATCACGATGGCTATTCTGTAAGTCTCATAATGTCATTGTTTGATAGAGGGAACAATTCTTCAAGTGGCCGGCCATAGATGCATGCATATTTAGTGTAATCCTATAAATCTTGTTCACAGGTTTTCTTGTCTGACTTGTCTAATGAAATTAAAATTTCTTTGGTCCTTTCAGAGCCAGTCATCTGTTCTAACTGACGATGAAAGAAAGGATGCTGATGACAAAAATAACTCAAATGAGAGAACAATACAAGCAGTTTATGCGCAGAAGAAGGTTAGTTTTTATTTGTATACTTGATGGTAAGCAACTAACACTTCTGCAATATGCGTGTGTTATGCATGCATCTGCATTATCCTTCTTTTCCCTTTGACATTTGTCACTTATTGGCACTCTTTTGAATTCTTTTAGGCAGAGCATCTCACTGGTGATGATACAAACAGTGAGCTGTATGAAGCAATGCGAAAAGAACTTAGGCATGCAGTGGAAGAGATTAAAATGGAACTTGAACAAGTTTGTCATTTATTGTTTCTGAACCTCATTTTTAATATCTACCACTAGCCACATGCCCTATATCTTGCATGTGTACAGCTTGCTGCACCTTCTGTGTTATTTGCTGAAATTTACTGAGTCTTCTTTCAACTCATGCAGGCTGTGGGAAAATCAAACACCTCGCTAATAGCTAGTGATGATTGCTTGCAACGCAGAATGTCTTCAGTCAGAAGGAATTATGCATCACAATTGGAGCAGGTATGCTAAGTGAAATGAACACAATGTGAAGATTTGTCATCTGGTGATGCTTTGTGGCAGAGATAGGCTTAGAGATTTAGTATCAAAAACTAAACATCAATACTTTGTTCTCAAGTTGCCCTTGGTCTTTTAAGCAAAACAAGAACTAGTTAAGTGCTTATTGTATCTGAATGTGATCTTTGATTACAATTTACCAGTGAGTGTTGCATAACTATTTCCTTAATGATCAATTCTCCCATTTCAGTGCTTATGTAGAGCTCTTTTATTTGGCAGTCTGAAAAGCGTAAACAAGATCTGTTAGCAGAAGTGGTGTTGGAGGAGCAACATGGTAGGGAGCTCTCAAAGATTGTGAAGAAACTACATCCTGATCAAAATAATACTGCTGTGGAAAAGCCATTACGAACCAGAAAGGTACTAGTACAATCCTACATTGTTTTGTGTAACACCATGAAGAGGCTAATTTCAGTTCCTATGTTTATTCTAACATTTGGATTTATGTTGTTACTTCACTAGTGAAAGGCAGAGAATTTTTTATTGAATTCTGATTGATGTGTATGAATTCCAGAGGAGCAATGACAGAAATAGGATGTCTAGGCGATTGACAGAGGAGGCAGAAAGATATATCGAGGATTTCATTTCTAATGTTGAAGATACTGATATCTCATCTTTTGATGGGGAAAGAAGTGATGCAAGTTCAACCATAGGAGGAATAATGAAAATGGGAGCTCCTCATGGTCCGACGATGTCCAAATCTCTTGTTGCTGAAATGGATGGAGTTGCCCTTCCCTGGTTGCAGTGGGAAACTTCCAATGATCCTTCTCCACTGTCAGGCAAGAATATGGAGCAAACACCAACTTCAAAAACTAAACTATGGGACGGTAGTCATCGGGTAATCCCTTTTCTTTTCCCTTTTCCCCCTGCATCAAACTCACTTAATTTTTAACCCGTTGTTCCTTTTTGATTAATTCCTCTCGCCCCTGATCCCCTCCCTCCTCTGTTTTTCTTTCCTTCACTACTATTCATGTAGGAAGCAAGCCCTGCACAAGATGTATGCACACATTCAATCAGTAGCCGTGGGAGTTGGAGCCCAGGAGTTACAGAAAGTCACTCATCAAATATCAATGAAATTACAGGAACCAAATCTGGAGAAGTTGGAAATTGCCAGAGTCAATTCTCATTGTGTGGAACAAGGACACATTTTGACATGGATGAGTATCTTAAGCGCCAAAGTGATGAAGATTTTCTTGTTGAAAGATGGAGGCAACAACAGAGAATCCATTCGGGCAGTCTCCTGCTTTGTAATCACATGTTCTTCTAGCTGTAACCTTTCTCTTTAAAACTTCATTTTCCTGAATTCTAAACCAGGTATGGTATTTTCTGTATGAAAGTTTAGACCTTATTTGGCTTAATGGTAGCTGTTTATAGGTATCCTGGAGAAGTAGAAGATTATGAATATTTTGCCTTGGCATACATGTTGCCTCATAAGAAATTATACGAGAAAACAAAAAAAGTTAAATAGACATAAAATCGGGAATCTGTATTTGTTGCATTTACAAAAAAAGAAAGTAAACATAGTAAATACTAAAATTATCTATTATTACATGAACATCATGTAGTGTGCTACCGATAATTCATCTTCCGTTGGAATCCGACTTTGTCCAAAAACTTACTTCCTATTACCACACTTCAATTGCATGCTTACCAGTAAGTTAATCCTGAATCTTTGATATAATACGATCTGATATTTTTTTCCCCACAATTAATTCGAAGATAAGCGTTAAATCTTGAGAATGGGATCAATGGATTGGTTAATTCTAGACCCCTGCAAGATACCTGAGTGGGAAATTAGAACTTGACCGTAATTTTGGATTTTTGCAAGTAAATGAGTGTAATTAGATCTTTAGTCTCGACCGCCTCCCTTTCGGGATAGACCCTGATCGAAACTCTAGCTTTTCATTATGATCTCCCCAAAATGCCATTGCGAGTAAGCTGAATATCCTCAACTCACGCCTCACCATCCCACGATTCTTGGTTATGTTCAAAACGTGGGAAAACCTTGTGAATCGGTATATGATGGTCAGCATTCAAATAACATTACTTGTGTTCCAAACAATAAAAAAAAAAAGAGCAAACTAGTATTTGTGCGGCCACCTGGTCATTGTGATAAATTTAAGTTGCAATGGGAAACAAACTCTCTCTTATCTTTAGTTTTCATGCAATCCATACTTCTACTTAACTGCCCGCAGCGTACTCTCTTATCCGATTGGATTTAAAGATATCTATATCAACTTCCGCTCTTGGACCAAAAACAAAAAAAATGGAGGAAATTCGAGCGCACAAGGCTGCGCAAGCTGATGACAATGTGAGGGGTAGTCTAAATAATTGGCTTCCCATCACCAAGTCCAGGAAGGCCAAATGGTGGTACTCTGCCTTCCACAATGTCACTGCCATGGTTGGCGCCGGGGTCTTGGGCCTCCCTTATGCTATGTCTCACCTCGGATGGTAAGTCACTTTCACTACCCAAAAAAAATTGCAGGTACTTGGTTTTTTCAGGTTGGGAGAATCCTTCTCTTGATTTTTTTTTTTCATTATTTTTGGAAAATCCAGATAGGGTTTCACGGATACTGACTATATAAGTTTAACACGAGAAGATGACGTTTCAAGCGATGTTTATCAATCTTAAGTGAATGGGGTTTGGTTGATATGCTTCAGGGGTCCTGGTGTAACTGTGATGGTCTTATCCTGGGTGATCACTCTCTACACGCTATGGCAAATGGTGGAGATGCATGAGATGGTGCCAGGAAAGAGATTTGATAGGTATCATGAGTTGGGTCAGCACGCCTTAGGCGAAAAGCTTGGTCTTTGGGTAGTGGTGCCACAGCAACTTATGGTGGAGGTTGGGGTTGATATCGTCTACATGATCACTGGAGGTAACTGCTTGAAGAAGTTCCATGACACCGTTTGGCCTGACGCCAAAGCCATCAAAACCACCTATTTCATCATGATCTTTGCCTCTGTTCACTTTTTTCTGTCTCATCTTCCAAGTTTCAATTCCATCACCTTTGTCTCTCTCGCCGCTGCTATCATGTCCTTGAGGTATCAAAATTTCTAGTCGTTCCTTTTTTTCTTTTGAATCCATAAGCTCGATAGAATTGCATAGATTTATTATTTGTACTAAGATAATTGATGATATGAAGAATCTTACTGGACTTTTATAATATTCTGTAGTTACTCGACTATTGGATGGGTAGCTTCTGTACATAAAGGGGCCCAACAAGATGTCAGTTATGGACATAGGTCTTCAACTACAACAGGGCAGGTGTTCGATTTCCTTGGTGCTTTGGGGGATGTGGCTTTTGCCTTTGCAGGGCACAATGTGGTATTGGAGATACAGGCAACCATCCCTTCCACGCCCGAGAAGCCTTCCAAGAAACCCATGTGGAAAGGCGTGGTTATGGCCTATATTGTTGTTGGCTTGTGCTACTTCCCGGTCAGCTTTCTTGGTTACTGGGCGTTTGGTAACAGAGTTGAGGACAATGTCCTCATTTCACTAGAGAAACCCCGTTGGCTTATCGCAGCTGCAAACCTGTTTGTTGTTTTTCACGTCATTGGAAGTTATCAGGTCATTACCTCGGTACCCCATTACATTGATGAATTGTTTTTAAGGCTGTAATACCTGCGTAGTTTACTTCAAGTTTCTGATGATGCCATCGTGTTCAGCTTTTTGCAATGCCAGTTTTTGACATGATGGAAGCTTTCCTGGTGTTGAAGATGAAACTTAAGCCAAGTAGAATGCTTAGTTTCATAACACGAACTTTGTATGTTGGTGAGTGCAAAGTTCAAGTTGGGAAATTCTTTCTTTGTAGTGTAGGTTTGAATCCTGTTAGGCGATTTCCACTTTTCAAGTGGGAACTGCCTGATCCTGATGGATACGTAATTTTTCTTGTTTTTAATCAAATGCAGGATTGACTATGTTCATTGCAATGACATTCCCATTCTTTGGAGGGCTTCTCAGTTTCTTTGGAGGATTTGCTTTTGCTCCTACAACCTACTATGTGAGAAGTTTATATGTGCAGGCATCCTTATTTCTTGTGACACAACTTGCACTGCAAATGCATAAATCAAATATCTTATCTTAATTATTTTGCAGTTACCTTGCATCATGTGGCTTGCGATCCACAAACCCAAGAAATTTGGCTTGTCGTGGCTCACAAATTGGGTAATCTTAGCATTCAGTTTCTGGTCTTCTAATTATCATATTTTTCTCTAATCACAAATCCATTGGTCTGTTGGGCTTATCTTTTGTTCCGTTTTACCTAAACAGGTCTGCATTATACTTGGTGTCCTGTTGATGGTGTTGGCCCCCATCGGCGGTCTGAGACAGATCATACTTCAAGCCAAGGACTTCAAATTTTACTCTTGACGCTCTTCTCTTCTATCAGATGATCGGCCAGATCCTCCTTTACATTCTAAAGCTTAGCTAGTTTCTTTGTTTAACGTGTGTACAAACGGTTATATGGCCTATCTAGGACTTGGATTAAAGCGGACGAGCAGAGGGTTGCCAGATTTTTTAAGTTCTCTTCGACTCACCTGTGAATTTAACGTTTGTACTGGGAAGTGCTTTTTGTCGAAAGCGGTTCCAATTCGCGCCATGTTTTCTTTAACTTGTCCTCACCTTATTTTTCTTTGTGAAATAAATATTAAATATACAATTAAATTAAAAATGACCTTTTATTTTAATTAATCTAATATAAAATATTCTTGTAATTACAATAAGATATTTTAGAATTATTATAATTATATATTATTAAATTTGAGATTATTTTATTTAATTATTTTTTAAAAATTTATAATATTTAATATTAATATAATAATATAATTTACTCAAAATAATATAAAATATATTGTAATTTACTTAATTTATAGTTATAGTTTATATATATATATATATAATCATGTAATACAAAAACTCATGGTTAAGAAAAATAAAAAGAAAAAATTTTAATAACAGTCTTAAATTCTTCTTATTTTTGAAAAAAAATATTTATAAATATGTTTTTTTTAAATATTCATAATAAAATATTTTTATTTATTTTTGTTGGGTTACAAAAATTAAAAATTCCAATCAAATTTATTTTTTGTCTTTAAAATTTTAAAAAATACTATTTTTATTTATTTTTTTCAAATAAAATAAAAATAAAAATTGTAATAAATATGAACAACCTAATAAAAACATAAAATAATTAATAAAGATGCTGGGGGTATGTCTTCAACTTGTGTCTTACGGTAGTTGGACTAAAGTTTTTACGAGATAGCGGGTCTCGTGAAAAAGCCTTATCGTGGGCTCGACGGTACACTTGCTCGATACTCTCTGGTGTCTTTCCTAACCCGAGTCGGTGGAGCAGCCTAAACATGTTGGCCACTTAAGAGCGGGCCACGCTTACTTCGTCAATGGGAGTTTTTTTTTTTTTTTTTTTTAAGGAAATAGTAGCAATATGGTTATTATTTACAATTTAAATATCTAATCCGTTAACCATGAAAAGATAAAAAAAAAAAAACCAAAGGCTCACCTTATGCCCTCGGTGCTTCCCCGCCAGAATATGCAAATCCTCCAAACTCCCAGTCTCTTCTCATTCCCAAAAACCCTAAACCACCACCGGCACCACCGCTTCCCACCGCACGCTCTCTTTACCAAAACCATAATACCCCTTCCCTCCGCCTTCTTCACAACCACCAGCACCTTGACACCTCCAAAATGCTTCGGCTCCGACGAGTTCCCCGTCGACGACACTTTCCCCCATAGCTCCGGCGGCCCTAAAGACAAAGAAACCGAGGACGCAGCCCGCCGCAAGAACTGGATCGACCGAGACTGGGCCCCATGGGAAGAAATACTCACGCCCGAAGCAGATTTCGCAAGAAAGTCCCTCAATGAGGGCGAAGAGGTCCCTCTCCAATCCCCGGAAGCCATCGAAGCTTTCAAAATGCTATCCCCGAAGTACCGGGCCCAAAAGATCAAAGAAATGGGTCTCACCGAAGATGAGTGGTACATAAAGCAGTTCGAGATGAAGGGGGAGATTCCGGACAAGCTCGAAACTGTTTGGCTGGCGCCGCTGGTGGTTAGGCACGTGCCGCCGAGGGATTGGCCGCCCAGAGGGTGGGAGGTGGATAGGGAGGAGCTGGAGTTCATTCGTGAAGCACATAAATTGCTGGCCGTGAGGGTGAGATTGGAGGATTTGGAGACTGATGTAGTTCGGGAGGCTGATGGGTTTTGTTTGGACAGGTATAAGATGTTCTTGAAGCAGTATAAGGACTGGGTTGCCGCCAATAAGGATAGATTAGAGGAAGAATCTTATCAGGTATATCAACAAAAAATCAGCAAAACATCGGATTTCCTTTTTTTATGTTTTTGAATTGGACTATTTGAAAATGGACATTCATTTAGATTCTTGCCTGCTGGTCGTAAATTTGAAGAGTTGGCTAAAATAAAATGGGTACAACTTTGAATAACTATGCTTTTTCAATGTGTTCCATTATCTTGTTTGTTGGTTGGGCAGATTAATATAATTTATGTTTGTCTTCAAAATTATTATGGGCTTATTGTTTTTCTTTCCAGACTCTGCTGAGGAGTGGCCTTCTTTTATTGTCTTTTTTTTTTTTATATATTTTGGAATGATAGACAAGCTTATATGACTTTATGTATTTTAGGAGACTAATGCTGCAAATTTTGTTGCCAATGCAGCATGACCAAGATTATTATCCTGGTAGAAGGAAAAGAGGCAAAGACTACAAAGAGGGCATGGTTGGAGAAATACCAAGCTTTCTCTTCTAGTTCGTTTGTGCATAAATTTCAATTCTACGTACGGTAAAATGCTTATGTAGCCTCTTTTTGTTTTCTGCAGTATGAGCTTCCATTTTATTATCCAGGACAGGTGAACAAATCTTCACCATTCCCTTTTTCTTATCCTCTTGTAGAAGCTTTTAATGGAAATTTTATGTGCTAGAAAGTCTCAATTAAGAGATAACCATGTGGATGATGCATAATTTCATTTTCATATTACTATCAAGGAAGTAAGATTTCATTCTAGAGTAGACCTTAGGGTCCATCATACCAGATTTGTATACTAATGAATGTGATCTACAGGCCTATTGTGATTAGACCAAGATCTGACTTATATTATGATATAACATGAAGATATCTCTCTTGAATGTATAACATGAGTATATCTCCCTGTTGTACTGCTATATGGACACATGCTTGCTGCTTTATGTGATTTGGTTATAATGGCTTTACAGCCGGTTCTTATGTAGATTTGTGAGGGAAAAGTGACCAGCATAGCCCTTTATCAAGGAGCATTTGTTGACATTGGAGGTGTGCATGATGGGTAAGTTCATTAAAATGATGATCCTTCATACCACTTAAATTGTGTCATGATTTGGCTCTAATTTTTTTTTTTACTCCTACCAGCAGCTTAAGTTTCTTTCTAAGTCCTTAATCTATATAACTGTGAAGGTTTCCAGCTGGATTCATGCATGTGTATGTGTTGCAGGTGGGTTCCTATTAAGGGTAATGATTGGTATTGGATCCGTCATCATATAAAAGTTGGCATGCATGTCATTGTTGAAATTCTGGTGAGCTTTCTTGCTTTCACATTGGTAAATTTGTGCCTGTATTTCTTCCCATTAGTGAGCTCCTTACAGGTGATTCAGATTTTGATGTTATTTTTGGAGCAGGCTTTGATTATCTTATTTGGTTTGCAGGCAAAACGAGATCCCTATCGGTTTCGCTTTCCTATTGAAATGCGTTTTGTTGATCCCAATATAGATCATCTTATGTAAGATCTTTTGCATTTTATCAGTTCTCATTTCGAAGTATGTAATACTGGGCCAGTAGGACTTAGCATGAGCTTGTTACCGGTCACAATCATCAGTCACAACACAGCCTTCTACCGGATGACTAGGGGTGCTCTTTTTACCTTTGGTAAAAGGGCGTTGGTAACAGACTGCAGAGGCTCCATATAGTATAATTAAGTTAGTGGTGCTGCAATAAAAATATTTCTCTGGCCACTTGCCTGTAGGTTTTTGACCTTTGTTTATTCAAAATTCCAGCTTTAAGAGATTTGAATTTCCACCAATATTTCATCGTGATGAGGATACAAACCCGGATGAATTGCGGGTATGCGCACTCCTTCAACATGCAATTTAATGCCACTTCTCTTTCCTATCATATACCTGGTGCATTTTAACTGCATGCATGGGAACCCTTTTTTTTCACCTTCATGCTGAGATGCTCTGGCTTGACTCTTAACTTGTGGATTACAGACAGTAACACCACCATATATGTATTTCTTACACCATGAATTAATTTGGTTAAATTCCATACAGGATCCTTTAGATGTCCTTAAGCTTGCCTAATATGTAAATTTCTTAAAGTTTTAGACTATACTGTCTAGTGGTTTTGATCATTTAGATTTCAATTTTGTTCTGCTAGTTATACTGCTTCATGTGAAATCAAGAATATAAATATTCTAAGTACACTAAAAGTATTAGTAGGTATCTTTTACTAAAAGATTGATTCTCATGCAAGTCAATTGTTTCTATTTTTCTCTTTGTTGGTTGTTCCTGTCAGAATTCATAAGTATTGCTATTGCATTTTCCTCTTCACTTAGCCTGCCACATGGTTGCAATTCCATACACACACACACCCGCTGTAAAATTATTAGTATTTATATTTTCATTTTTATTTGTGCACCTCATTAATTGTTTGTGCTTGTGCAGCGTGATTGTGGAAGGCCTCCTGTTCCCAGAAAAGACCCGGGGATAAAACCAGAAGAGGAACCATTGTTGTCTAATCACCCTTATGTAGATAAGGTCCTTTTTTATGGCAGGACCTTATTTTCCATTTATTGGTTGTTTAACTGATGTTTGATGCTGTTACAATTGCTCCCTTTGTGACATTAGTGCCAAATTATCTTTTTAATTTGGGACAATTTTTGTAATCATTGCAGTTGTGGCAGATCCATGTTGCTGAGCAAATGATTGTTGATGATTGGGAGATTAATCCCGAGAAATACAAGGGCAAACAAATATCTGATATAACTGATGATGGTGATTTTGACGAAGAAAACAGTATTGAATATACAAAAGTCTATTACAAGAAAAAATTAGTTCCTAAAATAATTCTGGTGAGAACCATTGTTTGTGATATTGTGTCAAAGTTATTATCTGATCCACTCATCTGATGCTGTTTATATTCATGGGCAGAAACAAAGTGTTAAAGAGCTGGACTTGGAGGCTGCATTAGCTGAGCGTGAGGTCATCTATGTTTTTAATGTCTTTTTAATCTCTTATATATATAGATATATATATATATATATGTTTTTTTTTTTTCCTTGTTAAATTCAAGTTCTATCACAGTTGGGCTTTCAACCACAGCATAGTCACTTCTGATGCTCAAATTTGAGGTGGAATCTTATTGTGTCAAATATGCTTAACTGTTTTCTTTCTGACTGGAAATGTCATGCAATGTTTACTGCCTCTGTGTCTGCTTTGGGAGTCGTATCATTATCCATTGATTAAATGTCATGGCCAGATACTCAAGTTTTCCACTTGTGTATGTTTATCTTTTCTCCTAATATATAAGCAACTTCTCTTGAATATTGTTTCATAGGGTCCCATTCGATCTGTTTAAGCAACTTCTCTTTCACTTGTGATAAATTCATAGTTTGGGTTCATTAATTGTATATTCCTGGGGCTAGTTTTGCTATTTTGACAACCAAATTCATGTGATCAAAACCTTGATGAAAACGATGAAGTCTTGTGAAAATGCCGAATATCATCTAAGTGCCCTGCTCATTGCTTGCTCTGCACTCTCTGCTTGTAGCATCATAATAAACTGAGAAAAGAAGCCATGGAAAGAGGAGAGAAATATAGAGTTCACAAGCTGAGGCGAAATATTGAGATGGATGAGTATGACTTGTTGCACTGGCATCGGTCATTTGAGGAAAGAGAAGCTTTGATCAGAGATATCAGCTGGTATGCCAGTGCTTTTTATTCATAATTCTGTCGTTAAGCTTTATGCATTACCTATATACATATCTATTTTATGTTCCACCATTTATGATTGGCATGGGAACAGCATCTAGACTTGTTTGCCGCTTTGAATGCAGCCATTTTCCTTGAATCTACTTCTAGGTGCATTTGAATGATTGAGAAAAAATGGGAAAAGTAAAACTATCTGGGCATTGAGATTAATCATGCTGATGGAGTCTACTGTAATGTAGAAAAGGGAGACCCAGCATGCAAGGCTTCCTTACTGTGGGCCTGGGAAGGGTCGGATGTACACAACCTGACCCTTCTTTTCACCAACAGACTGTTTCCACACCTCTAACCTGTCACGGAGATCACCACAGAGTTAACCGCATATCTGCTGTATATTTTGCTTTTTATATTACCAATGACGTTGAGATTATGCAGTCATGCGTTGGGTGAATTAGGGTTAAAGCCGCTGAGATTTGAGTTTCTGTGGCCAATTTTTTCCATTTACTTCACATTCAGTCTCCTGCTCCCTCTCTTTGTGTGTCCTGACCCAAGTTTCTCAATTTCCTTTAGCCGTCAAGCTCTTGGTCTGCCATTGGAAGAGCCAGGGAGGTACATGCCCGCAAGTTACTTTGGGAAGGACCAATATGATCCTGAAAATCCTTTGTACCGCTATGACTACTGGGGAGAACCCAGGAACTCAGAAGAAAGTAAGCAAGAGAGGATGTTAGATGCTCACAACAAATCTATCGTGGGAAAGGGTATGCTTTGGTATGAAATGTCTTATGAAGATGCCATCAAACAGCGGATGCAAAGAGAAGCCCGTGCCAAAGAAGCTAGGCAAAAGGAGACTGAAGAAGACTCAGTTAATGATCAAAGTAACGGGGATGAACAAGATGATGATGATGATGATGATGATGATTTTGATTTCAGCCTTTTAAGTGACTTGAGTGTCAACTCTTCAAATCAGCCAATTGTCAATGGCACTGAATCTCTGAATTTGTCAGACGATGGTATATTTGAAGATTAATGTGTGGTTGTAGAGTTACTTGCATGGTAGTCACTGGCAGCAGCCTTGTCTGTTCTGAGTATTTTAGGCTGGTTGGGCTCTTTTCTTTGCAATCCCAGTTTTGGTCTTCCTAAAGAGCGGTGTGGGATGTGGTTAAATGAACGGCAAGTCAATTACGCCCTTCTTAGACGCCTGAAAATTATAAAATAACAGTGTAATTTTTTCTTGTATAAACTGCGTAAAGCTTGATATTGTTTCATCATTCATCAGGCAATGAAGCTTATGTGCTTATTAGACGCCGGGAAATTCTAAAATAACAGTTTACTATTTTATCTCGTTGTATAATCTGTGTAACGCTTGATCTTGTTTTATTATTCATCAGGCAACGAAACAAAACTTACAGAATTACTTAGAACTTGAAGCAGCGAGTATTCTGCAATTTCTCTCTATCAGAGACGATAAATAACTATGATTATTTAAGGCTGGTTTTTCAGACGGAGTGTCCCATTCCCGCGATGCTAACTAGCAAGGAGGAAATGGAAATAGCGGAAAGCATTAGTTTAAAGGTTGTGAGGGAAATTCCTAGATATGAATATTGTCTTCTTGTCATCTTGTCATGTATCTTTTAATGTTACAAATCAACCCAAATTTCATCGAGGGATGTTAGCCTTGATGTTCTTGGCCGTCTTTCAGCGCAATTTGTGCTGCCTCAGCTTGATCGATCATTGTCATTGGTTATTTCGCTATCAAGCTATATGGGGATATCGCCCAATGCACTCATGCATTAGTTAGAACACATAATACAAAAATGTAATCAACTTCAACTTCGAAGCAAAAGGCAGCCAACTTCCAACTGTTTTTAGGAACACGTCCATAAGAAACATCAATAGAAGCACAAGAAAGATCTGGTACTAGCTGTAAGGCCGGTTGTTTTTGAAGGATGAAGCGTTCGAGGAACGATTGGAAGTTCCGCGTTCATTTTCTAAAATGGAATAACAGATTAACGTTTGCGATGATAACAAAAGCAATCAAACAAAAGCCCCAATAATTTATGTAAAAATACACTTTCTCACGAACTTGGGAACATGGACTACTCCAGGGGTCATGTGTAAAAGCAACATCAGTGCAGATGCATGTATAAATGAACCGATTTATCCCTGTAAAATTCATCACTTCTCCCTTTCTTCTTGGCAAGAATTTGGCAAAATAATGGATCTTTCCACTCTCATTTTGCACAGTATGTTGCCTTGGCTACTGTTATTATTGCTGGGAAACAGCGATGCAATTTTGGGGGAAATTGAACAACTTCAAACGTACATCATCCACATGGATCATTATCAGAAGCCTGCGGCATTCTCAACCCATGAATTGTGGCACCGCTCAATCCTGGAATCGTTGTCACATCAACATGACGAGATAGAAGAACCACTGCTATATTCGTATAATCATGTGATGCATGGTTTTAGTGCCAGACTCACGCAATCTCAACTATCTGAAATTGAGAGTTCCCCAGCTCATCTTGCCACGTATAAAGAGTCCTTCGGCAAACTATTCACCACCCACAGTTCCCAGTTTCTTGGACTAAGCCATAAGTTTGGTCTATGGCCCACAGCATCATACGGTGAAGGTGTGATCATAGGGATAATTGATACAGGAATTTGGCCAGAAAGTCAGAGCTTCAACGACAGAGGGATGCAACCTGTGCCACAGAGATGGAAAGGGCAGTGTGAGAATGGCACCGCATTCGGCCCAACTAATTGCAATAATAAACTCATCGGAGCCCGATCTTTTAGCAGAGGACTGAAAGCTGCAGGCAGGAAAATTAATCCAGAATATGACTATGACTCTGCCAGAGACTCCTTTGGCCATGGAACCCATACATCATCGACAGCTGCTGGTTCCCCAGTGCAAGGTGCCAGCCATTTTGGATATGCAAAAGGCACGGCCAGAGGAATGGCACCGGCTGCACACGTTGCCATGTACAAGGTCCTCTTCGCAACAGACACAGAAGAAACTGCAGCAACTGATGTGCTTGCAGGAATGGACCAGGCAATAGCTGATGGGGTCGATATTATGTCACTGTCTCTCGGTTTTGAGCAAACGCCTTACTTCAAAGATGTAATTGCCATAGGTTCTCTTTCTGCAATAGAGAAAGGGATTTTTGTTGTGTGTGCAGCTGGGAATGAAGGGTGGTCCTACGGATCAATTTACAATGGAGCACCTTGGATTACGACAGTTGGAGCTGGCACACTCGATCGAACTTTCACTGCTGTAGTAACACTGGGAAATGGGTTGACAGTTCAAGGAGAATCATACTTCCCAGAGCGCATCTACATCACTGATGCTCCGTTGTACTATGGTCAAGGCGACCCAGACAAAGCGATATGCAACCGCGGTGCATTTAATGGAAGCGAAGTTCATGGAAAGATAGTCTTATGTGACAATGCCACCCAAACGGATGTTGAAGGACAAAAGCAGGAGCTTCAGAAGGCAGGTGCATATGCTGGAATATTCATGACAGATTTGTCACTCTTGAATCCAGAGGACTACAACATTCCCAGCGTGGTTTTATCAACTGCTTCTGGGGCTTTGGTTAGAAAATATGCAACCGAGGTGAGCGCTGCCAAAGTAAAAAGCCTTGGATTCATGTTCACCAGTTTGAGAACAAAGCCAGCACCTCAAGTTGCCTATTTTTCTTCAAGAGGACCTGACGCGATCAATCCAACTATTTTAAAGCCCGATATACTTGCCCCAGGAGTGAACGTGCTAGCAGCAGTTCCACCAAATAAGCCATTCATGAGTGTTGGAAGATATGATTTGGTAACGGACTATGCATTGTATTCAGGGACATCGATGGCAGCACCCCACGTTGCTGGAGTGGCAGCTCTACTCAGGAGTGCCCACCCTGAATGGAGTCCAGCAGCAATTCGGTCGGCAATTATGACCACCGCATACACCACAGATAACACTCACACTATCATAAAAGACGAATTCACTGGTCTTCCCGCCACACCTCTGGCCTTCGGTGCAGGGCATATCAATCCAAACAAGGCCATGAATCCTGGACTCATTTATGATGTGAGATTCCAAGAATATGTCAACTTTTTGTGTGGCCTCGGCTATAATTACGCACAGATGAGCGCTATCCTCAGGAGAAGTCAATGGAGTTGCAGCGAAGTACAGAGTGACCTAAACTACCCATCATACATTGTCATTTTCACCAACGAAACTTCTGGCCCTCGGACAATCAAGAAATTTAGCAGGGTCGTGACAAACGTGGGAAATGACACAGCCACCTACCAGGCAACAGTAGAAATTCCTCCAGCTTATGGAATGAGAATTACAGTGGAGCCTACTAGTCTGTGGTTCACTCAACGTTATGAGAGACGACGCTTTTCTGTGACCGTAGAAATTGATAAAAAGACTCCACATTCAGTACTCTACGGCTATCTAAAATGGAAGGATCAATACAATCATGCAGTTTCAAGCCCTGTGGTAGCGGTCAGGGAACAGCCCTGAAGGTCCAGTTTCCCTTTCCCATGCAATGAAGACTTCCACGATTCTATCTTTTTAACTCTTCTTATTACCCAGCATGTTGTGCTGGTCAAAGATTACCAGGTTATCAAATATCCATTATCAACCATAATTGACTGTCATGTGAGGTCAAAACGAACGTGGGTGTGTTTGTTTCGTCTAAAATGTCATCGTCTCTACCAGATTATATATTTGCAAAGCAGACCTCAGTTTGCATGATTCTCTAATTCTCTCCGAAACAATGGAAGTTGGGTACGGATCCAACGTGCCGCGAAACTTGGAAAATCAAACCCCAAACTTGATGTTTGTTTTCTTAAAAGGGAACGAGCAAAGCGACGCGGATAGTTTTTTTTTTTTTTTTTTCGATAAAAAAAGTGATATTTGTATGTATTTTTATTTAATTTGTTTTAATTATATCAATATTTAAATTTAATTATAAATACTTCATAAATTTATTTTTTGACATAGACATTAATTATCACTCATCAGATAATTACACCTTTTGCATTTCCCCTAATCTCCATCACGTCACAATATCCCTTCGATAAATTAAATTATCGCCTGGGCTCCGCGGAAGAAGATGTTCGTCACGACCCAAGCTCAGAGATTTATGGTTCGTTTTTTCCACTGCCAGAAGGCCCCCACGACGAACCCACCGATCCGGCTTTCGTATAATCAAGAAGTGCCGAATAGAGAGGGGACGACTTCTCGAGCGTTAAAGCCCGACAAGCCCAGAGACCAAAACCTGGGCCTTTTGGGTTTTAATTTCGCGGACAGGAATATTTATATTATGGAAGGCCCAATTACGTTTCGTTGGTATTTTTTCACGGCCGTGACGAATATACCCATCGGGTTCAACGTAGATTCAAAAAGTGCCTAATCAAAAAGGGCCGAGAATGGCCCACATAAACAATCTTTACTTTTGTTAGGGTCCATTGTCGACGAAACATCACTAATTTTTCAAAATCGTCAAATCTATCTTCGAATTATTTCTATTTATACCAATCTGGCATAATACCTGGGAATGTTAACATAACCCACATAAGATATCAATGGATGACGTCGAACATTGTATGGTAGATGGCAGATCCCAAGGTTTTTCTTCCTCAGATTTGATTCTGTTAGATCTTGACCTCCATGTCACGTTCGCTTGAAACTTCTATTTGCAGTGAATTTTCATCCTTTTTCTTTGTTTTTTTCAGATTTTTACAATAAACAAATGGTGAATAATTATACGAAAAGCTGCAATTGCCACCAAATGTCGGTGATAGCCTAAGAGCCGATTAAAAATATTTTATTTTTTAAAAAATAATTTTGAAAACTGGTTTTTTCTTGTAAGTGTTGTTAGACATGATTTTTTTTTTATAAAAAAAAAAATTCTGTCAGAAATTGTTTAGTGGCCTTGACGTGTACCCACAATCAAAACCGTGACATTAAAATAACAAGACTAGTGATGGAGACAACTAATCGGGAGCAGGCTTGCATTCAAACAAAAGCTCGGTAATTCGACGGGAGAAGTCGATAAAATTTTTAGAGCGCCAAGGGCCATACTCGGTTTGGAATCCACTTTCTCTTTTCTTATGAACTCGCCTCAGATCAATTATTCTAGCATCACTTCGTTACCAAGAAATTGTAATTAGCTTTCCGAATAAGGACTAATTGAATTGATCCGATCCCGACAGTTGTTAATCACAAATTCTAGACAATAACACGTAATTTAAAGAATCAAGAGAAGCATTTATGGGTCATTACATTAAATGAAATCTTCACCGGGGGCGGGCACGGTAGCCATTGGCCAGCGTAGCTGCTACAGTAGTAGGAAGATAGAGAGAAAGAGCAAGGAACGTGGATCAACAGTAAAAAAAGCTCCAAAAAGCAGCGAATAGAAAAACAGAGAAAGTGGGAAGACCAAAGCTATTCACAGTTTCAACTTTCAAGGACATAACTAACAAGCCTCGACCAGATTAATTTTGTTGAAACTCTCTGTTAAAATCAAAGCTGTTAGTGCATAAAATTATGGGGCGTAGTTCAAGATTGCTCAAAGGGACCATCCGACGATGTTTTTTTTTCATCGGCCCAAACGGAGAGCGGCCTTCACGTCCAATCGCCATGCAAAACCGCCACCGTCCATTCTGCAAACGTCACACGGCACCGTGATCGAGCTTCTTTCCTTTCCATTGTTGCCACACGTGTTCTGAGCCTTCCCATACTGCACCCTAACTCTGCAAGTGAACGCCGCGTCGCGTGCTACCGACGCCGTCACCGGAGATTTATCCCTCGTCACCAGCCAGACCATCATCTCCGCCCCACTATCGCCGCCGCCTAGGCCCACCATCTCCCTGTACGCGTCGTTTGTCCACGTGACCCTCCCGAAATAATCAGAGATAAAACCCGGGCACGTGTCCTTCTCCAGATTCGCCTTCCGTTCCTCGTCTGTACGCCCTAGCTCGTCTGTATCTACCCACGTGTCCGTCAAGCATTCCACCGTCAAGCACGATCCCACCGCTCTCGCCCCTCCATCCATCACCCGTGTCCGGTCCACTGACATACCGAAACTACCCGCCATCAACATCTGATCTCGCTCTTCCCAACCAAAACCAAGCCAAGCGGACGCGTTCTTCGTATGGTTCGCCAAAGGCAACTCAACCGGAGATCCTTTCTCCTGTGAATCTTTCCGTTCAGGAGTCTCCGGCAGAAGTGGTAGAGTCACAACAGCTCCCAACTTCTCTGCATTCAAAGCCTTTCTCTTTCTGGCACTGCTATTACTACACCTTTTACAATTATTTCCTTTTGCAGAATTCTGCCTTCTCTTGCCTCGGCCTAACTTGGAGCCTGGCTGACTCAATTCCGGAGACGATCCACCGGAGACTAGACCGGGATATGTTGGTTTAGGGGCGATCGGCCGGAATCTGAGCATTATCCGGTCGACTTTTGACATATCGTACGCAACCCGTGGGTAACTCGCCATGCAGCAACCTTCTCTAACGTCCATCTCTTGACCACCTCTTTCACTTCCGATCTAGGAGTCTAGACCCTTTCGCTAGCCATCTCTATATTATTTCTTTTTTCCGATATTTCCTTTTTTTTTTTTGGGGGGGGTGGAGATATGATCTTTCGGCTGTTCTCTACGCTTCACCCCGAAATACCCGCACTAAATGCAACGTACGAAGGGAAGTGGTATGCTATATACAGCAACCGAGGGATGGAATTGACACGTGTTATCTACGACACGCGTGTAAACAGCGGGCTCAACAGCGCACAAAGGAGATTGGTTGAAATGGGTTGCGTGGCATCTGTGTCTCTGGCCTATGTTCTACAAGGTCACGTAAGTCGGCCCCACAAAGCAGCCAATGGCAGTGCTAGAGGTCACGCAATTCCAGAGCAGGTCCACGTAAGTACCGCGCCTCGTGAACTGTGTACGTTTTCCCGTTCCGGTAGGGTTTGTTTGATGATAGTTCGAGAAGCAATCGACGTGGGCCAATCACATTCGGACAGAAGGGGGTTTTCATAATTAGCAAACCAAGAGCGTGCCACGTGGACGGTTGGACTCGACAAGGGTCTCGAAGTCTGACATGTGGATACTGTTGACGTGCGCTGGTTTAGACATTCGTTTTTTCCAAAGTGCGCAAGTTCCCTTCTGATATTCTACGCATTTTTAACTCCGGGTAAGCGTGACGGTGGTGGTGTTCACACGTGTGTTAGGGGCAAAACGGAAATTACGGGTCCGCTTGGTTTCTTGGTCAACAATACGTCATCTTGAGCACGTAGCTTGATTTGAACGTGGAGATCTTATAACCCATGTGATTCTAGGTGTTTTTGATGGGGATGATGATGATGCATGATTAAGAAACCCAATGTTTGACTATATTTTAATCTTATTTTTCAAGTTTTAATGATTTACTTTACTTTTCAGTACATTTAACTCTTTTTTAATTTTCTTTTCTCCTGAAATATATCTATCACAAGATGTGGGCGTATTTTGATTTCCATTAACGAGATTTATCTTAATAGTAGTTGGATTTAATCGAGCCGAGAGGGGGGAAAAAAACAGGATTCCTGGGAAAGAATAGGCCAAATTACAAGATGGGCACGAATTATGCATACCCATTATAACAGATTTCTTTATTAGTCGTATAACGAGTAACGTAACCTCTATGTTACCTCCACGCGTACTTGGTGCTGGCTGGCTAGCATTTTGTGGCTTTAAAGTTACTTAAACGTCACATTTTCTCGGTACTTGTCTTTGAATTTTGAAGGGCTCGAAGAGGAGGAATTGCTGTGTGTTGAATAATGTACGGTGGACATTTCAAGTGAACCCAATCCGGTCATTAACACGTCGCAGGCATCCCGAACGGCAATGCGCCGTTCTCATTTTTTGAAGTGTTATGCATCTGGAGTATGGTTGGCGTCCAAAATGTTCATCCGCTCCGTAGATTATCGAGTGGACTAGCCGCGTAGACTTCATTTGGTCACGAGAGTCTTGTTACGCGTGCGCCAATTGACATACATGTTACCAAGAATTAAGTGTGGATCATTGGTCGCCAGTAGGGCCTTCTAACCACCGGAGAGTATTCCTCCTCCTCATCATATCCCGACCAACTGCACGCAATCGCTGCTATGTTCTGCTCCTCAAAATTGTACAGATGCAGGCGGTGATTGAGTATAATTAATAAGGCTGCCATGCCTACGAACCATTGCCCCATGTCCACTCATTTACAGGTCGGCCGTATTTTCCAAGGCTCTTCTGTCTGAACGAACAAATCAATGCGAGTGGCAATGGATTGCATTTGCTATTATTGCAATTCTACTTACAGGAGATACGCAAAAAATAATAATCATAATAATAATGGTCTTATTATTATTATTTTTTAATTTTTATAATATAGTTTTAAATTTTTAAGATATTTATTTTAATTTAGAATAATTTTGTTCTGTTTCAATGGAAAACAATTTTAGTCAAAAAAAAAAAAAATCAATCAAATTGCTGGTTTTATATATTGACTATGCAAAGATTCCAGACTAAATTGAAAAAAATCTTCCAAATTTTAGAATTAATTTGAAAATTCAAATATATCAAATGTGTATATTCTCATTAATATATACTACCATAAGGTGTTTGACATTTTTTTTTTTGGTCCAAAATTATTCTAAATTGAAGAGGAACATAAACGCTTGTGATTGAAATAAAACTTAAAAAGTATGAGATTACATTGCAAATCTTAAAAATATTTAAAACAATTTTTATGCTCCTCCCCTGTGTTATGGTGAATGATGCCAATATCCCTTTCAAATATGATGATGACGTAGCCTAACGGATAGCTTATATTGTGTCACGAATTCTTTGATTGATCCAGCGAAAATGTCATTGGTGACAGATAAAATAGAAATTAAGAACTAATACCGATATTATTGGCATTTATAAGTCAGAGAATTGTGCCTCCGTCTCGCCCAGCAATTTGGGTTTTGGATTACATAGCTCTCTGATCCGATATAGCCAGGCGTGATGTCCTCTTTAAATCTTCCATAACTTCTAATTGTAATAAATTATAAGATAAACACAAAATTTGATTACACTCAGAGCTTTGAATCTAACCGCACCCTGTGCATTTTGGAGTCGTGGTGGGATATCAAATGTTAGATGTTCGTGGATTTTATTAACAATTTGAACTTATGAGCGGACCAACCTGGCCAATCTTGTTGCACAAGAGCGAAATTCTTGGAAACAGGTTGTAGGTTTTAAATTTATCTCTTTAAATTCTCGTAATATATTAATTTTAACTTTGATGCTATATTGATAAACAGACAAATTCGAGGTAGCAATGGAAGTGTTTTTTAAAAAGGAAAAAAAAAATATTAAAATTCTCGTTTATAAAAAGAAAAGGAGTGAAAAAATTTTGTACAAGAAATGGATCTATTTTATCGTTATAATTGATTTTTGATTAATGTTATTCTTTCCAACTGAGTTGCCCGATTAACTTCCTCTTTGAGTCTTTTTATTTTTTCAAATCCAGTTGGTCCGCATCGCCATGCAACTTAGCCAGACAACCAAATTTGGGGAAAAACACCATAACTCTCAATTTCTCAAACTGGCGATGTGTTGGCTGAAAAGGTTGTTTTATGGTAACCTTCCCATAACCAAAATAGCAATGATAGATGTTAGGTAGGGATGCGGGGCACGAACAAATATTATATTAGTTTGAAGTGCATACAACCTCTGTTCTCGAGTTTGCACCGCCCACATGGCATTATGCAAGCGAGATCGGTGGATGTGGATAAGCTCATAACTTTCCAGTTGGGCCAATAAGTGTTCATACGATTAAAATTTTACAAAACGGCGAATGAAACAAGAATGATTATGCTGTTCCAAGTGATCGAGGCATTCATTTTTCACTTCCTGGCGAAGTGTTTTGCATGCTCAATGCAACTCTCTTAGTTTCTTGCTCCATTGAAGAGCCAAGTTGCGAATAATTTATTACTCGGTGCATGATATGCAACTCACGGTGCCCAAGCGAAGACTGTAAAGCAGGGCATACCCACAATCTCCTTCTCTCTCTCTCTCTCTCTCTCTTTTAGTATTTTTTAATTTTTATGGGTTGGTTGTTCTCCACCTACTAGACAACTTTTGGCCTCAATTCTAATAGAGACTCCAATAATTGAGCCAAAATTTGATCAATTGAATCTAGTTGGAATTCGAACTCAGAGATCCTCGACTCTAAGGATGACCAGCCATTGAACCGAAACCCATTTGTTCTCGAGGGCTTCACAGAATTGCATGTCATTCGAAATCATTTGTCTTCCCAACCCTGTCATCATTGATTTCTACCATTATTGTTTACCTGCGTATTGTACAATTTTGATTTCTCCCCATTTGCTAGTTTTCGCAGCCTTTTGCAATCGAAGGCTTGCTGCAATTCTGAAAAGCCAACTTGGCGTGCATTTTTTTGGTTCGTATATAGGAATGAGTTTGTTAGTCCACTTTATTCTCATTGTTCCTAATTTTCCGTCTCTTTTGGTCTTGAGATTGAGGATTGAGTGTCTCTCGTTAGATTAACAAGGCCTATTGTATTATTTAGACTATCAATTTTAAAATTTAAAGTCAAGTCAATTTGCCTAGTTTGATTGTTTAAAAAGGCAAAATACTTGGGTTGAGATCCAGAGTTCTTAGCTCCCTCTCATCTACAAAATCTGAGGTTTATTTTTATTATATTGTTCATTAAAAATTTCTTAAAATTTATATTCCCTTTCTAATAGTAGAACACGCTGGACCTTGAAGGGCGTCCTCTTAAGGGCATGCCGGGTTTTATTCTAATGGGTCTAAATGTATCTAACTTGGTAGGTCACGTCAATCCTACGTGAGGAAAGCTGGCACCCGAGATTGGCTAGAAATTACACATTCCTTTCCAATAGTAACGATGGTAGTTATACGTCTAAAAGATTGCTGATGTAGAACAATGGCCGGTGACAATTGACGGCCGAGGTTTTGGACAAATGTACATCGCTTGCCATCTACCCATAAGACAGAGACATCGGTGATGCACATCATTGTCCTTTATTTAACAGGGGGACACACCATTAAACTCAAGATACTAAAGCACGACTTCTGTCGATTAATTGAACTTTTGCTTGCCATATTGAGAAGAAAAGTTTAGACCATCCTTCCACGATTTGAGCAAATGTATGCAATGAAATATGAACACATTGAGACACTTGTAATCTGTTCAGACCCTATCCTCAATGCGCGTTCTATAACTATAACGTCTAATTTCGGTCTCAATTGGTAGCATGCAAACTGATTTTGTTCTGCGTCTTATTTTTGTAAGACTTATAATCACCTCACGGACCCCTTTATATATATATATATATATATAAGCGTGTACACGTTGATTTAGTTGAATTCCATATTGTTGTAATTTGTCTAATTGGGGCATTTGTTGTGTCTTTCAGTCGTTGCTGTTGTTCGAGTTTCATATTTGAGTTGTGGAGTATCTTATCTTTTGGTACGGCGCTCTGTGGAGTTGACTTCCTATTGATTTGAAGGGTTTTTTTTTTTTCTTTTTTTCATGACAGTGACACCTTGCACAGCGATCTAAGTCTCGATCGATACTGCATGACCAGCTTGGACTTGTATTGGTGGCAATACACGGGCTACTTTATTGGTAATCTGGGCTTTGAATGAAAGCCCAATCTTCGAGGTCCAGTTTTATGGTACCAAGTAAATGGACGTCACTCACCTTGATGGGCATTTCCTTGATTCGAATATGCCTTTAAGTAGCCCCACGTTTTCCTTCCCTCTTCCCGTGGGTTTGAAAAATAAATAAGTAAAATACTCGTTCAGGGTAGAGCAATTGGTCGATACACTTTATAATAAAATAAAAAGTAAACATTATAATTATATTTCTTTCATTCTTTCTTTTTTTTTTAATAAAATAAATTGCATTTAATTAAAAAAAAAAGACAAATGTACTAAATTATTTTATTTATTTATTTGCATTTTTTTAACTCCTCCGAAAACGCGTAACCGACACAAAAGTTTTATAATTAAGTTGTTATTTCGCAGCCAATAATATAAAGGCTAAACGACTAAAAACGCGTCAAGTCGGGAACGGAGGGAGGAGCTTCAAAGCGGTTTTATTCTCATCCTCGTTGTTTTCTTTGTCTGAAATATTCAGATCGCTTCTCTTCAAGTCTCCGCAATTGCAATCGGCCGTTCGCGCAGCCTCTACCTCTCTTTCTATATCTTTGTCTGTCGATCTTTCTCTTCGGTAAGATCTTCATTACCTGGGTCTTTTCAGCGAGAGACGACCGTACGGGAAATCGCTTTCGACCATCTAGGGTTTTGATTTTCTTTAAATCGATTTCAGTCTTGTTTTCCAATTATTTTTCTCGTTTGCGCATATCTTTGAATTTTAACAAGTATTAATTACCATTTGTTGAGGGAAGAAAAACAAAGGGAAGAGAAACAAAAAAAAAAAAAAAACAAAAAAGATTTAGTAGTTGATATATTGGGGTATCTTGGGTTTGGGTTTCCGTGAAATTGTATCTGATAGGGGGGGTTTATTTCTTTATTATAATTGAGTTTGATTTTGATTGAGAAGAGCTGTGCTTCTGAATAACATGGCGGCAGGGAGGATCGATGTTTCAAGGAGAAGGGGTTTCTGTAGGGCCTCCAAAAGAGGTTTTGATGACTATAGGAATGATGTTCGTGGTGTGGTGTTGGACCAGGTTGCGGTGGGTAATAACAGGCCTAACACCACGTCTACAGTTCCTAATTTGAATTACAGAAGCGGGTTCAATTGTAGAGATGAGGAGTTTTTGGGTGGAAATGGCCTTGATGATACCTCAAGGGTCAAATATGGTCAATTGTACAAGCACGAAAATGGGGCTCAGTTGCCTCCACAGAAGAAAAGGAAGTGCTCCCCTATTATTTGGGACAAAGAGGACACGAAAGTGAGAATTTCCTCCAAAAACAGAGTTATGACAAGGATTGCTACCCTGACTTTACCTCCACCTCCAGCCAGGTGTTGTCACCAGGAATCAGATGCTACTTTTGATGGGGGTATTGCAGTGGATGCTGTCTTGATTAGGCCGGTTGTAGGACTGGAGCTTGTGTTAGATGAGGATTCCATGGCACAAGATTCAGTTGATGGAATTGAATGCAAGTCTCCAGCAACTTCACCTCCTCCGTCCTTGCAAGAGGGGCACCAGGCTAATGATGTTGTGCAAGATCAAGAGGAAGAGATTACTGAAGTACGAAACTTATATATGTCACGATGGGCATCTGATGGTGACTCTCCTATAGATGCTCCTGTGAACAACCATGAAGATATGTCTGACAATACTGCATATAGTAATGCTTCCACTCCTGAGAGTGGGGAATTTCTAGAAGAAGTCTCAGACAGAGAACAGCCATCTGGATTTTACGAAAGAGATCATACAGTGGAGTACAACAGACAGAATGGAGATTTTGTAAACAAGTTGGAAAATAATGATTTCATGGAGGTTGACAGGATAGAGTCCAATGAAGATTTTGGTGATAGCAAAGAGCCCATAGCTGCTAACCAAAGTAGTGTGAATATGCTCAACTGCTGTAGAAGTGTGTTTGAGTATGAAAAACTCAATGAAATTAATGAAGGCACTTATGGTAAAGTGTACAGGGCCAGGGATAAGAAGACTGGGGAAATTGTGGCATTGAAGAAGGTGAAGATGGATGTGGGAAGGGACAAAAACTTAGAAGAATGGGGTTTCCCTTTGACATCTTTGAGGGAAATTAATATTCTTTTGTCTTTCCATCACCCTTCTATTGTGAATGTAAAAGAAGTCGTTATGGATGACCTTAATAGTGTTTTTATGGTGATGGAGTACATGGAACATGACCTCAAGGGGCTGATGCAGAAGATGAAGCAGCCGTTTAGTACAAGTGAGGTTAAATGCCTGATGCTGCAACTGTTGGAAGGTGTGAAATGTCTTCATGATAATTGGGTGCTTCACAGGGATTTGAAGACATCAAACCTTCTTCTGAATAATCAGGGTGACTTGAAATTATGCGACTTTGGGATGTCGCGCCAGTATGGGAGCCCATTGAAGCAATATACGTCCTTGGTGGTTACTTTATGGTACAGGTAAGCTACTTCTTATAATTGTTTAGATGATGTGCATAATCTATTTGCTACTTGTTTATGTGAGATAAAGTTTGGAGTACAAGACCCACATGCTTGGTCTTTTTGTATTGTTGCATTTTTTCTACATCTAAATGTCTCTTTCATTCCTATTAAGAAATAAAAGGACTTGCCTACAGAAATTACATGGGAGTAGGGTATCTGAAATCTGTTATGTGAATGTAAAAACATTTTGCCTATTACAAATTCTAAAAATATGGTGTTTTAAAGATGTTGCCATTTATTGTACAAGGAAACTTTATTTTGGTTAAAAATTTTCCAACTTTTATCTTCTGTCAGTAGAAGTACCCATTATTGCACCCCTTAGTGATTCATAAATCATGGGAGTTATGTGTAACACCTGCTATTGTTGTGTCTTCAGTAATATTTTGTTACTTATAAAATCCAAATTACTACAATTACTGATTTTTTAACTTTCAGTAATATATTTTGATTTATAGAATACCAATAGTGGGAGCTCTGTGCATTAAGATGCCTTTTTTAGTACAAATTAACTCCCAACTTTGTCAAGCTGATTTATTCATAAATGTTCTTACTGCAGGGCACCTGAACTTCTCCTTGGAGCTAAAGAATACTCAATGGCTGTTGATATGTGGTCCGTGGGCTGCATCATGGCTGAATTACTGGCTAAGGAACCATTATTTAAGGGAAAAAATGAAGTTGACCAACTTGACAAGGTAATTATCATTTCCTACATTGTTATTTTGGATATTTTGTTTATCCACATTTATTTTCAACTAATCTCCTGAATGATGGACTTTCGAACCTAATAATTGCAGATCTACAGAACTCTTGGCACACCAAATGAGACGATTTGGCCTGGGCTATCCAAGTTGCCAGGAGCAAAAGCAAATTTCCATATGCAACCGTAAGTGCATGTTTAAGTATCTTGCTGCTGTGGTAATTGTATTGTGTCTCTGTTTTTATGATAGTTGCCAGTCCGAAAGTCTGATAGACAAGTGTTATCTTTTTCAGGTATAATCTGCTTCGTAAAATGTTTCCCGCCACTTCTTTCACTGGATCTCCAGTTCTTTCTGATTTGGGATTTGACTTGCTAAACAGCCTTCTAACTTTTGACCCAGAAAAGGTAATTGTCCATTGCAAATTGATTTTTGATTTTTTTGGTTAGTTGCAAAATTTGTTGGTGTCCCATAGTTTTCATTGTTTTTAAATTTGAAACTAATTAATGCTATTCTTTTGCCAGAGAATAACAGCAGATGCTGCCCTTAGTCATGCATGGTTTCAAGAGGTTCCTTTACCCAAATCTAAAGAGTTCATGCCTACATTCCCTCCCCCACTGCGGTGAAAAAAGGTAGCTGTCTGAATAAAGGGAGACAGAATTCCATCTCAGAGAATTTTGGGAAAATCTCTACTAACTTCTTATCATGTAGCCATTTCTCAATTTGTGCTGCACTCTTTGGGATTATGCAAAGAAAAAGAAAGAGCATACCTCCACGGAGGAGCAGTGTGGAAAGGCAGGATGATGAGGTGTTGGCATACACCCTAATGATCACTTGCTCAAAAAGAAACAGGTTGTTGCACTCTGATATCTGGGATCTATGTTATACATCATAATGCTAGGCCAGATCCTGGATGAAAAACCTTTTCTTTTTGTGCTATGCATCTCTGTTCTTCTTGTATCAGTTTGGTTCAAATTATTTACGAACCAGCTTGTGTTCAAATTAGTGTAAATAATTCATATATCTTCTAACGGTGCCTTTTTTTTTTTTTTTTTTAAATTTTGTAAAATTTCATGGTATTGACGAACTGGCACTCACTACATTTCTTTGAATATCTAACTTTTGTTTGCAAGAGATAATTGATCTATGTGATGGGAGGATAAGGGTTTTCTTGTCAAAAGTTGGACAACATTGCACCTGCAAGGTACTCGATCCAATATTTGCACTGATATTAAACCATTCAGATTAATTCTGTCTCTGCTTTGTTCAAAAAATTTTTATTTTCTCCAACATTCCATTAACATGGTCCCAGAGATGCCTTATTTTATGCTGTCAGTTTGGACTTTAGAGAGCATTTAGATGGTAAGTAATGTTTGAATTGTGGATCTTCCTCATCTGCTCCCTTTCTGCATTCCCCACTTATCCCCTCCCCCAAAAAATCTCTCTCTCTCTCTTTCTCTCATATTGGCGCTTCTCATATCAGCGCCAATTTGCAGCCAGCACAGAATAAGCGGAAGTCATATTAGGCAGCTGTAACCCTTCCACCTATCCTTTCCCACTTGAGGTAATCTATTTGCAACTGGTGTACACTGTTTTAAATTTTGATTTATTGACGTGCGTGTAGTGTTTAAGCATTGACCATGTAAAGCCCTTTCTCCGGTAGGAGGGTGTCCAAATATGTGGGGCATGACATGCCTTTAAACTTGCCTCCAAGCATGTGACTAATTTTGCCTGTGAGTATGTGAATAATTTGTACCAAAGAATGAGTATGCAAATAAATTTCTACTACCTGTTGTTGATATGACTGTGGCCACTATTAACAAGTATGATGGTGATTACTTTAGCATCAGTGTGACAATTCTGCATCTCAGTATGGGATATCAAGTATTTGCGGGATGGAGAATCTGACACGTTTATCTGTATGCATGCATGACAGATAAGGCCAATCACTGTATGTGATTTTGACTCACATTTACCTGTCTAATTTTTTCTTCATTTATTGTGCAATAAAATCTCATTCTGGTTCTCTTGCATGATTCTTTTTGTAATAAAACACCTGAGCTGTTTGGTGGCAGAGGCAAATGTTGATTCTGATGAAGCTGATTGAAGGTTTCATTGGGACTACTGTGTTAGATTCTGTAGTAAAAGACAAAATCCAATCATCTGAATGACTAATCAATATCCCAGCGATAAATTTTTCTTCTGTTCCGTGTTTGTGGCATTTGCATCCTTCTTCCCTGATGTGGAATGAGGAATTTGCCCGTTACATATCTTGCTTCTAGTTAATGACTCCCAACTGCCTGTGAAACTTATCTGTTATATATCTTGCGTCTGGTTAATGACTGCTGATTTCATCCCCTCTCTCTCCAAGAAAAGTGAGAGGGAGCTGTGGCCTATGGTTGTTAAAAATAGTTGTCATACTTGTTACAATTGTAGCAAAAGTTTGGTTCATGGAGAACCAGATTTGGCGAAATTCTGGCTAGTGATATAACTCGATGCCTAATATCATCAGAAAGCAGGGCAGATGAGGAAAGAGTTGAGCAAGGATTTTGGTGTTTCTGCTTAAATGGGTTTTTGTGATCCCAATGGATAATAAAAATAAAAATTACCAGTTTCAAATACCAAAATTAAAGAAATTAGAGTTCTCGGTGATATATTAAAATGGAATCTGTCGAGTGGCTAACAGTTATCCTCTACAAGGTTTCGTGTATATAAGAGGATGTTGGTTGGTGGTAACTCAACATACGGAGAGCTAAGTCTTTATTTAGTGTTTTATGTATGTTATTCGGTTTCTGTGAAAGCCATACATTTGGTATTTTTCAATTTATATCGCCATTTTTGTTTTGGTGAAAACTTGACCGGTTCTCTTACTTTACGGATCTATTGCTATTCAAATTATTTCACTAGTTAAAGTTAACTTCGTTGTTCTCCGACCCAAACAAGAAAGAAGAAGAAGATGTTATACCTTACAAAATTTTATCAGTAAGGCTAACATACGAGGATTTGATGAGGGACAGGAAGCACATGGCTTGCCGAGAAGTAAAAGAACCAGAGACATCACCAAAATACTGCGAAAACAACAAACCCACCAGGGTTGGACTTGGTAAAATACTGCGAAACAAGCAAACAGGACAAAAAAGAAATGGGCCCTTCATTTGTAGATGGAAACATAACTTGAGAAATTTGAAACCCTACATCCAGCAGTTTGGACGCAAGCCTTAATTCACAAATACAATCTGATAAACATTTTTATTTTCCAATGGAAGTTAAATATACAGTCCACCCAGTCAAGCTCTCACACAATGTTTAAATCAAAATGGAAGCAACATGTTTTGCGGGAATTTTTCAGCAGGGCAGGCTCTTACAGAATGTTTAAAGCAAATGGGAGCATCATAATTTTGATGAAGCACCAGAGAGAGGATTAACCAGTTCCCTTCTCAAGATCTTTCCTGAAGGATTCTTTGGAATAGAATTAATGAAAGCTACTCGTCTTATCTTCTTGTATGGCACAACCTGCAACAAGATTTGATCAATGAGGACACACAACAATCCTTATGAGTTCTTGCATAAGCTACATTCTTTGCCGAAAACTTTTAGTTAAATGTGAAATGAACACGATTGATGAAAATTTTGATACCACCAGACAGGCTATTAAGGGTGACACTGAAACTATAAAAGTTACGCTTATGGAAAGTACATGCATCTGATTGGGAATTATTTTTCCTGTAGGGTGTGCAGAAGATACACCAGATGCCATATGGACCACATGACCTCGTGTGTATCCCTTATCACATATGATTAAAGACCTCAATTGCCTATTCCCATCTTCTATCGAAACACGGGGAAGATATTCAACATAATTGTGTCAGGGAGATCCGTAAGTTACTTCAATGTTCATGCACTTTTAACAAACAATGCAAAATAATGGGTTTAAAGGTATCCAGAAATATGCCTGTCTTGCTATGAAATCCATAACTTCAGCTGCAGTAATATTGCTTCCTGGTTTTCTCACCACACACGCCATGGGTATCTGTCCTGCATCTTCGTCAGGGTAGCTGCTTCCCAAAGCCACAGAAGGATTAATATTTTTGAAGAATTATGGTTTATTTACAGAAGCTAAGATGTAATCTACACTTGCAGAAAATTGGCTGTTAGAAATTGCTTAAATGAGGAAATCAGTAGCAGTTTTGTGAGGAAACATGCTATTTTCAGGGTAGACAATAGATGATACAGCTTGGCACTTACGGAATCACAGCAGCATCAGCAATGTTAGGATTGGCCAGAAGTAACTGTTCCAACTCTGCCGGGGGCACCTAAAGACTTAACAAAAATTTGTAAGGTATACACACGACATTCTCGAGTGAAACTTATAATTATGCCCAGGAAATCCACGGTAAAGGGTAAGTCAGTCACCTGATAGGCCTTGAACTTTATCAATTCCTTTAGCCTGTCAACAATGTAGAGGTGGCCCTCTGAATCAAAATAACAAAGGTCTCCAGTCTTCAACCACCCATCTGAATCCAAGTTTTCTGCCGTAGCCATCTCATCTCCTACATAGCCTGCAGGGAGCCCATACTACACATTAGAGAACAAGCAGTAACTTGAAACGCCGGAACAGTTGACTAAAATGGATTGAGAATCAAGACAAGCCGGGTCAATACTTTGCAAGGTTGGATTTTCAGTTTCAGCACATGTTGAACACACATTTGTGTTAGCAGAGTTCTTCTGTTGACTAATCCAAAAGGGTAGAACTTTGAACTTTGGCAAGCAAACAATAAATTAATAGCTAACGAGCCAAAGCCAACGATTGGCACCTTTCATGATTGTTGGCCCCCGTAACCACAGCTCCCCTCTCTGGCCTGGAGGCAAGTGCTCTCCAGTCACAGGATCAACGATCTTGGCTTCCATATCTTCAGCTAGATGCCCAACACTATCTTTCCGCTCAGCCTCTTCAGGCCCCGTTATCCTTGCTGCCCCTCCTGCACTCTCTGTCAAACCATATCCCTAAAGCACAGTGGAAAAGACAACCATTGCTAAAAAACTGGCCAAGCATAGTTGATAACATGACCAAATATGCTATTATTACACTGTCTTTGCAACACAATAAGAAGAAAATAGACAATGCTAAACAACTTTCATGACTTAAAAACAACATGGATCATTTATTGTTTAGCAACAAATCTTGGGTTCCATGCACTAATGAGCCAAAATGGGCCATTTTCCCAACTGCGTTAGACATTCCATTAACCCACTCAACCACACCAGTCAACCTGGAAGGGAAAAGACCAAAAAACGAATATGGGGGAATGACGGAAACAGGATAAAATGACAAATCTTGATTTTTTTAATACATTTACAAGTGGAAACTCGTTTTTGACTCCAGACAAAAAAAAGAAAAAAAGAAGTGATTTTTCGTTAAAAAAGAGTCATAAAACTCTATCAATATTATAATTTAATTTATAACCGGAAAAGAGCCTACCTGAAAAATCTGCATGTGAGGGAATTTTTGACGAAATCTCTGTGCAACCTCCTTGCCCAACGGCGCACCGCCGCACCCAAGCCCCAACAACGAGCTCAAATCATACTTGTTCGTCAGCTCCGATTTCACCAACGCCACAACAAGTGGCGGCGTAACGGGCATGTACGTGACTTTGTAGCGCTCAATGGCTCTCAGCATACCTTCAAAATCAAACCTTTCCATCAAAACCAGCGTCCCTCCAACGGAAACCACTCTTAACAGCATAAGGAAACCAAACACGTGAAAAAGCGGCAGCGTGAACAGCGATATCGGATGCGGCTCCGGTGGTTGGTTCGGGTCGGATTCGGGCTTGCTGTAGTAAAGACCCGCAATTGGCGCGATAATGTTGCGGTGGGTCAAACACACGCCTTTGATTTTTCCAGTTGTGCCAGAGGAGTAAAGTATCGCCGCCGAGTCAGACTGGCTGACGTCCTGATCAAGGAATTGGCTGACTCGGCCATCATTGGGTCGGTTCAAGAAAGAAAGGAACTCGGGAGAGTCGACGAGGATGGTGCCGAGAGGAATGGCGGCGGCGGGGAGCTTCTGGGCGGCTTGCGAGGTGGCGAATGCGATTTTAGGTTTACAGAGTTTGACTTGGTGAGCCACCTCCGATTCGGAAGAGAGCGGATTGGCGGGCGAGACAGTAACGCCGATAGAGAGGAGAGAGAAGTAAATAACAGGGACATGGAATGAGGGAGGACAGAGAATGAGAGCGGCGTCGTTTTTGGAGAGAGAGAAACGAGTTTTGAGAGCAAGAGAAAGAGAGTACATTTGGTCGATGAACTGAGAGTAGGCGAGAGTTTTTCCGGTGGCGGAGTCAACGAGGAACGCGGTGGAGGACGGGCTCTTGGTGGTGGCGGCGGCAGAGTTGAGGAGGGAGAAAACGAATTGAGGTACAGAGAGGGGCTCATCTCGAGGTGGCAGAGGCGTCTTTGGTCTCAGACTGTGAAACGTTTTAGTTTCTGCACAAAACCCAGTATTTGGATCAATGAGATGGGGTCTTTTGGCTTCTTCTGGTCTTTGAGCTGCCATTGCGGGAGTAGGGACGGCGGTGGTTGGCGAGAGAGAAGAGTTCGTTCTTCTATTCTGTGGTGGGCAGTGAACTGCTGAGAAGGGAGACCTTTGCATAGTTCGTGCGGGGCCTCTTTCCATTTATGTAACAGAACCCACATTCGTTGAATATTAAATCTACCGTTATCCCAAAAGGGTCGTCTACAACTCACGCCGAATCTCAACGCGGCTTCGTGCCTGAACGACGTAGTTCTGCGTTTGACCTCGTATCTACCGTTATCCCAACTTTTTTGTTGCCATTGACCATTCACCACTCTAATAAGCATCTATCTTTTTTAAGTAAAATAAAAAAATAAAGATAACAACTCACCGTCTCGTCTCATCTTTGTATTTATTTTATTTCCTTGTTTGGATTATAAAAAATAAAAAATAAAAAAAAATCAGAGCGTATTTAAAATTATAATCATAATTTAAAAACTTATATTTTGAATTAAACATAATTTATTAACATTTGAAAAATAATAAAATTTGTATTTAATAAAAATATATCATATGCTCAAAATATAATACTTTTATATAATAAGAAATACATTGTAGTTCAACAATTCTTTAAAATACAGATATCTATTTTTATATAAAATAATTATAATTTAATTAGTAAAGTTTTTTAATTATTCTCTTATTTTATTAAAAAAATTCTTTTTTTTAACAAAAAAAATAAAATATTACAAATAATTATGAATAATAAATTTATATTTATTATTAACAATAAAATCCTGACGACTTTGGCGACGGGCAGAAGGAGAGTCTGAGAGCAGTTTTGATGTTTGACTCTAATTTGCACTATTTATGATGCATTTATGGACATCGCTTGATGGCAGCAGACGCGCGGGCGGGCGCGCGTGGCCCATTTTCCACCGCTTTTGACCGGGTTACCTTCTCGCGAACAGTTTTTTGCTTATATTTGTGTCGCCTCCAATCATTTTTTATGCTCTTCTTGATAGTATTTTCGACGATGGGTCGTATTGCAAATAATAAAAAATCCGGACAGACATTAGAAAAAAGTCTTTTGTCGTATTTAATTACATATATATATATATTTTTTTTTATTTTAATCAAATTTTATTTAAAATTGTTATTTGTATGTATGATATTCAATTAATTTATTTTATTAAAAGTAAGATTTAAAAATGAAATTAACTCGTAAACTCAAATCTTACGACTTTTTTATACACGACGGCGAACCCACAAAAGGGTTAAATTAACAACAACAACAAAAAATCGAATTGGAATTTGGTATTGGCATAAAAAAGAGAGTTAATGTTATAAAAATTAAAAAATATTTTTATTTTTCTAGTCCAAATTAAATATTTTATGATTTTGGTAATTTAACTGATTGATGTGACATGAGAGATGTTTGTGCTAAAACTTAAAATTCTGTCCCACATTACCAATAATTGATACCGAGCAATACTATAAAAAATATTAAATATTCGTATACTTTCAATAAAGTCTTAATGTCGTCCATATAAAAAATAAAAATTAAATTAATGTTTGTAACTTTATATTAAAGGAAAAAAAATCTTCCCTTTTCATATTAGGGTTTAGGGTTTAACCTCGCCTCTGGCTAAAGAGAACCTGATTCGAATTTTGTAGAAAACCTGGTAGGAGATGCCGCGAACAACCACTTTAGAGTGTCCCGGCTGCCCTCCTCTTCGAGCCCTAACTTTTGACTCGCTTGGTCTTATTAAAGGTTGCACATACCCAATCCAATTCCCTTGTCAATTTTAATGGGTTTGATTAGTTTTTCATTCTCACTTTTTTTTTTTTTTTTGAGTATATAATGATTTTGACATTGGTTTGCAGTCGTTGAGTCTCGGGGTGAACGGGGAATTCCTCAATTGGTGGAGAGATGGGGTGATCCGGACTCCTCCAAATGCATCCTTGCAGCTTCCATTGATGACCGGGAAAAAGATCCCGTATGTGTTGCAGAGTGTGCTTTTTTTTTTTTTGTTTTTTTGGGATTTTGGGTGTCTTAATTTTGGTCGAAGTTATCGTATTTGCTCAAGCACTACTGAATTGGAACTTGGTTTTGGCTTTGCATGTGGTTTGCTATCTTGTGCTCTCTCTTTTGTTTTTTTGTTTTTTTTTGGTCTATTCCATTTTTGACAATTCGTTGATTGTTGCCTTACGCCAGTTTATGATTTTTATCTTTTGCAGTTGTTAGCAGTTGCGAGAAAAAATGGCTTGGTAAGTTGCTTGTCTTGAATTATGAATATTGGGGAATGCATTTTGGGTTGGACTCTTACTAAAACCTCTTGTGGAACTTTAGTCTGCTTCCGGTTAATTGTGTGCCTAAATGTGCTTTTCAGATTGAATTACTCAACCCTCTTAGTGGGGAAACTTATTTTGCATTCTCCAATGCTGTGGATGCTTCTGGAGATGATAGTATCGCTGACTTGCATTTATTCAGAAGACAAAAGGTTTCCAGGTCAATTTTCATTGTTGCTTTCTGGGAATCTAAGAATATAGTGGCTACTTGCCACCTTGGATACTGGCACCTTTATGAATGCTGATCTCTGATATGTTCATTATTTCTAGGTCACACACTTTGCTTACTTGTACAGCAAAAGGAAATGTGAGCATGAAGTCTATTGAAGTTAACAATTTGGCTGCAGAAAATAATAGTCTTGGCAAGCCTTTAACTTGGAAAGTCTGTGGTTCGGGTGATATCTTTTGTTCAAAAGTGGATGACAGTGAAAACTATGCATTATATGGAGGGTGAGTGCTTCTGATCTACAACTATGCAATGTAAACTTCTGACACACAATTTCAAGGGGTTTGGTAAAAGGCTTTCTTGTTCTCAGGAAGGGTGTTGAAATTAATCTGTGGGATATTGACAACTGCACTAAGATTTGGACTGCAAAACCTGTGAGTGCTAATCATCCTTTGTAACGGGTTGTTCTCTTGGGATGAATAATAAAATGCTATTCATTTTCGAGTACTTGGCCTCCTGTGCAGCCTCCAAAAGATAGCCTTGGCATTTTTACTCCAACATGGTTTACATCTGTGACTTTCCTGACCAATGATGATCACCGGAAATTTGTGGCTGGCACTAACAACCATCAGGTAACATTTCTTTTCAATTTTTTTTTCTCTTTGGTGGAATGCAGTAGTTGGGTATAGGAAATGCTGTGGTGTGCTGGATTCTTGTTGGTAGGTCCAGTTCACAATAAGTAAATATTTTGGAAAAATTTATTTGCCAAAGTTTTCAGTTTCTTTCCTCTTTTTTCATTGTCTAATTCAAGCAAGGGCCAGTTGTGATGGCTGCATTCATCTCCAGCAGATGGAAGACAATGCCAGCCCTTTTAACTTATTTGCAACATATGGAGGACAATCAATGCCTTTATACATTCAAGAAAACTGCCACTCCGCTAATGGATGGTTTCCTTGAAGTGGGATTTATGTGGACTAGAAAATAAAAAAAGATAATTAATTGAAAACTCAGCATGCCATCTTTCTTTACTTTGTTATCCTGGAAATTGTTCACTCTTCATTATTCTTTTCCCAAGTCACCAAGAAACTCATCCTTCTTTTGTCTTGCTTCTGTGTCATACCTCCAGCAATGGTACTAAACCTGAAATTATTCTGGGTTCACTTAACAGGTTCGTCTGTATGACATTTCTGCCCAGCGTAGACCTGTTATGTCATTTGACTTCCGAGAAACCCCTATTAAAGCAGTCACTGAAGATCAAGATGGCAATACCATCTATATAGGGAATGGGTCTGGTGACATTGCTGCTGTTGATATACGCAAAGGTACTTGAACAAGGGCACAAATATTTGATTTTATTTTGTTGCCTGAACCATTTATATATATAGTCATTTACTTATCAATTGGTTCTTTGAATCTGTTTCCTTCAGTGTGACCAAACCACAAAAATATCTTTTTCAGGAACATTGTTAGGTTGTTTTTTGGGCAAGTGTTCCGGAAGCATCAGATCCATGACCAAGCATTCAGAGTTGCCTGTGATGGCATCATGTGGTGGGTGCATGGCAATGGCATGGTTTTCTTTTTCTCATATTTTCTGCAGGCCATATGAAATGTAAATCTCTGCTTTCTATATAGAAATGGGTTGGATGATGTGGGTTTGCCCTTTCATGGATGCTTGTGTGCACCAACACTGCATCTTCACACTGAAGATTGGTGTTAAGCATCAGGAAGTGCTGTTGGCATTTTGGGTCTCCTTCTCAAATTGCCTTGATTAGGATAGTCTCTTGGAAGTTTTAAGTTTGTTGTGATCATTCTGTGGCTCATTTTTTTCTGGTGATCATTTTCTCTTTTTTTAGGTTTGGATGGCTACTTGCGCTTGTGGGACACAAAGACACGGCAACTTCTTTCAGCGGTATGTTTTTGGACTTTAATTTTGTGTTACTAGTCCTATTTTGTTATTTTTAGTTGTTTTTTTTATTTGTTTAGTTGCTAGTTTACAAATGTTAAATTGTTGAGTTTGTTGAGATTCCTTCGTTGCAACTATTACATCAACCTGAGGTTGGTTTCCACAGTCTGGTGCTTAAGTAATGGCTTCTCTGATGGTAGAAGTTTGGACATTCCAAAATTTTCAGAAATATAATGCCTTTTTTATGTTTGATTTAGTGGGTGGTTGATTTGTAGCTGATGGATAATGTTAAAACTAAGCAAACACATGTTTAGCTTTGCATTGCCAATCAGAAAACAACATTATGGTTACAGTGAGAATGAAGGCAATCATTTGCAGTTTCACAGTTATATCTAGTCCAGCATTTATCCCGTTACTTTGGTGGTGATTCTGTGAAGGGCCTTTGGAGTCTGGACAAGAATCCTGTCAGTCCGTGTAGAAGTTTGCATGAAATAATCAATCTTTTCATTCTTACGCAGTTCTGCCCCTAGATTCCACTAACTTCTGAGGACTTGGGCCTTCAGTTTAAACAAGGAAAAAAATGGATAATAATCTGGCGATGTTTTGATAGCATCATTTAATTTGTTTTTAGGCATTTGATTTGGAAATTCAACAGGGTTTAAAGTTTGTGTGTTGCTGTTATAGGTTTCATGATTGAAGTTTTATTTGAATTGATGTATAACTATAACACTATTTTGCCTGGTTTGGTGCAGGTTTTCCTAAAGCAGCATCTTTCGAGTGTTGTTTTTGATGGCAATTTTATCAACAAAGGTTAGTTTTTCTCTGTTCGTCTGTTGTATGCTATTTAGAGGGCCAAAGGTAATTTCATCTGTCTGTGGATCCCCGCAAGCATGCAGTCAAACCCAAAGCGGTTGGTTTTTAAACAAATTGTAGCATATAGTTGGATTCTGGTCATCTGGGGAACTTGTACATCTCAAATCTCTAACAAGCAACAGATGATAAGTTCTTTTCTTTTTACCCGTTTCTTTTATTTAACGTAACTTTTAAGATCCATTAAGATTATTATTTAATGTAACTTTTAAGATTCCTTAATATATGATATTGCTTAATATCACTGGCTAGATAGCATCTGCTCGTTGCTAACCAGAAATGATAATTTTGTTGATTGCTCTGGTCTATTTTTGCCACCAATTCTGTCACTGTTGTGCGAGTAGAAGTTACAGCAGAAGCACAAGGTGCAAATGAGATCCAAACAAAAGATGAGATGGTAGCATTGACTGCGAAGAGAGAGAGAGCCTCAAAAGATGATGAAGGGAAAAGGCAGGCTGCTAGAGAAACAGAGCGGAAAAAGAGGCTAAAATCCAAGAAGCATAAAAAGTGAGACTGGCGATGACTCCTGATTTTAACACACGCTCGTGGATGATGAGGGGCTGTTTCACCGAGCCACGTTTAAAGCTAGGCCGTCGAAAGAGAGCCTCCATGGAGTTCCGTTGCTCATGCTGCCAAGAATTAATTGTACTGTAGATCTACTTTTTCCCATGACAAATCAATCTGGTGATGTAACCCTCGTGCGGAGGAAAAGTTTTGGTACCAATGAGACGAGCTTCATTTCCGATTTTTGTCTCATTGTTAATGACTTAATGGTGGTGCGCATTTTTGTTCTTCCTCTATTACAGGTTTCTAGCCCTCACAAAGCATCAAGAAGCCACCAAACCCCTCGTAGTTAACATTTTGACAAACCACAGCTTCACTTAATCATAGTCTGCTCGATGGCTATGATGCAGTACAAATAATGCAATCAAATGCAAGTTGTTTCAAAAGAGTTTGATTCGAGAAGTAGATAAATTCTTGAGAAATTGCGATCACTGCTGAGAATTGGGCAGGGCAGCAAAGAGGCGGCTTTTTAGTTACTGCGTTGGACTTTCCTCTTTCCCCGATGACAAGTACCTGTCAGAAAGGAGAAAGACATTGTGGGTGATGCACTTCTCTGAAACAATTTAATTATCAACCGTAACAACAGCAATCAGGTGCTAAAAGACCTTGAGAAACTCAACGCATCTTGGAGTAAGAGCTCATTCAAGCAGTTCCTCAGAGGCAGTTACAGATTATATCATTAAAAGAGAGAATTATGGTAATATTAGACCAGACTGAATACAGAATATCCCTCTGGCTCAATTACTACCCTTAATCCGACTAAACGGTTACTTCACACCAAACTTAGTACCGTCTTATGCTTGAAAATAGGCTTACCTCAAGCATTTTTAAAATTGTCATTCCAAAGAGTTTTTTATCCCAAGCCTTTTAGAAGACTGAAAATACACTAGAGGGGTCATTATCACAAGGAAGAGTAACATCCCAGGCTGACTAGCACAAGTTTCAGTTCATCTCTACTGCATTTCCCATTCAGGCTCTGAAAGAAAAGTCTAAGATCCAAAATGGGCCCAGGACAAGAGAGACACACCTTAATGGAGAGAAGAGTATTTAACACAAACCAGACAAGAAGTTACTCACCCCTGGCCCCTTGCCCAGCGTGAGAATTGATATAACTGAACCGTCTCATTTGAAGCATGACATGCAAATAGGAGATAGTTGCGTGGTTGCACCATCCATGCAAACCTCATGAACAATGCTGAATAAATGCACATTGCTGCAGGAGCAACAAGGAAGAAAATGAGAACCTTAAATGTCAGCTAACCAGAGAGAATTCCATGTTCACTCCGAAACAGAAAAGCTTACCTCCAGTCATGTTCCCTGAAATCATTTCTGGGGGCTTCTTCATGTCAACTAACCCCTTTAGAAGCACAAGAAAAAGAAGTGCAATTAGTCATAAAACACACAAATGGAGATCGGAAAGACCTAACAGTGACATTTAACAAATGGAGGAATATATTAAAAATGTTATGATGATAATGCTAAATAAATGGAATGAAGCATACAGCAACAACGAATCCCCAGTTGGCAATAGGCCCCCAAAAATGGGTAGTTTTCGGGCCAACTGGACTGTTCAAAAATGCTTTAAAGGAAGCCATCTATTGTAACTTCTGCCTGAATTCCCCAGTAATTAGCCTGCAAATTGAAAAAGTTTTAGATAGATAAGCAAGCATGTAGTGGCAAGGAAGCAAATGGGGAGAACAAATTGTCAAACCATTGAGTTGAAAAACATGGGCCCAATAATAGAACTCATTTATAAGGATCTCAATGAGGCTGACTTCTCAGAAACAAGACAAGAGGAAATATACAAGAATTATCTAACACTATGATTCAGCCAGCCGATCCGCATATGCGTAATGAGTAACTAGTTACGGAGAGAAAACAACAATACCCATCAAGACCATCAAACTATGTAACACAAAGCAAGCAATGCGCATAACGTAATCTCCTAGACTCCCATCCATCCAATATGCTGTATGTGCAAAAACAAAGACTTTGTCATTGCAAAGCACAGTTAACTTTTAAGTCAACAATGCCAAAATAATGGGGGATTTTTTTTTTTTTTTTTGGGCAGATATATGGAAAAATCACCCGTGGTTAATATAAGAAATAAAGAAAAAGAGAAGCAAAGAAATTCCCAAAAATAAAAGGGGGTGAAAAGCTAGGTCCAGAAACAAGATCATGAGCTGAACTCTCCGGTCAACAAAGCAAGCACGTAAGAACCCTAATTCAATTTACCAAAGAAACTTGATTGGACAGTCTTAGATTGAGTATCTTGAGCTCGTAGGACAAGCCTCGCACTCGGATTTATTATTATAAAAAAGAAAAAAAAGGCAACACATATTGAGATGCGAGCGGCGCGAGATTCGCGTGTGGTGTGCTTGCGTGCGCGCGTGGGAAAGAGAAAAGGCGTATGCGAGAACACGAGAGTGGGGACTCACCGGAAAGCAGATCGCCGGAGAAGCCTTGGAACCGAGGGATGATAAAATGTTGTGCGGAGCCCCAGAGCGAGGGGTTTGGCGGCGGTTGAACGAGAAGGGAAATGACTTTTGGTACCCCGGACCTGTGGTTGGGTGAGGTGGGGTCCAGTGGAGGAAATAACCTCACAGCCAATGGCTCGGGCCCACGTCGGCGCCCTCTCTTCTCGGCGCGGCGAAAGTTTGACAGTTCGTCGTCAACGTTAAAAATGTTGGTACGTGGACATCAATCCCATGCCGCCGCGCGTATATCTTTCGTATCGAACATCGAACCCAAATTTTATTTCGAAAACGCTACCGGACGCGAGGCTGGTGTTACGTATGTATAAAATATTAAATTTTAAATTATTTTTACAAAATTTATAATGTGTAAGAAGATAAGTCGAATAAAATGGGCGAGAAAATTAGTAAATAGTACAAAATTATAAAACACCATCTTATTTATATTTATTTTCTATTTTTTTATTACATATTATACTTGAATTATTAGCACATTTAATTAACTCTTGTTTACATCCTAAATTTTCATTAAAAAAATAAAAATAATATTTTATTATAAGTAACATCATCGCGCGAGCCTTAGGTCGAACCCCGTCTACTTGGTGAGTCCTAGTAATGGATTCCTTTTATTTCCGGGCTTCGGCCCCCTTTATTGGACCTTTTTGTTTTTTTTTTTTGGTTGTTTTTTCAAAACCTGTATCAGTCCATAAAGCAGATGTTAGGAACGAAGTTTCACCAACCCTTCGTGGTCAAATCACTTCCTGGAGTCACCCAGTGCTCACGATTGTTAAATTCGGAGCAAGTTCAATTGGGCTGGGGTCATTGTTTTTTTTTTTTTTTGTAGGGTTAGCTGATAGACGACTTCCGTCTGAATTAGCATCTACGACCAAACAGGAAACTACGCTCTGAAAAATAGGCTACAGAAGATTCAAGCACATTTAGAAAGCAAATGAAACTTGCAAAACTGCTACAAAATTTCACACGTTCGACTCTACTCAAAGTCCCTTTAAAAAATGGACTTGCTATGCTTGCACAAGCACTCGGGCACCGGATATGCAATCACATCCCGGTCTTTGGTCCTTGGCTTCGGGTGGCCCTGGGACTTCCTGTGCAGCTTCCTTATGAAAGTTCCTAATTCTGCGTCTGAAATGGAGTCGTCCTCGAGGAAAGGAAGAATGGCTCGCTTGTTTGGTTTTATGTACTTCCGATGACCCACATAGGCACGGTTACCCTGTCAAGTTAACCAACATGAAATGCAGCAATAATACTCTTTTCCCGGTTTAGTACACGTAAAGAACTAGTAGTGAGGCATTTCTTCTGGACAATTGTGTTCTTGACTATTGTCACTTTCCATTCAAATGTCTTTGCTAATATCCACGTAACTTGTCTTAACAAAGGGACTAGCTGGTATGCAACAATTTTTTGGACATTTACCTGCATGAAACGGTCCATGTTACCTCCATGTGAGGTTAAGTAGACATTGCTGCTCAATGAGACGATGTAGTCAATAGCAGCAAGAGCCGAGGACCTATTGGTATATGGCGAAAGTTCTCCTTCTCGCGCTAACATCTCTCTATTGACTATATTTGGAAATTCTGCCACTAGCGGCTGCAAAGCCCGAGTTCCCCCGAACGGTTCTCCCCCGGTGATGTATATTCGTGCATTGCTTGAGACCCCTAAAGCTTTTAAAAACCTGCGGCAACAAAAATTCAGAAGTATTCCTCTTTCATTCTAACTAACAATAAATAAGAAATCTGCCATACAGTTCTTTTTAAGTGTAGGCTTGTCACAACCTTGCCATTTCTGCTGCATTTAATGGACACAGACCGGCAAGCCTTCGCCGAGTGTGGTTCATCTTTAATTGTCCAGTGAGGTACTCTGGATGAGAACGCTGAGCGTCAGCGATGATGCTGTCGTATTCTGGGGTCAAACCTGTTAGACATCCACTTCTCATCCAGACATCCTTCTCTAGCCGGAGATGAAGGGCGATATACGGACCTTCTATCCACATTCTCCTAGCAAGTTGATTTCCAAGATCCTGAATTGGTGCTACAAATCTTAATGCATGAAAGGCTACCTGAAGTTGAAATGATAGGGCAGGTTTGTCTGATTAGATTCTATGCATATTGTGAAGACAGCTTCCAAATTTGTCTGATGAGATTTGATGGATATCCTATCTTACTTTACCTTGCATCGCAGCTTCTGAAGATCAGGCGGCAGATTCTTGGAGAGCTTGGAGTCTAATCCTTTTAGTACTAGAAGGCCTTCTTCATTGAGCTACATGAACCATCAACTAGGTAAGAAAAAAGGATGTTAAATCTACAGTGATCTCCGGGAAGCCACCTCAAGGGTGCATGGCTTTTTAGCCACATAAAAGTTTCCGTTACTCTATACTTGAAATTTATGTTAAAACTTATGGATGCAGAACCTAGAACCTATTCAACTGAAATCTAAAGATTTGGCCACTTTACGCAGGGCTTCTCTGGCTTCAGTACTACCCAATTGGAACATCATATTCCAACTATAAATTATAGCTCTAGAGGAATGCAGTCACGATTTGATTGCAGATAGATTCAATGAAAAATTGATGGGCATCGTTAATTAACAAGAATGATATCAGAACCGCCTCCTCCCCTCACCTGTCTGGAGAACCGAGTCCTTATCCAAAGTGGCGAAACATCACGAGGAATATGGCTTTCAATTGACCGTCTTGACATCATATGCGTCGAAGGAAGGGATGATACAATTCGTACATGAGCCAGTAAAGTCCTTTTAAAATGTTCTACATCAAAAATGTCTGAGAATTCACTGCAAATCACAGAAAGATTCATAAAACTCCCCGTATGGTTTCGCCCATAATGGAAAACGTTTGTTCAGGTCCACTACTACACAAAGTCTGACAGGGCCAAAAGTGCCTCAGAACCATTATAGTTAAGATCAAGAAAACTGTTATTGGAACCAAGTACCCACAACTCTATCTATGCTGCATTCTTAACATGATAAAGAGTTCTAAACCAGCGGAACATCTATCAATGTAACGTACTCCTTCACCTAAAATGGACAAAAACAAGTTAAGTGATGACCAGTTTTAAAAGTGAAGAAAATTGTGTCAACTAATAATCAACAAAGAAAGCGAACAATCTGCAGTGCATCTTCAAAAGAAGAAACCAAGCATTGACCTAATCATTATCATTCAGGACTCCACATAAAAACAAATAGTCGTTACCAGAATTCTTTAGTTGCTTTTACCTCTCATCACCCCAAATCAAATTAACCTGCAGCACGGGCACAACCAAGGCTGCTTCAAGGATTCTAGCAATAACCACAGCATCAACGATCTGATTCCTCTGTTGATTCAGTCCCCCTGAGGCCACCACCATCAGGAACTTCCTCTTCTCCTTGGAAATAGCCGCAGACGCCTTCCTGTACTCGATACTGAAATCCAAGCACGGTCTGTAGCCTTCCCCATCTGGCTGCTCCCAAAACTCTCTCTCCTCTCTTGACACGTTTCCAGTAATTCCATGAACTGGCAATGGAATCATCAGACCATTTTCGTGTCTTGGTTCATCCTCAGCCTTCCTAGAAACTGCTGAAGAAAGGGAGGCCAGCAGCATTCTTGAAGTTGAGAATGAAACCGAAGGCGAAGGAGAGACGAGAAAGTACGGGGCCGGGTCTTGAGAAATGGGTATGAAGCTGAGAATGAAAAACCCCAAGAGAGTGAAGGAAACGACCATTGAGAGAAAGAGGAGAGACAGAGTTGTTGTTGGCAAAGCAAAGGGCTTGAAGCAATGGTTTCTTGGGCTCTTTCTCGGGGAGAAGAGAAGAAAAGCGAAAGGAGAGGATGAGACCAACTGAAGCACTGGTGATGGCGTCCACGTGGCGAATCGATTCTTGATGTTTCTTGTTCTCGCCATGGATGCTTCTCTGCAACTTATCGGACATGTGAGTAGAGAGTTTGGGAGAGGGAAAGGTGAAATTCTGTTACGGTTGCTCGTGTGAAAAGACTCTAATGACCTCCTCTTATCGCGGTGTTGTGCCGAAACTCAAAGGAATTTTTTGGTCATATTGAAATTGTGGCGTTAAAACTTTTGCTAATTTGCCGGGCAATAATCGGGTGCATCGCACCAGACCGAATCGATCAAGACAGCGTGTTTTTTCTTTTTTCTTTTTTTTTTTTTTGTCTTTTAAATGATCCGGTTCCAAGGCCCAAAGCATCTATTTAATGGGCCAAGGCCCAAAGAATCCACTTAATGGGCATCTATTTTTTCGGGCGCAATAACCTTTATTCTTTATTCTTTATTCTTTACTTTCCGAGTAAATTTCACGTTTCTCGTACAGAAAAGAGGCCCAATAGGAAAAAAGCCTCTGCTGTATAACGATGGCTGCGGTGCCGCTAAGGCCGGTACCAAACAGACGCCACTAAGGCTCCGACGGAGCGAGACCGAAAAAAATGTTGAAGGAAGAAAATCACATTGAAGAAAGCTCTGTCGCCTCCGATCTCATCGACTTCTTAAACGCTTCTCCGACGGCCTTCCATGCCGTTGGTAACTGACTCTCTCTTATTTTTCTGTTTGTTTACCTGGAAAAATCTTGGAGATGGATACCTTGTTTTTTTTTAGTAGTTTGAAAGTTCAACGTAATTAACTCTTTTCTTTCGTTTTTTATTTGGTTGGGCGATTTTATCATCGATTTCGTTAGATGAGGCAAAGAAGCGGCTCGTAAATGCGGGATACGAGCAAGTTTCGGAAAGAGAAGATTGGGCGTTGGAAGCTGGCAAGAGATATTTCTTCACTAGGAATCATTCTACTGTTGTTGCTTTCGCGATTGGAAATAAGTATTTTTCGTACTTCGATTTTATCAAATTTAATATTTTAGTTTTTGTTTTTGTTTGTTTAACCAAAAAAAAGGGGGGGGGCATCTGGAAATTCACCGTACGCTTTTATTGTATCTCTACCATTGCTATATTTATGATATTGTGGAGTTATGCTCAGATATGTTGCTGGCAATGGGTTTTATATAATTGGTGCTCACACCGATAGTCCTTGCATCAAGTTGAAGCCTGTTTCCAAGGTTAATTTGTCACTTTTGGCTTGTTCCTTCAAAAAAATTTTATTTTGGACTTGAAGTACTTGGAGATATTCTTATTGCTTTCCGTTCTCTTTTTCCTCTTTTGTTAGTTGTTTCAATTGCTTGTGTATAGATCAAATTTGTTTTGTCTGTTAAAATGGATGCCCTGGACAGGTAACAAAAGGTGGGTATTTGGAGGTTGGGGTCCAAACATATGGAGGTGGACTGTGGCATACATGGTTCGATCGTGACCTGACAGTAGCAGGAAGAGTAATAGTACGAGAAGAAAAGGATGGCTCTGTCTCCTACTCACATCGGCTTGTTAGAATTGAGGAGCCCATTATGCGTGTTCCTACCTTGGCCATTCACTTAGATAGGTTTGATTTTTGGATGAATGGCTTCATTATTTGCTGGATTTTTGAGTGGTGTTATGCCTAGGATTCTCAGATAGAACACTTACACTGTGTCTTATTGCACTTACAACAAGGCCATACATATTTTTTACATTTTGTGACCAGGGGAGTTAATACAGATGGATTCAAGGTGAACACGCAGAGTCATCTTGTTCCAATCTTGGCAACTTCAGTTAAGGTAATCTCTTAATTAAAATTACTTTTTGTTTCTTTAGTTGTTTGTGTACCTTTTTTTTTTAATTTTAATCTCTGTGTTTATTAGCTGGTATACTTTTTGCAATAGGCCAGAAACTGATGATGAATTGGTATATTTGACATGCATAGCATGACTTTCATGAATCTCCTGAATGGCAGAGCAATTGTAAATTGGGACCATGCTTGTGTTTAGTTCAACTTTTGGATTGAGGTTCCATAGTTGTATGATCTTCTTAATTGAATTTACAGCTAATATCTGGCATTGTTTTGGTCATCATGAATGGTGATTGCACTCATTATAAATACTTGCTTACCAGTACCCTATGTAGAATCAAATGTGTTTTTCATGCTAAACTGTAAGTGAAAGAGAATAAATATCAATATATACTGGTTTCAAAAGTTATAAAGCATATAAGTTATGAAATACAAGATTATACTTTCAACTTATAATGGTTGACAATTTTGTGTAAGTCAGACAGCTAAATTTTTAGCAAATCCTTGAGAATGAGTGATTCTTTTTGACCTTGATTTCTGTAGGAAGAGAGAAAGAAATCTCTTTCCGGCTCGTTCTTTTAGCACCCACTGGTTTCTGAGATGTTTTATGGCATTTATGAATATGATGTTCATGATACTAGATGATCATATATATGTTTTAGTGGAGCTCTTTGGCTTTGACTCTATCAGATATGTTTAAAAATTTGATCACTTGACATTGACAAAGAATATGTTCTACTTTTAACAACAGTCAATACTTCTGTAGAATGTCTGGAAATGAGATGCTGAATTTAGTTTCTGCTTTTCTTCATTTAAAAAGTTGTTTTCAACAGGCAGAGCTCAACAAAGTGGTTGTGGAAAATGAGGGAGTTGAACTGGCTGGAACAAAATCTCATAAAGAAACAACAACAATTACCTCAAAGCATCATTCCCTTTTACTTGATGTCAGTAAAACTTTCATCCCAAAGATGCCTTTTTCATTTGTGTTTTGTTATGTTCCATAGTTTCTTTCTTTCTCTCTTTTTGTTTATTTGGTTTGGGGGATACTGAGTTTTGGCATATGGTGTCCATGACTTGAATAGTTTACAGTCCCTTGTATGTTTTGATGGTGATTGTACTGTTTTTCTTTCTTTCCTACATTCCAGATGATTGCATGTCAGATTGGCTGTGAACCAGATGATATATGTGACTTTGAGTTGCAAGCATGTGATACTCAACCAAGCCTAATGGGTGGTGCCACAAAGGAGTTTATTTTCTCTGGAAGGCTTGATAACCTCTGCATGTCATTTTGCTCTCTGAAGGTATCTTGCTAGATATGCTGTCATTTGGGTGTTCGTCATGTGGGTATTACATATCTCGTTGGTTCCTTTAGTATCATTACATAAAATTTGGTGTTGGTTTTTGTAGTGCAATCCTGTATTGAAATATATTTTCTCCATCCCATTATTGATTTATGGCATCTGATTCTCCTCTATGGTCTGACTTTAGCAATCAATTTCAGGCATTGATAGATTCTACATCTTCTGCAAGTGACCTTGAGGACGAGACTGGGGTCAGAATGGTAGCATTGTTTGATCACGAGGAGGTTGGATCTGATTCAGCACAAGGTGCTGGTTCTCCTGTCATGTTAGATGCTTTTTCTCGTATCACGAGCTCTTTCAACTCAGATTCCAAGGTGATCCCTTTTTCTAGTTCTGGGTTTTGTTATAGAGGAAGACATCATGTTGGAATTTGGTATGGAGAAGTCTACTGAATATAGGAAACAGAATGAAGAATGCCAACTTCCAATTTCTATTCTCTGATAAAATTAGGTTTGTTCTCATTTCTGCGATGGTGCTTCTTAAGTTGTTGCTCGAGATTCATTAGCAAATTTTGTTTTAACTCATTCCCCCAGAATGGGGCTGTCCTATTATCTGTGCCTACAGTATTGATCCACAGTGGCCATGCATGTAAATTAACAAACCTTTGCAGTGGTGCTTGTGAGGAGTGGCATAAAAATCCTCAATGTAGGAAGCATTTTCTGATTCATAGATGTCATCTTCATCTTCATATGTCAATTTACAGCTGCTTCAAAAAGCAATTCAGAGGAGTTTCCTCGTATCCGCTGACATGGCACATGCCTTACATCCAAATTATATGGTATGCTAACTAGTATTAATCATTGGTTGGATTCAGATAACTTGTTTCCTCAAACCATTCATGGCAATTTTTGTTCTTAAAATTTCCAGGACCGACATGAAGATAATCATCAGCCAAAGTTGCACTGGGGGCTTGTAATCAAGCACAATGCAAATCAACGGTATGCAACTAATGCAGTCACTGCCTTCATATTCAGGGAGATAGCCTTGAAACATGGACTGCCCATTCAGGTCACTTTACTCCCTCTTTCGAGTATAATTGTTAACATCTCGCTGTTCATTTCGTACCATTTCATCAACGTAATCTGAGTCTAATATCTATGATTCCTGCATTTGAAACAAAGTGCCTTGTCTGGGAAAATCAGTTTGGAGTATGAACGAATTAACCGTAGGGATTTGTTCATGGGTGCAGGATTTTGTGGTCCGCAATGACCTGCCTTGTGGCTCAACCATTGGTCCAATCCTAGCAAGCGGTGTTGGGATTCGTACGGTTGATGTGGGCGCCCCGCAATTATCGATGCACAGCATACGAGAAATGTGTGCCGTTGATGATGTCAAGCATTCCTATGAGCATTTCAAGGCATTCTTCGGGGAGTTTTCTCTTCTGGATACCAAGATTTCTGTTGACGTGTAGTTTTCTCTGCATGCAAATTTGTTTGTGGGGAATTCCTAAGCTGACGCTTCGGATATGTGATTGTAGTAGTCACTAATACGTCATAAACGGGAAACTATTGAAAGAAACGTTTGATGTGGCAAATTCAGTGGCTTCTGTCCCCATCGCATCTGCATGTAAGGCACCTGGATGATGGTGCGGAGCAGTCTGTATCCGCATCCGCCATCCAGTAAAGCATCCGCTTCTCCAGAAGCCTTTTTCTCTCTTACGTTAAGAAAATGTTCGTCCTTTTTCTCAAGTGTCTTCAGAAAATGTTATAGTTTATTTGAAAACAAGAATAGCAGGACCGAACTGGGAAACCAAAATGAATCCCGAATCACGGGTTAAACTTTAACAGAATCAGAATTTTCACCAAATTAAAATCAGAACTGAAATAAAATTATGAGCGGGCAATTCTAACCGGACCAGCGGCCTAGTCTGGTCCTCTCGTCTCTTCCGTTCCTTTGAATTGAAATTGGACTAGATTAACGCCTAGAGCGACGAGATTAAGGAGAGTAGAAAGGCTGTAGAGCGAGAACCGCGATACAATTAGAAAAACAAAAGGCAAATCAACAAACAATAAGAAGTAATTTTCCAACAAAAAAAAAAAAAGAAGAAGAAGAAACTAAAAATAAAAGCCATTGGCATTATACACATCCGCTTAAGTTTGAGGGGAAGGGAACGCCTCCTTAGGCATTCCTTGGAATAATTTAGCCCTCAGCCGTCAATACCTGCTACAGAAATACTTAAGAGCATGTCAGCGTAGGAGGATGCTCGTTCTTAGAAGGGAAGGGAAAATGGCAGGCTTAGGCTTCCTGGCATCTCTTCCCTGGGCATGGTCAAAAAAAAAAAAAAATCAAAAAAGGATGGTCTCATGCACTTGAATGGAACCCAGAAAGAGATATTGGTCAGAGGGTGAGGGGCCGGGTGGGGAAAGGAGTGCAGAATAATAGAATTAAAAGCCTCAGCCAAACACCAAGAAAAAAAAAAAGAAATAGGAAAAAGCCTCAGATAAACTAAAATCGGAGGAGTGAAAGTATTTTTATTTCCAAGTGAGCTCATTTAGTACCTCAATAACAGACATTAGCCGAGATTAGCAGTCAAACCAGAAGAGAAGGAAAAGGATCAGGATAAGTGAAAGCATGTTTACAACAAATGCGACCACAAATCCATGAAATTTGCCCGAAAAATTGTGTTCCTAAGTCAGCCAGTCCCATTTCTTAGGAGAGCGCTTTCTGAACCTCAGATGTGACCTCTTTCGGTGGTTTCTCTGCATGAAGGTCTACAACAATGCCCTTCTTATTGTAGTACTCAATTACCTGCATTTTGAATGTTAAAGACACATTAAATTTTGGATGCAGCATGAATATCGATCAAAAGAACAATCCCCAATCAATATGGTAAGATGACCACAGAACATAGATTTAAGACTCTTGGTATGACTGACATAACAGACCATCCTCTATGGAAACTTCGACAACAACAGTGAAGTTAAATTCCATGAAACTCTGGCTGCCCTTGTGGAATCACAAATTATAAATATCCTTGAACCATTAACACATAGTGAATAGATAACTCTTGGCTCTTAGGCAAAGATGGCAGTCAAACGCATGCAATTGATAGTAACATCAACAAAGATGCATTCCTCCAAAGTAAAGATGGTTAAGCCACCCAAGTATTATAACAGACCAAACCAGCTCTCCCTCAAATGCATTCCTCCCCCATAAACCAAATAAAAATAAATGATACATACAAACTCAAATTTTCACTGCTCTCTCTCTCTCACATGCCTCTCTGAAGCAGCAAGAAAATAATAAAGAAATTGACAACAGAATTCACAAAGTAAAATCCTGACACCATATGATGCCACGACAAATAACACCCAATGATGCATACCGGTTCAGTTTGCTTGTGAAAGCCCTCCAGCCTTGACTTAAGAACTGCGGCAGTATCATCCTTACGCTGAATTAAAGGTTCACCAGTTACCTTGAGCAAAACAAGACAATACCTTTTTCAATATATTTTTGACCGCTAATTTTCAAGCCAATGATGCTACTTTGCAGATATTGCAAATTGCAAGAATCTAAAATCAGTATTACTGGTCTAACTAACACAAGTGCAGGGCTGCAGGCATATCATTTGAACTTGCCAGTATAGAGAAACTTGAGAATTTGGAAAAATTGGGAGGTACCCTAACCTATAACCTAGAAAGCATCCATGTAATAATGCACTAGCTTCATTAATCAACCTAATCACTTATGTTTGATGACTAACTGAAATAAGATGGATAATGGAGTTCTCTTACATCATCCACACCAGGAACCTTGGGAGGTGCAAATGTTGTGTGGTAGGTTCTACCACTAGAAGGATGGATCCAACGACCGGTAATCCTCTCCTCCAGAATTGCATCATTAATTGCAAAATTGAGCACCTTATCAATTTTAGCTCCCTGTTTTTCAAGCATCTCATCAAGCTGCACAAAGAAGTTCAATAAAACATGGTCAAAACACACCTATAGAGAAAGAATTGAATAAAGCAAGATTCTAAATGTATTGAGAAATATCTGTATTACCGTCTGCGCCTGGACTACAGTCCTAGGAAATCCATCAAGTATAAATCCTTTCTGGCATGAAGGCTTCTTCACTGCTTCATCTATAATTCCCAGAACCAAGTCATCTGAAACAAGTTCACCCTGAAAACCATTCACCATTTAAAATTCTGTGTCAGCAGAATCGGTAAAAGCTAGAAGGAAAACACGCAAGACTTGTTGTAGTGTTTAACAACAATTCAAGAAGTTAACCTTGTCCATAGCCTCCTTTGCCTTAATTCCCAAAGGGGTTTTAGCAGCAACAGCAGCTCTCAACATATCACCAGTAGCCAAGTGGCATAAGCAATACTCGTCCTTGATGATTGGCGATTGAGTACCTTTCCCTGATCCAGGAGGGCCTGCAAATGACAGCAGCTTAACAAATTATAACCATGGAAGGATTCCACCAAAGATACCAGGTCATAGGAAGGGGGAAGAAAGGATGGTAGTTGAACATCCCCCTTGGTTGTTAATAAACAAAAGTGAAATCATCAGGAAAAAAAGGAAATTCCATCCAATCAATTTTGATAAATGATGAAACAGGGCTATGGCATATCTGCGGGAAAGTGGGCCAAAAATCACCAACTCAATCAAAAATTGCCACCACAATTTTCATATGAATATGGAGGTAACCTCTATTGAATAATAAGCATATGCATTGCAGTTCAACATCAAGCAAGCCAGACCACACCATCAAGGGGCGCATAGGGCACACGACTGTATGCCAAGTTATCAATTAATACCGGCTCTAACTTGTGCCGTTAGAAATGAGGTAACAACATAAGTTCCTATCCAGCTTCACACTAAATCAATTCTGAGAGACCCTCTTAACAGATCTAGAACTAGCAACATGGCAATTTTGTGTTACATACGAGGAAACAAAGAGTCAATGGCAAGAGTAAATTTCATTTCCACTCAAGACATTTTATCTCAATTTTCTCCCATCTTATATTTTACGTTGTTGAAAAAACGCTTTAAATTTTGGAAGCAAATTATCAAAAGTAATCTTCTCTATGAAAAGACACAAAAAAAAAAAAAAAAAAGAGAGACCACCGTTCAATTTCAAATTCTCGACAGCAGAAGCCTGTAAAGCCCAGCAATCGACAAAGAGAGCGAGTTCGTTATTTAGTTCCCAGAACCCTTGAAAACAAAAACCGACAATCAACTGAAATTCAAAAGGCTACAAAGCCGATAACTTCGATCCTCAATCCTCAAGAATCTCTGTAATAAAACAAGTCGAGCCACAAGACTTCCAAAAACAAAAAACAAAAAACAAACAATAAAACAAAGAATTTCCAAGAACGCGAGTCAGAAGCCTCAGCGAATTCTCAGATCGGAGAGCAACCGTTGACTGCCGGTAATACCGCGTGTTGCGCGGAGTCAAGTGAGGGAAGGGAAGGGAGTGAGGAATACCGATGACAACGAGGCGTTTGTCAGGCTTGGTGGAGCACTTCATGCGACGGAGGAGCTCGGTCATGAGATCCACCGACGGCACATCCTCCAAGCTCACCGCCGAACTGCTCGCCATCGACCTCTTCCTCTCTCTCTCTCTCTCTCCCTCTCTCTATTTCCGTCTTTCTTTTTTTTTTTTCTTTTTACTTTCTTTATTTTTGGTTTTACTTTCTTGCGGAAGGCGTTGGTGAAGGAAAGACGGGTGCTTTAACGCTTACAACTCAAGCAAAGTGCCGGCAGTCTTCCCAACGAGATACCAGTTCAACGACCCTCTAAATGACCGTTTTACCCTCCCCTCTATCCTGCTTCGAGATGATCCTCCGAGTGCCCGACAACAGAAAAAAGAACCTCGCAACGCAAATCCCAACTACCACCATGCGGTACCGTTGCGGCAATCTTGTCAAAATTCCGAAAATTACTGCTAAAAACAGCTAGTCTATAAATTTTATATTAAAAAATATAACATATAAGAATTATATGACACTCTCTTCGTTAAAACAAAAATAAAAAAAAAGACAACACCGGAGATGGAGATGGTATTAACGGGCATGCACGAGATTCCATTCCATAGGGTTTTGCGGAGAGAGAGAGAGAGGAAAAAAAAGGAAAAAAAAAAAACCCCAGTTCACCATTAATTATACAAACTGGATGTGAATATAAATATGAAAAATTGAAGATTCGCAGAGTACTTGGACACGTCATCCGGGACAATGATAAACGCGAGGACTCGTACGTTCGACGAAAGCAACGTTGCAAAAGACAAAAAAGACACGAGGGGGGGGAGGGGGATCCTCAGATCATTCATCTTCAATTTCGGACTTCTTTTTCTTTTTCTTTTTGGCACTTGCGTCGTCAGGCGCGTGCAGCTCCTCTACGTCTTCACCTTTGCTCTTATTCTTCTTCTTCTTCTTCTTCTTCTTGGCAGCTCCGTCCCGTTCGGCATCAATTCCGTTCACGCCGTTCGACTCCTCCTTCGCGGTCTGCTCCTGCTCCAGTTTGCGCTTCTCCTTTTTCTTTTTCTTCTCCGATTTGACATCCTCCGAAGCATCTCCATTCGTGGCGGCAACTGCCTTGTCCTCGGCCACTGGCTCACCATCCTCCGCAGCCTGTGGTCTTGATTTCTTTTTCTTAGTTTTCTTTTCCGAATGCAGAGCAGGTGGTGCTTCTTCGGTATCCATATCAGTATCTGCACCGCTCAACATGCTTAGTAAAAATGCATTCGACAAGAACCTTCAAAATTTAACCGTAAATTTACAGATAACCTGCTCCGATGGAACAACTGCTTAACCGCATTCAAAATTTTCAGACCCGCCATCATATCCTCTCAGGCCATATACAAGTAACCTTATATATATGTTTCCAATTAGGCGCACACCTTTATTTTGAGAACCCTCAATTGCAGCTTTCATCACATCAATGTTCTTCCGAGGTGCAACCCCCTTGTCATAGAAATCCAGTCTTTCCTCGACTTGTTCCCTTAGTTTCTCCCCAAAAACAGCAGTATCTCTCTCTGAAAGATGCGCAAATACAGTACAGAACAGAGGTGAGTTTAAGGGCAAAGACAGAAATCGACCAGATACAGCATGCTAGATGTTAGAGATCACCTGAAAAACAATCGATCCGAGATGCAATTGAACACTTATTCGCAAGATAACGGGCCATGCGCCCCTTGTTGCGAGCAGATGCTCGACCAATAAATGATGAATGGAAAATCAAGCCATATTTTGGTGTGTTGCCCCGTGTTTTCAAAGCCCTAAAGACGTTTCCAAGCAGGTGAATCTGGGAAATTAGTGGAAGAAATTTCCAGGCGACAGAGCAACTAACCGAAATACATGCAAAAATTTACATGATCACAGAGAAACAGAATCAAGAAATTCTATTGCACATTTAAGATCGGAGCTATGCAGAGTACCTGAAGAGTGCCTTCTCTGCACCAAGAATTTGAAGGGTAGAAGATGGGCACTTGGCCAGATTTGTGAGACTACCAGCATGAGAAATCAAACGGGCCCCAACAATTTCACCAATCAAAGAGGCCAAATTGGGTGCAATGTCATTCATTTTAGCAACCAAATATTCATGGAGCTTCTTCCTATACTCAGCGAGGTCCATCACTCTCTGAGCAAATAGTTGGACATTAATCAAGTCAACAGGTGACAGATCCTGGCCTGCGAATGAGGGAAAGAACAATTGAATGGATGCCATGGCAAGAACCACAAGTGATTGGCATAAGAAATGCAGATAAGAGAATTCTACCCATTGATGCTTTGGCAGCTTCGACGACCTCCTTTGCCTTATCTTCATCTCCAAGTATGTCTGTTAGCTCTGGAATTTTTTCTTCAGACAACTTTGCCTTGTCCTCAATAAATTTTGCAACTTTTGCATACAGGTAGTTGTCATTGACAATCTTCACTAATTCGGGAAAATGCCAAGAGTACCATTCTCTACAGGGAAATGATGAGTCAGAAAATATGTGGATGCTAGTTTCAAAAATTAGTCAGGCAAACTATCTCAATATCAAAATAAATATACCTGACTCGCATTGAGAATGAATTAATATCCTTATCAAGAGTATCGAGAAGGAATATTGCTTGAATAACCATGTTGTCAACACGGTTAACATTGAACTTGACCTTTGCCCTGCTGTAACTGTGCCCCAGTCCCAACTGGGCTTTCTCCAAGTCTCCAGGCTACACAACATCAGGGAAAAAAGGAACAAGCATTTCCATGAAGTGAAATATCTTAAAATCTCAATTAAGCAAGCAACACAACACAGCATAGGAAAATTTTAAAACATGAAACATATATGAAGAACTGCAAACCTTTAGGTCCTTGATGAACCTTTCAAAATGTAGGCGTACACCTCGAAGAAGCTCAAGAACAAATTCGTTACTTTGGCAAGGAATTTTAGTCTCTTCAAAAATATGGGAACCAAGCTTAGGTTCAGCAACTCCTAAGCTGAACTTTGGCTTCTTACCATCCTTGACTTTTGGTAGATTAAGCTCCAAAAAGCTCCTCAGTTCATCTGTCATGATCCCTGTGAACCATAACTAATTAGATGAAATCCTGATTTTTTGAATAGAGTAACATTAGGAGGAGTGGAATTTCCTTCATGAGATATTAATCCAGGACGGTCACATGAAATGCACTAAAACATAAAAGTATATAAACCGTTTAAAAAACCAAGTATGATCACAAGGATTATCAATCTCAGAAATCTTGAGCCAAAATAAATCCCCAAAGAAAACATTACCAATCAAAAAAGTATAAGGCACAAGAAGTGTATCCACAAATAGATGCAACAAACAACATAAATAATTCATCAAAGCAACCAATTGTCTGTAACAATTAGATGGAGCAAAAAGATTCCAAAAAGAACATCTACCACTTGTCTAAGTTGTGCTTCATTTATTTCCTGAGCCACAAAGCCTCCAGAAACCAAGCAGCCAGGCAATTGTAGAATTATATGGTTTGTACAATATTCTAGGAAGCTCAATGTACCCCTCATTTCAAATAAAGCAGTGCAGGGCAGCTAGACCAGGTCTCTGTAATCCTAGGATCAATCCAACAAAAAGAAGATCCAGAAAGCTCCAATTTTTAAAGCACCTTCAATCTGTTGCTTTAGACCAGTCCCAAACTATATACCAGCCAAAGTATCAAGACCGGCCAAAATCACCGCCATTTCCCCTTTACCCTCATTTTCCTGGCCCAAAAGCCAAAAAAAAATAAGGGCAAGAGAAAATATGGAGGAATTTCATATCAATTTCGATAACCCCCACCAAGACCCATTAACACTTTCACTTAGACGCACTCAAAGCCAATCCCAAGTACGTCTAAATGCCTCAAAATAAATAAATAAATAAATAAAGACAACTTTAAACGATTAAACTATCAAGTATCATCTAAGAAACGAATTGATGCAAATCCAAACAATGCTATGAAAATAAGCAAGTAAAAATTCCACAAGTATAAAAACCAACATAAGGACCATACAACAAGGGTTTTTTGTGCAAATTTACCTTCTGAGACAGAGTTACACTGGTTAAGGGCATCAAGGGCCGAATCGAATGGGTGAAAAGCCGTAAGCTGGACGACCTTTCCAAACCGGTTCAAATCAGATACAGAGCCCCGAACGGCCTCGGTGTTCTGCCCGATTTCATCAAGCCCGTGAGCTAAGAACAAGCTGTAGCCGGAGGCTGCCTCGTACAACAAGTACAGCGCCATTGGCGAAAGATTATCAAACCGCAAAAGTTTGCAGCTTTATATTAATGGCAGATAGTTTCTCTCTTCCAAGTTCCCTCTTTGTTCACCGTCGGCCGATGACGTAGGGAAAATAAAAGTCCGTAGGGTTTTGGGGGTTAGGGTTTTATATATTGACGGTAATTTAACAAACTAAGGTTCGGGTTCTATAAATTATTTAAAATAAAAATAAATAAATAAAAACTTTGACGTGGGATTTTTTTTGGGGGGGTGGGTGGGTTTGATTTCATTATTTTCGTAGTATTTTAAATGGGAAATACCAGTTGCTCGGGTCGAATCTGCAATGCCGAGTACATTAGCCGATCCTAGCTCAATGAACAGGTAGTTGTACTAGGTCTCCTAGCAGGCCTAGCCGGCATACAAGGAAACTCAAACTGGGCCAGACGGAGTTGGCCCAAACGAACAACGTTCTACTTGTTCAAATTGAAAGGATCCAAGACCGATGCCTTTTCGCTGTTTGTTGGTGTTAGGCTCAGTCGAGTTTACAGTAGTGGCCCAAATGAACAAATTATTGTTGACTGGTCTGGCAGCAGGTATGCTGGAGTTTCTCTTCTTTTTACCAGACACAATAATTCCGCAATGCGTAAATCTTATGCAACGCCTGCACCTCACGTGCACATCTCGATTGAGAAGCTTGCTCACTGGTCTTGGTCTTTTTGAGCCGACCGAATGCGTGCCATCATCCTTGATTAGACCCACACATCACATCACAGAAATATACATAAAGGGCTAGGCCCAAAGACTCCCCAGATCTGCTTACCACGAGCTCGTTGCCCTTCAGACTGCGGCGATCCATGTCAATTCATTTCCGATTAGCAGCTTATGAAATAATAAAGATACCTATATCTTTAGAGGGTTTCTCTTCGTTTACTTTGTTCCACCTACTTTATCGACTAATTCAAATATCACAGTATTAACATTGGATTTGCAGTTCGGCTCATACCATTTTGCTCATCTTGTTGGCGTTCAGCTCAAGACGTCTGGTCCAGTACTCTTCACGCGGTAATCTTATAATTTGCAACATCTTGCACAAATTCAGGGTTATACCATAAACTTCATAATTATGCCAGTCACCCTCGATAAAACGAGCATTTTGTGTTGAAATAAATTACAATCTATGCACAAAGATTATACTCTTGAAATAGAATCTACCGAAAGGAAATGAATGTTTTAGGCCCGCCTGCAACAGGTGAACCTGGCCCGCTTGGAGCATTTTGTACTTTAGATCCTCCTGGGACGTTTTAAGGATTTTTATTGTCTTCAGAGGAAACTTAATTATTAAAAATTTTTGAATTTTAAATTAAAAAAAAAAAGTATGAATTTATGAAAAAGAAAAAAGTTATCTCGTTATAAATTTCACCGCCTCTTAATTTAAAAAAATAGAAAAAAGGGTTTTTATTCACAAACCAAGGAAGTCTTGTCTCTAGGGCTTTATCGAGTACAGACAAAGGAGAGGGAAGCCATGGCTTGAAGCAAAACATAACAGCGAACAGAAAGAGAACAGAGAACAGAGAACAGAACAGGTACTAATTGTTTCCTTTGTCTGTAATTGATCTCACTTCCCGTCAAATGATTCATTTAGTTTGCACTAGACTATCACAAAATGGAGGAGTTAGAAGTAGAATTTCACCATTTACAACAACTTGCGCCACTTCCTCTCGCCAACTCATTAGAAACCCCTCCAGCTCTTCAACCTCACAATCTCTCACGCTTGCCTGCCTGCAAGAGTCTTGTGGGGTACCCTTAGAATCAGCTCTTCCTGCTTCTAAAAGGGTCCAAAGTGATTTCACGGAGAAAGCTGACTCCATCCTGAATTTGTTGAGAACTCATGGCCTGACTAAGACCCACATCAAGGGCTTAATCGCCAAATACCCTGCGTTGCTTTCGGCTGACTTGGACAATACCCTTAAGCCCAATTTAAAATTGTTTTCATCTTTGGGGCTCTCTGGCACTAGGCTTGCTAAAATGCTTGGCAAGGAACCAAGAGTACTCAAGGGTGATGTGAACAAAGTAGTGCAATTTTTTAGAGAAAATGGCTTTAGCGATGAACAGATTGCAAGGATTACCATGGTAAAACCTTCATTCTATCTGCTCAACGCACACAGAAATTTTAAGCCAAAATTGGAGTTTTTCAAGTCCTTGGGCTTTACAGAGCTTGAAGTCGCAAGAGTTTTCACGAGAGCGCCGTGTATTTTGTTGAACAGTCTTGAAAACCAAATTATGCCCTGCATTCACCTGTTCAGGAAGATTGTAGGAGATGATGAGAATTTTCAAAGAGTAATAGAGAGGTGTCCTGAAATTCTTGGATATAATCGGAAAAAGGTAATTGAGCCTAATATGTCTATTCTGAGAAGCCATGGCGTACCAGATTCGTCAATAACAAGGTGCTTCAGGCTTCATCCAAGAGCACTTGTGTCAAGCAATTACAAGTTCAACAAAATTGTTGCTGAAGTCAAGAGGTTGGGTTTTGAGCCTACAACGGTGCTCTTTGTTATGGCTGTCCTTTGCATGACGAAAATGAGCAAAGTTTCTTGGGACCAAAAGGTGAAAGTTTATGAAAGTCTAGGCTTGTCAAAGGATGAGGTTTATATGGCATTTAAGCTGCAACCCTTTTTTATGGCTGCTTCGGAAGAGAAAATAAGAAAAGTGATGGATTTCTTTGTGAACAGGTTGAAAATGAGCCCTTCAATGATTTCCAAGTATCCAGATCTTCTATTGCTCAGCATGGAGAAGAGGATCATTCCTAGGTCTTCAGTGGTACAAATCTTGATGTCAAAGGGACTGATAAAAGAAAATACTCGCCTTATTACCATTTATAAAATGAAAGAGGAGGTTTTTGTCAAGAGATTAGTGAGTAAATATCAAGATCTGGTTCCTCAAGTTGTTGAGGCACATCAAGGCAAGATAAAATTTGAAGGTTTTTCTAAAGATTTGAAAATGTGAGTTGTTTCAATACCGTTGAATAATTGGACAGTGTTTAATGATTTTGAACTATAAAGGATTGTTCATCCTGTCTCCCTATTTTTCCCCACTTCCCACTTGGAAAAAATCTACAATGGGGAGCAGATTGCACTTGTTAAGCTGGGCTAACATCGTTCCATGGTTGATGCCATCTGAGCTCATTTAGTACTTGCACTTTTGGAATAGGTGAGACATCTTCTGCTACCAGGTGAAGCAAGTCGAGCACTCACGCTTTCCCAGTGGAGTCGCAGGCATGAGTATTGAATTTGTCACAGGCATGCAAGCAGCTTAAGAGATCTCAAAGCGCATTAGTTTTTGACCTCTGAGAAGCAAATATCGGCGATGCTATTTGTTCTATTACTTCTATCAGCTTCTCGTCGAAATGAATCAATTTTTTTAAGAGCCATTTTATGTCTTCATTTGCACTGTTTGCATTGCAAGATTTGCATCGGCCATAATTCTCATTGTCTTGTGAGAAGATTATAACCATCGTCTGGCTGATTCAGGCGATTTGTTAAGTTGTCCTTTTTAGAACTCCTGGAGTTTGATCCCTTAAGAGGTTGATAATTGGTGGCCTTGACTTACATTTTATCACACGAGGTCGTTGCATTCTTGAATACCGAAAAACCGTTGAATAAGAAAGAGAGAGAGTCAGCCAAAGAAAACTGTTGTTTCCTCTCACATCTAGCTTTCCCCCAGCGGGCCCAGGCCTACAGATTATTGCAAAAGGAAATGAGAAATCCACGTATATGTTGAGATCCAAATGGGGATATTCTGTGATCAAGAAAAACAACGACCTCTATTGCTGGATTGCTTGCGAAGCAAAGGAATATTGCGCCATGAGAAAATTGCTAGACAAGATTTCCATGCGGCAGAAGAATAAAACTAGGGCGGACTAAAGAGCACACCTCTAACCCAAGATGTGTACGAAAGCCCCGTCCCCGATTTTGGAAGTGCATATAATTTACCTTTCCTCGTATACGTATGGACATATTTGTAGGGACAATTGCAATTTTCCATCCCATATTCAACGTATGATTCTCTGCTTATATTCACATGGCTGCTTTTACAATTAAGTACTGTACTTCAATTTTCAAGAACATTTCGAACACCTAAGTGATAATGGTCACCAGGATGTTCAGATCAGAGCAGATTAGTTGTGCCCGATTTGGTAGGAAAGCATGAAGCATTTATATGTTTCAGATGTAATGCGGCCAAAAGTCCTTCCCAAGTCTCCCCAGTTGCATTGCGCACTTCAACAACAAGAAGCTTCTGCTGGTTATGGTAATAATCCTCCAGTAGCTTCCTCTGAGGAGAATAGTGAAAACCAATCATTTGATCTCATATACTTGATCACTACTGAAATGGGAAAGAGCTTGAATAACATAAAATCGTATAAGCTTTTGCCTCCGTAGTACTTTATCAATAATTAAGTTTTCTGTTTCTCCACTATGACATGGAGGAAGGTTATAAATATGCCTGGGTGGCAGGCTTTGGTAACCGGAATAACTATGATGCCTTTAGTTGTATACATAATCTTTTCCCCCAAATAACTCGTCTTTATTGCATAGGACAGGCCTCTATGCCATTATGCAGGCTTACTAGACTTAATCATGCCTCCCCCCTTCCAAACGATTAAAAGTTACGAGAATTATTTCCTCTTATGAAAATCTGTCTTAAAACTTAGCTACAATCTCTTGAAGGGCTTAAAATATGATGCGGAGGTTTATGCATCAAAGGGAGTTTCCTAGTTCACCATAAGGAAAAAGTTAAAAAAAAAGAAAACCAAGTGTCATAGGTTGTCTCCATACAGTGACAAAATCAGGACTTGTGTATGTGAAACATAGATTTGATTAAAAAAACAGAAAAAAGAGACAAGTGTCCCAGTGTGCAAGGTTTTTACACTGTAACACAACCTTATTCTTGTTTTCACCAAGAGATTAATTCCATAATTTGAACTTGTAATTTGCAAGTTGCAATAAAGTATGGAACTTAGATAAAAGGAATAAAATATCAAGATGGATGTAAACAAACAACTCAACAACAATTTTGGCACTATATTTATGAACAAAGGATTACCTGCTCAATGTGAGCCTTGACCTCATCTTTCCTAGCATGCTCTGCGACAGCAGTGGAAGATTTTGGTTTATGTGCTGCAAAAACTGATCAAATGACAAGATCTCTAACAAGAGGAAAGGGAACTACCTTGCCCGTCTTTCACCAAAAAATCATCAGTGGGTTTGAAGTTCACCACCAAATCAATCTCTGCAAGTTGGTCAAGAATCTCCTGCATAGAGTTAGAGATATTCAAAAGAGAGCACACACCAATATGTAGAGCTGTTGAGTCCAGCAAATTTATGATTCATAGGCAGCACAGATTTTGACGACCAATCTCGGCAACTATACAATATTGAAATTCCATTTAACAATAAAATGAATCCTCATAAGATGATACTTGTTTGGCATGTCTGTTTCAGAGGACTTAAAGCACCTTATTTATGGGCTGAAGGGTATCCAATTAATGGTGGCTTCATAAATCAGAAGTAAACCCAAATTTTGATCATAAAGGCTTACAGCTTGGAACCTTGAACGAGGAATTCCGTCGAGAATAAAACCCATTTCACCACTATTATAACCATCTTCCAATCTTTTTGACAGTAGTTGGAATATTATGTCCTCTGGGACAAGCTCCCCACGATTGACTGCAGTAGCAATCTACAATTCAAGAAAACAGTGAACAAGAGGAAAGAAACAGAATTTGGCATGAGGAGTTTCCATTGAGATAGAGCAGACAAAAGTGCAAAGTTTCCATAGCTTCAGGACAGGTGTCATATAAACCATGGATGTTGATATAGTTGCATAATTCATAGATTACAATCTAAAGTTATTAAGTTGCCGAGATCAAATCTTCTGCAGGATACTTCCTACTCTTCATTTAGTCGTCCCATACATTTAAAACCACAGCCTTTCTCTTGTCATGCACCATATCAGGGGAAGACTCGCAACAGGGCAACTACCACTACCCACATGGTAATTTTAGGTAAATTAGTGCATCAACTTTTCATTTCATCAGCCAATTCCATAATTTCCTGCTTTTATTTCCCTTCGTAGCAAAGCAGTACTTGGAAAAGACCACAAACACCATCAACTCAAAGAAATAAAGCATGGCATTTTTCACCGAAAATGACCAAGATAACCTTCGAACCTAATTGAATTTACGAAAAAGACTTAAATAACGAGTGATCAGGATTCTTGCAAGGCAAAGATCATTATCAGCAAAATATTGAGAACGAACCATAGCCAAAATAAACTCGCAATTTTCCCGAAGAAGAGGAAAAAAAAAAGAAAAGAAATAACTCGCATTCAAAATTCAACAAAGTTAAATTCGAATAAAAAGGGAAAATGAATCGAGAAAATAAGACCTGTTTGTAGAGAGAAGAGCGAGGATGGAGATCTTGACGAACGAGAGTAGCCATGGAAATGTGGGGAACTTCAAGATACTTGGAGAGAATCTCGGCGTACACGTGCTTCTTGGTGCGCGAGGATCCTATAAACGCCCACTGCACTCCCCTCACGGGAACCAAAGTTTCCGCGTCCGCCAAAGCCACAGAAGCCGTGCCGCGCGGCTCGCAAAAGTCACTGTCGTTGTACTGGCCGTGATGGTAGTAGTCAGGGTCGAGCTTTGGCTGGGCTGCGCCCGCGGTAGCGTAGAAGCGACTCGCCGGGAGCTGAAGCCACCGGTGAAGAAGCGGCGCCACTTTTGTGGCACCTCGCTGGCAACGAGCGATCATTGGAAAAGACGGCTAACTGTGGCAGAGAGAGAGAGAGAGAGAGAGAGTAACTCCAGATTACCGAGGGTGCTTAGTATTTCAGTCAAAAACAGTACTTTGATATTGCGCCAGAAAAAAAAAAAAAACGAAAACATAAATAAAAAAAATAAAATTTAAATTTAAAAAAAATGAAAAAGAATACTTCGCATCAAGACCATTCGAGTCACCTGCCCTGCAAGTCATCAATCGTGGAAGCCACGCTCTCCAGATATGTTATTTCGTGATATAAGTACAAATGCTAGAATCAATGGATGCACTTTTCAACGGTTCTCTCTTGCCTTCAATTTTTTTGTGTTTTTTTTTTCACCGACGCGTCGGATAGGGAGGGGGTTACAATGGCATCACCGACGCCCCTCATTTATATCAGTCATAAAGCAGTAGCATCTCGGGGAGCTTCATGGAGAGTCCACGGCTTTTCGTAACAAGAAGTCTGTTTTCGACCGAATTCCATGCCTATCACCAAACTCATTAAGTTTTGATAGAAGAGAGATACAGGGGAAAGTCCCTGTCCACCAACTGAAACAGGAACAGGAAGCCCCGAAACTGGACCGATTTCAGCATATCAGCATGAATTTGAGAACACCGTTAGAAAAATGAAACTTTGCACTTAAAATGAACGAGTTACGAGTGCAAAAATGAAAAAGAATTTACTATGGTTGATTGGGCGTGTCACGTACATATCTTTCTTAGGCTCACTTGCTGGATCTTCAACCTTCATTCCTGCTGCAATTACAACGCATTAACATTAGAGGGAAAGGAAAAAGAGGGGGAGAGTGCTGACCAATTAATATGGGAGTTTTACTGCAAAAGGAAATTGAGCTACAACATTGGCATCATCTGAAAAAGGAGAAGAAAATATCTCCTCTGTACATAGATTTCTCGGACACGGATACGGGCAGATTATGCTTCTTAGCATATTCAATCAGCAAGCTTAGGGACGAACCTGTTTAATCGTATGCTAAGGCAGGCATTATGGCCCAAAAGCACAATGTTGTTTAGTTTTCATTTTGCAGCTGGCCTTGCATCTTTACTTCTACTTAAGAATGGATAATTATGTTGACTCGCGTACAAAGGCACATTTAAATTCTGCAAGTAGCTTCAATTGCATCTGAATAGAGCCATACCGTTATCAAAGTTTTTGTGTTCTGTGATAATCTGTGAGGTTAAGGCTATACCCCTTCACTGCCTCTTTTGGTCTCTTCCCTTCCTGGTAATTCTCGAACTAGCTTCCTCTATAATCTTTCACCTTTCTGTATAATCTAGGCTTTATCTCGCTGGTCAGTCCTTGCACCGGTTTGATCCAATTTTCTGACATAGCCAGAGATATCCTCCCCTTTCGTGAGTTTATCGCTGCCCTTTGCAATTGGCTCTTGAACAATCCACTGCTCATTGTCTATGTAAATCAATGCGGACTGGTTATAATTGAGTCCCATAAAATGGATAAAATCCAGAGGATATTAACTTGCTTTGGTAACAATGAACAAGACAATGACATTGGTGATCACCTCTGCTAGGCCACCACAGTTAATTAGAAGATCTTGTGGAATGACTGGGATGGCAAGCCATTGATCATCTTTTAGGAGTTGAAGACCTTCCACTTCTTTGTCTTGGCGTCGACTTCTCTGGAGTATTTCTTCTTCTTATCCAATGGAAGTGCAAAGAATTGCTTCATAACTAACTGTATTTCAACCAAGAACGAACTTGTCATTCCACAGTTAATTGTCCAAAACAAGGAAACATACTCTTATTATACAAAGTTAACTCAAGCGACAAAATAAAAAACAATATGCAATTTCCCCATGGTATGGGTTGCAATCCATTGCTTGTTCGATGGACAAATCCTTCCATAAATGAAGATCGGAATGGATGAGACCAATCTGTTCACAATGTCATTGACTGTTACCCCATAGCAGACTAAAGCAAGACTCATTAGTAATGAATAAAATCCTTGCCTACAACGGTACCATATTCAAACCTGCATCCTGCATTGCAGCAACAAGTGATCTAATACGGTTCTGTGTAGAAATAGTTTTTCACTTATGTGTTGTTTACCTACATCACTTATGTATTCACTGGCATGAGTGGGTGGAAGAAACTCTGATTCCATACCTAGTGCAAATTTAATTATCTCGACCAAAACTAGATTAATAATAAGCACAAGAAGTGAGCATCCAATTAAAAACCTTTGTGGTACTATGAATTATCAGCCTCTTAAAACTTTTTCTAGCCCCCGTGACTGATCGAAACATAACATATACGTCCAAATGGCATATCTCCAAAAACTATAATACATTTGAATCACCAGACAACTAAATTTTTGTATGCGTTCAGCAACAAAGTCACAATCTAACAACGAAATTACAGACAGATTAATAAGTACAAGAAGAAAAAAACAAAATGGCAGAAAAGCTTGCTCACCAAGTGAAGTAGTATGTTCATGCTTCTCTAACAAGTCTTTTCTTTATCAATCTAACCTCCCAAGTCCTATGCATTTTCAGCAGATATTGCTATGGTGGCCACAGAGCAGTCAACAAGACTCTGAACAACAGCATGATGCAGAACAAAAACTTTAATATTTACCTGTGGCATTGCATGTAATGATTTGTAGGACTATCAAAATTAGCAGCCAAGCTCCATCTGCAATTCTTTAGCTATAAATGAGAAAGATAAGCAACATAACAATAAACCAATTTATTTATTTTATGTTAAAGACATGCATCATTATATTAACTTACAATGCAAAATATCTTCCTCAACATCCCCATTGTCAGCATCACGAACAATGACTTCTGTGCAGTGGCATATCAATAAAGTATCAATCACAGATTTAAACAAATAATCTAATGCTCAGATTTGTTTGAATTCTTTGGTTTCTTTTTATCTATGTTTGATCAGGGGTTTACAAGACACAATAGGCTTCAACTAGAATAAGAACAGCTCGTTTAATAATTAATAGCTATTTCCACTGCTATTCTAATGGCCAAATCAATTATATAGCAGTATGGAAAGAAGATCAACTGTGCCTAATCTGCTATGCATGAGGTGAACAATATGGGCAGACTGAAATCCAGAGATATAGACAGGAAAAAAAAAATAAAAGAGCTATAAAATATTCTAAAAGCATGGAGTAGGAAGGAGCCACTTGAGAACACATTTGACCAAGAGTTTGAAAGCAAGACATGTATAGGTACTGACTTCACCAACTTTCACAAGAACTTCAATACTTAAACCTCATGACAGCTGCTGTTTGAAGTGATGGATGACCTCGGACATTATGCAATTTTGTGCTGCAAAAACAGTAACTTAGACAGTAATGACATAATGTACTTCAAATAATTACAAATCGTTTGAAGAATAAAACACTTGACCTGTATGCATCCTTTATCATGATTTCTCACAGGTAGCTTACTGAAAATTTTACTTGCAAGAACAGAAACAGAAAAAGGCCCACAAAAAAAAGGTGAAAAGAGTTATTGAGCTGAAAAGGCACCATTCTTCATCAATGTTTTTTTTCAACCTACATCTGCATTTGCAATTCCATGTAGCCTGGAAAAACACAAAAACAAGAAATCATTAATGCTGACTTCCATAAATTTAACTAATTATGAGAAAATTATCAACAGTTTGCAATTTTCAAAAGTTTTGACGCATCAGTATAATTTCATTACAAAAACATCATTCTTGATAAGCAATCACAAATATAGGCAACTTTTATTTACTTTGTAATATAAGAGAGAAAAAAAGGAAATGCAAAGATTTGTATATATAACCCAATTTTGAAGAAAGAAACTGGTCCATCAAGAAACAGCAAAATAACAAGCAACTCCTCCTTTCTTTGAGTTTTCTGAACACATACATGATGTCTTTAACTTTCTTTTTCCTCCCATCACAGGTATGTTGCCCTGAAACCAAATCACAGTAATCCTGTAATCCTGCAAAACAGAGTCAAACTCTGCATCCTCCTCCTCTCAGTTCTGCTACAAACACCCATCTACAACTTTTCACAAACACACTTTCGAATATAAAGAACTCAAGGCATATATCCTCTCTCTCTTTTTTTTTTCCTACCTTTTATCCAGGAGAATTCATCTTCACTTCCCAATTGATGCCTGTTGTCACCTATTATGGGCTGTTTTTTTTACTGCAACTTGAAGTAATGGAGGAGACTGTCATCTTGCAGAGAAAGCAAGGAAAGGAATTGGCCAAGTGGGAGAGAAACCTGGTTCTGAAAAGAACTTTCAGCAGTTTGGGCTTATATAAAGGAAAATTTATAACAAGATTTCACCTTTTTGCTACCTTAGGGAAGGAATCCTATTTCGACAAATGAGGACTTAATGATCAAAGAAGAAGCCAGTAATAGGAAGCAACCATGCATTTGAGAGCCAATGGGGATTAAAACCATAATTCACGCAAAGTGAGACTTTCTTAAATCTTGTTGTGGGAATTGACCTGTTTCATGCCAATGACTGCACAGAAATTTGATCAGCTTATAAATTGGAAGAAACACCATGAAGCATGCGGGAAAAATCATGGAAAATGATTTGCCCACTCATCTTTCACAACAAATCAGTATCTATCCATATATGCAAGCAAACCCTTCACATATAATCAAAAGACTCCAAAATCCAAGAGATAGGTGGGTGACATACCAATATGCTGTTTCGTAACTTGCATTCAGGACACAATTATCAGGACTAGCAGACATTACAATAACCCACACCTGCAGAAGAAGATTGATAACTCTGTCATTGAAACTTGAATTACATATCAGTGAAAGTACAATATCCCATATGGGTCGTACCCGTAATTCCATCTACATGTTTACCACGAAGCCTGAAAAACACAAAAAGAAAAATCACTGATACTTTTAATAATTTACATAAAATTTATTTATCTCCCTCAATCTTCCAAGAAAGGTTTGAATGAGTATAGTTTCACTACAAAGAACATAATTTTTTGTAAGAAATTAGAATTACGAAGAAGCTTTCCGCTGTAACATAAAAGAAACAAGGTAGAAATATAAATCATGAAAAGAGAGGGTAATACAGAAACTGCACACAAAAAAAAAAACACACACACACACACACACACACACACACACACACACAAGAGAGCTGAGGTTAACATTATGTGTTATTACAATGTACAGATACTAACATAAATATAAGTTCCCAATTCGTTTGGTTTAGAAAGAAAATTGATGAACAAGAGGATAATAGAAATCAGTTGCGATATTTACCTGAATGGATGTGTCTCAGGAATAAGCAGAAAGAGATGGACTTCAACCTTCCAGTACTATCATTAACATGTCTTTAGATGAAGACCCTCATCCTCCGATACCAACGCCAGTTTCATTGGTTCACCAAAACCAGATTGATAGACAATGATACGGTTGGCACAAAACCCATCAAACCCTAAATGGTTTCCCGATAGAACCGCTCATTTGAAGCGATAGATGACATCTGACTTTATGCACAAATTTTTTTTTTTTAGCAAAAACAACAAATTAAAACGGCATTGGGACTGTAAAGTTTAAGTGATTGTAGTTGGGTGGAAGAATTAGCTCACTTGACTCGGTTGCATCATTTTAATATTATGCAATTCTTTTTTATCTATCATGATACACATAATTAAAAATTGAGAGGTAATTGGTAATTACCAATGAGGACTGAACACTGACCCATAAAAAAAAATATATATATACCAATTATAAACACTTTAAAAATAAGAATCAAAATTTACCACCACAGATCCCCGTTCTGAGATATCCATCGGAACAGGTCACTTCAAATGCAATTTGGAAGGCATCGTTCCCCATGCATGTTCTTTTTCCCACTTTCCATGAGCATTTGGGCAAATAATATTTCCTGAAGATTAAAAATAAAAAATAAAAAAACAAGAAGAAGAAGAGATAATTGGTACTGAATTTGTATTTATTACGACAACTTTCTTGAAATTTAATGGACCTCTCTTGCTCTTCCAGTTGTGGTTTCAATGTCCCGGTGCAGTTCCACTGCAAAAACATCATTGTTAGTAATAAAGAAATTTTACACTGTGATAAGAAAGACAGAAAAAAGAGCTGTATAAACTGACCAATCTCGCCAAGCGTGACGCGTAGAGAAACTGCAGAAAGAAAGAGGAAGAAAAAATTTAAAAAGAAGAAGAAGAAGAAGAGACAAGAGGATATAACCGCGATTAGCTATAAAAGATTGGAATTCATTATGAAGAAAAACTAACGAACAGGGAAAGGAAAACTCAAAAATCGGCGTCAATGCTTACCTGAATAAAGAAAAGAAACTGCGCAATGAGAAAAGAAAGGGGAAGAAAAAATAAATAAATAAACAAATAAACAAAAAACCGAGATCCGAAGTCGTTCTCTTTGAACAGAAAAAACAAGAGGAAATCGAAGACAACGTCAATCGTTGCCCGAACGCACTGTGTCCGTCCGGAGTAAAGAAAAGAATTTACGAAATTGAAAAAGAAGGGAGAACAAAAGAAAATAACAGAAAACGCGGGATTCAAGAGATGGGAATGGAAGTTCTGTCTCACTTAAAGGAGACCGTTGCGTGTTGCGGTGAGAGATTTTCTGGAGGGGAGAGGTCTTGAAATAGAACGCGGGGTATTCTTGGAAAGGTAGTTATATTGTGCTGCAAGCGGGAGTCAGTGCACGGCGGTGGCGGCTTATTTCTGGCCGTTGTAGTCCGCTCCTAGCAATAGAGGGAGGAGCGTTAATTTACTTGACTGTCCTCATTGGAATCTCAATGCAACGGCTCTTTTAAAATTTTACAAAAAAAAAAAAAAAGTAAAATCACTCTCGCGGTTTGGGAAAGTTGGGTTCTGTGAGGCCGAACAGGTCACTAAACTTCAAGGTGGTAGCTCAATGGATCGGCCGAACTTAATTGGGCTGTTCTTGAGACAACAAACGCAAGAATGGAGTAATACAGTGGGTGGACTATACCAGAGCCCATCAACTTTTTTTGTTGTGTTTTTCTGCATTATTTAGAACCCAATTTCCACTAGCCCATTCATACAAAATAGGCCCACAATTATTTATAGTATTTTAAAGGAAAAACAAAAAATTATTAATACAATTTTAAAAATAATTAAAAATTTTCTTTTATATAATGAAAATATGATTATTTTATATAATAACAAAATTTATTATTTTAAAAAATTAAGAAACCATGGTGGGCATTTTATCACTGCAAGATGTTGCATTCTCGAGATGAAAATTTTAGTATATTATATGATTTATTAAATATTAATAAAATTACATTTAATTCAAAAAATAAAATTTTAAATTGCAACTACAATCCAAGCACACCCTTAATCTCCCTCTCTCGAGCAGCAACGTCTGCGAGACAGCGGCTTTCTCTCATTCTTGAATTTATCACATATGAGATATGTATGAGAGTCCCATGTCATTAGCATCCAAAATAAAACTTATTAAATTAAAATAAAAGAGAGAGAGAGAGAGAGAGAGAGAGAGGCCTTATAAAATTATGATCAGTTGGGAAATAACTTAAAAATGGGAAACTGTATACAGGCACTCATGCTAAACTTGATCTTGGGATGATTGCAATGGCATTTCTCGCTCTGGTGGAGAATTATCGATTTTGAGCTTCTTGTTTTTTCTTGCAGTGGTTGGGCCATTTTCAGAGGCCCAGAACAGCCGGACCTGCATCATGTCTAGCAGACGAGATTGCAAACTCTTGTTCATTCCCATGACATGCTTTGCCATTCTTGTAGCCCACATCCGATCCTCTGTGCTTGCATCTACCTTAATTTGCAGGGCCATAGGTGTCTGTCCTTGCTGTTATGTTCCAAAACATAGAACTAAGGTTAGGAAGATCATGGCTTATTGCGTGAGAATTGCAGAAATATGAATATTTATTAGCAGACGTACTACACTTGCTGTACCCTTCTCTCTCTCTCTTTTTTTTTCCATCAAAGAAGTGCAATCTTTTGCTACGGGGGGTCGCAGCACAAACTAATCAACCAGCGACTTCTAAGCTTTTTCATGCATTTGGGGCATTACAGAATGTTATTTCTGAGGTCTTTAATCGCTCCGTATCGGGTGCAAGTATCGACAAGCTTACACATGCATAGAGAAGAATGAGAAATTGACCTGCATCTCCAATATTTGGTGATCCAATGAATTGGTTCTTTCAGCATCCAGCGAGGTCTGATTGTCCTTGGAGGAAGAACGTGATGAAAGAGTGGAAAGAATTCCCCTGGACAGTTTTGCCGGCTGAGGACACTTTTCGAGTAGAGATACACGGAATTGATTCGAAGCTCTCTGATGGTTTGATGTAGGTGTAAGTGAAGACCGTGAAATCAATACAAGATTAGTTACCGGCCCTGTTTCAAGATGAAAATTTGCCAATTCTCACGTGATGTCTAGCTACGAAAACAATCTTAAGACACGTACTAATTATCTTAGATTAAAGCTGATGCCAACCAAAATTGCACGGGAAAAAAAGTCACACAGACACTTCCACACCAAGCCCTTTCTTTATGAGCAAGCCAAGCAAAGCATGAACCTTAACACAACAATAACAGAAAGAATGACGAAACAGGATTTATGATTACCCTTTTGATGATTGAATCTCCTTGTAATCACTCCACTTGTGACATTCCAAAGGCAAACAGTGCAATCTTCAGATGCAGATATCAGACCTAGCGCACTGAAATTCAATGCTGTTATAGATCCACTGCAAGGAGGAAGGGAATTGTTAAACTCTTCTTCCTAGGCGTGCAAGTCAACTTTTTTCGCCAACTCATCAGGAGAATCATGCCTGAAACTCAGTACTGAAATTCTTATGCATCGAATGCTTCTCTAGTAAGTCTCAAAAGTAAGATAATGAATATAAGTTTTGCTTGGGCGACTTTGTCTTTTAACAATCTGAAAGTTTAGTGGTTCACTTCAAAAATTGGAGACAAATGGGAAATAATACTTTGAGAAAATGGTCTTGCCAATAAGAAACAGTAACCCTCCAGATTAAAAACATTCAGGGACTCGCGCGCGGGCGTGTGCCCTCTTGTTTAGTATCATCATAGTCATACATGCAATGGGATTCACTCGCCGACGGATTTCAAGGAACTTTATGCATCATACATTACACATTACTTGTGTCCTTTTAGCTGGGTTGGTTGATCTTCTGCAAAAACAAGAGGATCCTCCAGTAAATCAATACGGATCACTTCGATATATATTGTTCCATCTACGCTTCCGGCAAACAGGAGTTGCTCTGCTGGATCAAGGAAGGTTGCAGTTATGCCTGCCGGATATTCTCGGGTTTCTATAAACCTGCCTGAGACCAGTTCCCAAGCCTACAAGAAATTAAATTATGTCCTTCATGTGAGAACAATTTCAATGTAAGGTCATGATGGCAGTATAAAGCATATTATGTATTCAGCGACCTTGATTGTAGCATCAAGTGAGCTTGATAGAAAGGTCGAGCTGGTGATTAACAAACCGGTTATGGAGGACCTATGATCTATGGAATAGTGTAATAGTGACCACGAGCTTCCAATATCATCTGCATCTAGCAAACTACCATCAAATTGGTGATCAGAATGATGAATTGTTAATAAAATTAGTTACTAGAAGAATTTCATAAACAACAAAAAGAGTCAAAGGAGAAAGATTGGATCATTACCCAACCACTGACCACACACAGATCATACCATCGTCTGAGCTAGATACAAGAAGAGAGTCATCACCGGAAAATGCCATGCACTTCAGAGATTTACGATGAGCATGCCAAGTTTTAAGCAAAGTTCCACTAGAGACCTAAATAACGTTATCTCCACCCAATTAGAATTCATGTCAAAGTCTCAATAGTTTCTTTTTTTTTCGATGAAATTATTCAATTGTTAAAAAATTGAATACAAAAAGACTAATTATGTGAAGTAAATCATAAATTGAGTATCTTTGGAACAGAGAATCATGTTACAAAGGGTCATCATTGGAACAAGAATGCATTTGACTCGATTTGAAAAGGAAAATTGAGCGTGCTTGTCCAATCTGAATCTAGAATAGATGCTCAGCACATACCTTCCAAATATAAGCATTTCCAGAAGGAGAACCACCTGCAAGATACATACCATCCTTGGTGCAACAGAGTGGCCCGATGGCTTCTAATGGGTAACTTCGAAGTGGTGATGGAGGCTGAAATCAGGACGGCAAGCGAAGCAGAGTTTATGTATGTGTATCAAATGAAAGGGCAATACCCATGAAAGTCAATCTAGTGTATTACGAAAGGGCAAAAAGCCAGATATTAATTCAAGGGGTTTTGAGGTCGTTACCTTGTTCAAAGGCCATGTAAAGATAGAGCCACCACCAACAGACTTATGCTTGCTAACCTGAGAAGCAACAAGAAACTGGTCTTTCAAGCACAATAGCCCATGAGGGGCAGAAGCACAGGTTGGTATGTGCATAACCCGATCTCCTGTATCCATGTCCCACATTGTTATTCCTATCCCCATGTTCTTATCGCTGCACACTGCCAAAACCTCTCTTCCCTTTCCCATCTCCACACACAAACCACACACACACACACACACACACACACACAAATCACAAATTTGGTGAAGTACATACAAGTGCTACTAGCTAGCAGTGTTTGTGTCTGTCCTTTTATAACGTGTGTTGGGGAGGCAGCGGATGTAGAGGGCCCTTTTTGTTCCGTCCGTCGATTGATCGACGCATGGCACACTAAAGAGACAAGTGTAGTTGGGCACCTCTCCTTCCTTAGGTCCTCCGGGCCTGTTGCATGCAACCGGAGATACCCTGTCAGGTTTTGTCAATGGTTCATGACTACGTGGCAAGTGGGGTCCATGACATATTTGACCATTCAATGACCATTGACTCCGAATGATGGTGCGGTGCATTTCAAATCCAATTGTAGCTGACAATGAAGTTATTTGATTTGACTAAAATCCGTGCAATATATTTGACCAAAAAAAAAAAAAAAAAGGTAAGTGTGTTTACGCTAGAACAAATAAACAAAAATACGACATATACCTTTCGACATCGGGTTGATTGATGATTGAAAATCAATAAATGGGTTTTAATTCAATGATATTGAAATAATTTGATCCAAAAGTAAAGTCGAATAATCTAAGAATACAAATTTAATTAAATTAAATCTCTCTCACTAATAATATATATTTATATTTTTGTTACGCCTATACTAATTAATAACAAATCTATTCAATCTAAAAGTCTCTTGCATCTTATATATAACTAATCCGAAATTTAGTCAACATAGTAATAACTCCTATGAAATATATAAAATCATTTTTCTATCGTATATTATACTTATGCAATGAGAAATTTGATTATATTGCAACTTTTTGCATCACATTTGCCTAATTAAAATTTCAACTAACTTAATAATTACTCGTACAAATTATATGTTATGACTTTTCTGTTACACCTGCCTATTTAGAAATTTGGTCAACCTAATAGTCACTGCCTACAAAGTCTTCTGACATAAAAGTTGCACGAGTCACTTAGACATAGACTTGTATACGTGTTTGTATATATATATATAATTATTATTATTATTATGATAATATAATACAAATTTATTTTTATGAAATTAATTATGTATATATAATAAAACTCATCTCATAATACTTTGTTATGGTTAATACAGGAAATTTAATAGTCACTCGTACAAGTCCTATGCTGTGCTGGGACAAATCCATCACACTAATGTCGGTCAGCAAAATTTTCACTCGTGCGGAACATATTGTCAGTTTTTTTTTTTTAATTAGGCTGGTCATCTGCCTAATTAGGCTGGCTTCGGGTTTTTTCTTTTTATTATTATTATTATTATTATAATTAAATAGTTGAATTAGTCGAAACATTTTACACGAGGTTTTGCCAACATTTTTCTAGGCAATTTTCCGCTGATCTTTCTGTCTCGAGCACAGCGACGCTAGCGAACGAGAAAATAAGCGTATAATCACGTTCTGATAAATTTTAGAGATATGCAAAATTAAAAATAACACGGCGGAAAAATAAAAACCAATAAAATTCACTGCAAAGAAAGTTCTAAACAATTTTACAAATATAAAATAAAAATTTAATTATGTATAATATAATAGAAACATATAAAAAATATATACTTTATTTAATAATTATATATATTTAAAATTTAATTAATATTTTATTAAATTACATTACACCATATATTACTCGTATTTTCGTTAAATTACATCACGTCGTTAAACTCATCGCATTACTTATACTGCGTGGCTTTTCCCATCAAATAAAAAGGAACAGAAGCCTGTTTCGTATGACACGTGTGCCAGGATTTTGTCACCTTCATCCTGAACTAAGAAAATAACTGATAAGGGAAAAAAAAAAAAAAAAAGAAGATATTTATGTTCCCAACCTTACAGATAAAATACCACAAACTCAACTCACTCACTCACACCGGTTTTCTGCATTTCTTAAACCTCTTAAAAACTCATGCATTTAGGGTTTTTAGGGGGTTTATCGCTTTCTTATTCCTTATGCTTTACGTCTACCAGGCCCAAAGTCCCATCCAAAATGGCCGCTTCTACTGCGCTCTCCCCCTGTCCCTGCGGTCTCTCGCCGTGGCTGCGTCCCCGGCTCCGGCCTCGGCCTTCTAAGCATTTCATTGCATGTTCTTCCGTCGACTCTCCGGCACCTAAAGGTTCGCTTTTTTAATATAGTCTGTCTCTCTTGCTTTTTCTCTGGGTCTCTTATAATGAGTGTTTTCTGCGAAAGCAAGAAAAATATTAAGAGAAATGAAAGCCAGATTATGAATTTTTCCCCTTTTCTTTTTGTTTTTACTTTGGTAATTCTGTTTTGGTGTTTGAAATTTAGGTTTTAATGGTTTGTCATGTTGATTATTCTTGTTTAGTTGGTGAAGTTCCCCGTAAACGGTCACGTAGGAATAGGATGGAAGGGGCACGGAAAAGTCTGGAAGACTCCGTCCAGCGCAAGATGGAACAGTTTTATGAAGGTTCAGGTGGCCCACCTTTGCGTGTTGTTCCAATTGGTGGCCTGGGTGAGATTGGTATGAATTGCATGCTTGTTGGGCATTACGATCGTTATATCTTAATCGATGCTGGTATTATGTTTCCTGAGTAAGTATTTTGCTGCAATTTTAGCTTTCTTTTTTTGGGTTATTGGTGATTACTGTTAAGTTAGAATTATTATGTATGAGAGTTAACTAGAAACTAGGGATCAAAGATATTGTGGACAACAAGTCATCCAACAGAGCCCAAGTCTTGGGGGGGGGAAATACATGAAAGGCACCCAAAGAGCAGTTGTTTTTTTTTTTGGATGTGTATGTGTAAAAAGTGATCCTGCCTTGAAACTGCTTGCATTTGGTGTACTGACAATGCGTTATTTGTGTAATGTCTATTCCAGCCACGATGAGCTTGGAGTCCTAAAAATTATACCTGACACCACATTTATCAAAAAATGGAGTCACAAAATTGAAGCTGTTGTTATAACACATGGACATGAAGATCACATTGGTGCGTTGCCTTGGGTAAAGTTTCCACCTACTTCCTGGAAGAGTCATTTTGACCTGGCACTGCCAGACTAAATGCTAATGCGCTACACCTGTTGACTCCACGAAAGTTTATCATTGGCACCTGTCTATGGTTCTGAACAGGCATTTTCACGTAAACCCTATTGTACTAAGATGGGGTGGCAATCACTGCCGATGTCTCTGCAAAGAGCCACGTTCATGTCTTGGCTGCTGTCTGGTTAGAGCTGTACTTGTTCCAATTACCATCCATTGGATGCTCTAATCCTACCAGCATTTCTTGAGTTAGCTTTAAAAGCTATTACACCCAGATACAACCTTTATCTTGGCCAAAGGAAATAGCTTTTTCTGTCTCTTGGAATGCATTGCCATAGATGCCTTGGAGTTTAGGACCCAACTGGTTTGGTTTTTGGTTACATTTTTAGTATATTTACAAGAAGAATATAGCCTTTGTAGTTCTATTGTTTGGTTTGATCACACCTACTTGTTGGAAATTGTCTGTCATGTTTTTAAAATTACTTTGCACTTTCTGTGTTTGTTTTAACTTCTTAATACCTCCCTGGCTGTCTAAGCAGGTAATCCCAGTTTTGGATTCCCATACACCAGTATATGCATCATCCTTTACAATGGAGGTACATATTGGTATTACTTCTAACATGCGCACATAATGCTTAACTCATATGACCTTGGAGACATTCATGGATAATAATAAGGAGTAAAGAATGCAATTTTTTCTCTTCTCTTTTTTGATTAGTTTGCCCATGCTTCTGGATAACTTCTTAAAATATAACTCTCATTATGTTTCACTATAAAGATGTTTAGGCAATGAAACATTGGGTTGAAAGCAATTGGCAGTAATCTGTGTTTACTTGCATGTGCACATGTGAATGATGATTACACCTATTCTGATATTACGTGGTGTGGGCCAAAATGAGATACTCTTTCAACTTTTAACAGCTTATCAAAAAGCGTTTGAAGGAACATGGGATCTTTGTTCCATCTAGACTTAAAGTTTTCAGAACAAAGAGGAAATTTATGGCTGGGCCTTTTGAAATGGAGCCTATCAGGGTCACCCATTCTATTCCTGATTGTTGTGGACTAGTTCTTCGTTGTGCTGATGGTACAATTCTTCACACCGGGGACTGGAAGGTGAGCTTAGTTACTAGTGCATCTTTTCTTCTGCTTTCCTTTTTCCCCCCCTGTATTTCATTAGCTCCTGAAATGTTTAATTGCATAGATTGATGAATCACCATTGGATGGAAAAACTTTTGATCGTGAAGCTTTAGAGGGACTCTCAAAAGAAGGAGTAACATTAGTAAGTCTCCTGAGTCAGTGTACCTTGTTGTCATATTGGCATGGTTATATAAAGCAGATACATGTCATTTCATTTTTTGAATGAGATAGTGTGTTTTTAAAGACTTGCAAACTCAATTATGCTTCTGACATCTTAGCTGTTAATGAATTAAGGAGCTCATACATGAGTTTTGTAGCTGGGGTGATATCATGATATGCTTGGCCATTCTGGCCTTTAAGGAAGAACTTTTACCCACAACCTATTTTCTTCTTTCCAATAAAGGACACCTCCTTGAGAATTGCAGTGACTCCTCTTCTGCATTATATATATGATATCTTTTAAAGATACACACTTTTGAAGGGAAAAGAATGAGAGCTATGTGGGGAAGAAAAAGCTAAACACGAATACATTGATGGAGAAGAATGCAAAGGAGCATACTGTGGGAAAAAAAGTATGGTAGTTCTGTTTAATGGTTGTTATTCTGTTCAAATTTGAGGAACACACTGTTTTGAACAATGTATTTCTGGGGTTGCAGCTTGTGTAGAATAGTGAAGACCATATTTTATGTTAATGCCCTTCATCTTTGCTTGCACCCCCTAATTCCTTATCTATATGTGTTGTGGATATATTTCTCCATTAAGTTGTCCATAAAGGGACAGTTAAACTGGAGATGTAATTAGTGAACACTCATGTGCAGATGATGAGTGACTCTACGAATGTGTTATCTCCTGGAAGGACAATTAGTGAGAGTGTGGTGGCAGATTCTCTGTTGAAACGTATTTCAGCTTCTAAAGGAAGGGTTATTACTACTCAATTTGCATCGAATATACAACGCCTTGGAAGTGTGAAAGCTGCTGCCGATGTGACCGGCAGAAAGCTGGTATGCTTTTCTCATTGTTCTTCTTTGAGTGCGTCTAACAATACATATTACAATAAGATAAAGCTTACTCTTTAGGTGCATAATCTTTGTCCTGGACTTTATATTGCAATCTTTGTATTAGGTCTTTATTGGCATGTCTTTAAGGACATACATGGATGCGGCTTGGAAGGATGGGAAGGCACCATTTGATCCATCCACTCTGGTAATTTCACTGGCCTTCTGGCCCATTTACTGGATGCTCTATTGGTGTTTGGTTGAATCATAATTTTGTGATTTTGTTTTATTTTCTTCCCTTGTTTACTTATATATGTTAGATTACAAACTTGAGCACCATATTTACCTGATTTTCGAGATGAGAAATGGTGAATTTATCACTGAGCAATTTTTTTCAATCACGTAACATGAATGACAATGTGGTTGGCCTTTGAACCTTTCCAAATGGGCATGCCACTTTTGTTTATCTTACTCTTGGATCTCCTTAAGTTTGAACTAATACACTCCTTGATATCATTGGTCTTTCCTGTCCTCACTTAGGCGTCTTCTGTAAAATATTCATTTTGGTCCCTGGACCTCAACTATGCACAAATGCGTGTTTTTCTATCTGAATTCTTGTTTATTTCTTTCTCCATTTTCACATACAAGTTGCTATCCTGCATTCTGGTTGTACAGTATCTTTTTATTGCCCAATTAGTGGCACAAAACATTATTTTTCCATGCCCACATTCCTAATCCAGTTGTTGTGCATCATTTCTCCGCCCTTCTAAATTTACATTACTTTGTTCCTCTGTATCTCATTTTTGACTGCTTTATGCTTCCCATAAAATTGTACAGGTGAAAGTGGAAGATATTGATGCTTATGCTCCGGAGGATTTGCTAATTGTCACAACAGGTTCACAAGTAAGTTAATCAAGTTTCATTATCTTTTCTCCAGTGCGCTATGCAACTGGCTTGTGACTGTGCATGCTATTGTATCAGGCAGAGCGATCTGCTGCCTTGAATCTTGCATCATATGGAAGCAGTCTTTCATTCAAATTAACCAAGGAAGATGTAATACTCTATTCTGCTAAGGTAAATATGGAACTCAACATGGGTTGGGTTTTAATTTCTAGTTGTAAGTTATCATGTAATTCAATTTCTGGATTTTGATTTAACTGTTTGCAGCATGGATATTTTTGTATGATTCACACTTTGTTGTTACTGTAACCTTCCTTTAAAAATCAATGGTTACAGATATTTGTGTTTATTTTTTCTTATATGCTTAGTACTACCATATTTCACTTTCAGGTAATCCCTGGTAATGAATCTAGGGTAATGAAAATGCTGAACCGCATATCAGAGATTGGATCAACTATAGTAATGGGTAAGAATGAGCTGCTTCATACATCAGGCCACGGGTATCGTGGTGAATTGGTAAGATCTTTATGCTTCTCCTTGGGATAGTTTTTGTTTTCTTTTTTTGTTTTTCAAAGAAAAAACTCTTTTGGTTATTAATCTTCTATGATCATGCGTTTACCATTGCTATATCAATTAAATGATGGAAAAAAAAAAAAAGAAAGATTGCCATAGTATGATAGCATCTTATCTTTATTGGGAAATCCTGGTATTTTTAAGAAAGCAGAGATTATTATTTATTCCCGTTATTTGCCTTTTCTTTTTGTTCTATTATGTGAGAACTGCACTGATGTCAATGCCATGGATGTTAATTGCTTATTTGGAAACCCACTAATTAAACTGATCCCATTTTAGATATGAGAGTTAGTTGGGTCTCACCAGCTACTAAGTTCATAGTGATGCAAAGTAGTGACCCAATAAACCTTTTAACTTTTGTTTGCATTTCAATATGCTTCTTTTATTGCAGTTCACTGTTTTGTTTTTTTTTTTGTTCTTTTTTTCTTTTTTCTGTTGTGAATAAGAAATACAACCTTGTTCATTGTTTTTAGTTATAAACTGGTTAATTTTTTTGGCAAAATGCCAATGGTGGTTCTTCAGGAGGAAGTCCTGAAAATTGTGAAGCCACAGCATTTTCTTCCTATACATGGTGAACTTCTGTTCTTGAAAGAACATGAAATGCTTGGGAAGTCAACTGGCATTCGGCACACTACTGTGAGTAGGATTTTGCATTTATATGGTAGTTTTACTATTGTATTTCAATTGACACAGCGTTCGGTGCCTGTCAATTTTTTAACTTCTTGTGATGGACCTCTAAGAACATTGACTTGACAGTAAATATGGGAATAGAATGGGAAAGAGTTGTATAATAGTTTTTCTGTGGAGAAGAAACTGGGAAAGGGGAAAATCTAACAGCCCTGGCTTAGCCTGTCCTTTTACTACTTGTTTTTCTCTCATGTTTCATATAATGGCTTGAGATTTATTTATGATATGGTCTACAAATCTTGTGTCAGGTTATAAAGAATGGAGAGATGCTTGGGGTTTCGCACTTGAGAAACCGAAGAGTTCTATCTAATGGTTTTATTCCCCTTGGGAAGGAAAACTTGCAGGTTGGGTATACCTGAAGGTTTCATTTTGTCAATTATGAGAATATAACTGAGAATACTTTGCTTGGTCCATTCATGTATTGCAGTTGATGTATAATGATGGGGACAAAGCATTTGGCAACTCAACTGAACTTTGCGTCGAGGAGAGGCTAAGGATTGCAACAGATGGCATCATTGTGGTCAGGTATATCCTTGGGCTCAGTCACTCATCCCTGTTTATTTATGGTTGCATGACATTTCTCTGTTCCAGCATGGAAATTTTACGTCCACGGCAAGTAGAGGGTCTTCTGGAGGATAGCATTAAGGGAAAAATAAGAATCACAACACGCTGCTTATGGTTGGACAAGGGGAAGCTTTTAGATGCCCTCCATAAAGCTGCCCATGCTGCACTTTCAAGCTGTCCAGTGAATTGTCCTTTAGCTCACATGGAAAGAACTGTTTCTGAGGTATTGAGGAAGATGGTAAGGAAATATAGTGGCAAAAGGCCCGAAGTCATTGCTATTGCCTTGGAAAATCCAGCAGGAGTGCTTTCTGATGAGATAAAAGCAAGGATATCAGGCAATTCCCATGTTGGCTTCGGGACCTCAGCATTGAAGAAAGCAGTTGATGGACATGGAAAAATTAGGTCAAACAAGATGCAGTCAAAAGGCAATGGCTCTACAAAACCACTGAAGGCAGTGGGAAACAAACCGGAAGGTGCTTATATCTCTGTATCATGTGTATATATGTTTATGCCTGTGCATTTTTGTATTTTGTGGTGTATGTTTTGTCCTAGGATTAGGGAATCTATCTTCTGTCATGTGAAAAAATCTAGTGTATTATCAGTTGATTTTAAAAATAAATAAATAATATATATATATGACTAAGTTGAGAGAACAATTTTCAACTGCAAGCAGGACTGAGCCAAGCTGATTGCTTCATGTGCTCAAGCTTGCAGTCAGCTTGGTTGAAGAGTCCAAGCATGGCCTGATTCTGGAATCGTGTATTCGGCTTGGCTTCCCAACATGTTTCAAATCCACAAAATGTCTGTACTAGTGTATTTATGTCACACAAATGACTTCAAGAACTATTTTCAATCTTATTGTAAACTTGTGATCTCAAGAACTATTTTCTAGTATGATTTATTTCTGCTCAATTTGTAATTATGCAGTTGGTGGCATTGATATTGAAAGATTACTACCAGAGGATGAGGACATCACTTCCAGTTCCAGCTTGGTCGAGAGCTCTGAGCATCAAGATGAGTTCTGGAAATCACCACGATTGGATGGATTGGTAAAAGGTGACAATGGTTTCCCAAAAGAGAAACCTTTCAAAGAGGATGTTGAAAGCAGTGATGATGACTCATCAGAAATGCAAAGTTCTCAACCAAAGCCTTCCAAGACTGTGAAACGGAACAAATGGAAACCTGAGGAGATTAAGAAGCTGATTAAAACGCGGTTGGAATTACATGATAAATTTCAAGTTGTGAAAGGAAGAATGGCCCTCTGGGAAGAGGTATCTGTCAACTTGATGGGTGATGGGATCAGTCGCAGTCCAGGGCAGTGCAAATCTTTATGGACATCACTAGTACAAAAATATGAGGTTTGTTCTTGTTTTGATTGGTTTGAAAGTTAGGCTGCATTTGGCAACTCATGGTAATAAACAAAATTCTTGAGCAGATATATTCTTACAGGTCCTCGTGATTATTTGTGCATGAAAATTTATAAAAGAGAGTTCTCAATGAATTAGGCCCGCGGATAGTGTGCATATGCCTAAATAACCACTCTTTATATTTCCATTGTATAAAAAAAAAATTGACTGCCCTCTCTAATATGAACAGGAAAGCAAGAGTGGGGATGAAGGCCAAAAAAGTTGGCCTTACTTTGAAGAAATGAATAGAGTTTTGTCTGATGTTGAGGCGACAGCAGCAAAATGATTTGTTGGCAATGGTTGCGAGATGATTCGTTTGGAAGTAGAGATAACTTGGTCTTGGTGTGTTGGACTCCCCAACTGGCCATCTTGATGCGTTAGAGCAGGTAACTGGGTGACATACAAGCATAGCCGCCGGTCATATGCCCGGTCGGATGGTGAAAGAGAAAAGGAAGCTAGTCTTGAAGCGGCAGGAATAAGCAGTAACTTGTTTTGCAGTATAATACACGCAAAGATGAATGAAAAGTGGTTTGGTTCTGTAACCATAGGGCCATCTATGAACTTGCACTTCTCTTTTTCCTTGTTCTTTGTAACATTTATAAATTTTGTCACATAGCTATTCCATTCTGTTGGCGACCAAAGTGCTACCATAGCAATTGCAATATGGGTTGTTTCCAATTTCAGATTTCCTCTCTACTGATGAATTGGTAATCCATATTCGCCAGTTGTGGAGCGGAATCGCCTCGATTAAAGCCTACGATTGTGTTGAAGTTGGAAAATTTTAAACGGCAGGCTCTGCGGGTAGAAGCAGTATAGGATCTCTCGGCCAATCGAGGGCCATTCCTCCCTTGCTTCATTCTGCCTCGAACTCGTGCCCGTTAAAAACAGAAGACCCTCTCAAAACACAGCACCAACGACCTTGGAAATGCTGTCAAGGTTGTATTGTTCCGCCATTCCTGGCAAGCTCCTCTGAACAAGACGGGCATACGAGAAGTTTCGGGTTCCTTTGTCTGACGCGTTTCCAATTAATATTAAAATGGAATGGAAAGAGATAAGAGAAGTTCCCGGATATTTCGGTTTTAATCCCATTTTCAATGGAGGTACGGATTCCAGAATCCGGATTCTGGAGGCTGCAAGAACGGAACGGATACATGTTTTGAAAAATTACCTTCCACACCCACTTGCCCTCCCATTCTAAAGCACTGAACCAAAAAATAAAAAATAAAAAATAAAAAAAATTCATACGTAAATAATTTATATTGCAATTATATGGTAACAGATTTCTGTAAGTGATTATGTAATGCTTAATATAAACTTGAATAAACAGATTGGTTTTAAAAAAAAAAAAAAAAAGAACCTTTGCTGCATGGACATTCAACAGACGTGTTGACTCCTTTTTCACATGTATTCAAAAAAAAAAAAAAAAACTAATAATAATAAATTATTTCGGCCCTAATTCGACACGGTGGCGTAAGTCAAAGCCCCCGTTGGAAGCAATGTCCTCATCAGTGACCTCAATTTACACCGTATCTCAAAGAATTAGGTGGGCCTCATTTCATCCCATCAGCCGATATTCATGACGTGGAGATAAACCCCTCAATTGGAGCAAATTAATAGTAGATAGGCCCAAAGACACGTCTTGAGTTGGAGCTGGCGTCGAATAATAATAATAATAATAATAATAATAATGATACCTAACGCTTGTTATTGTTCCCAGGAGAGGAGTTATATATTTATGTACACTTAAAATGAGGATAAAATTAGATATAAATATATTATAATTATTAATTACAATTGATATATTTACATAATAATATTATTAATTAATTAATTAATTAATTAATTACATTTAATACTTTATATATCTTTTATTTAAAAATTTTCCGGGAATAAACATCGCCTATATATACCAGGATGGAAGAGGGGAGGGTTGCCCGTGGCCACTTAGGTCACGCCGAACTTACTGTTAATTTACTGGTTATTTCAAAGACAGCTGTTGACTATTATTCATTTATCAAGTTCCACGAGTCCGGTTGAACCGAACCTGTGCGCGTTAGGGTGCTCTCACTTTCTTGCTCCTTTCCTCCCGGTCCAGGATGAATTCAGCCGACAGCAGACACACGTGAATGCGTGTGCCTGGATGTGACCGCTCTTCCCGTGTACAATACCCCCCCTCTTTTTTTTTTTCCGTTAAAAAATTCGTTAAATTTTAAATTATACAATAAAAATATTATTTTATATTCTCATAAATTTTAATATTTTTTAAAATTAAAATTTAAAATTCTTAAATAAAATTTAAATTTTCAATTTTTTTAAAATATCTTTGTCCCAATTCTTTCCGTATTCTCATTATTAAATTCACTTCAATTTCTTCTGGACAAGCGAAAGTCGGTCGTACGACCACGCGGACAACGTGGCCTTTTACTAAAAGAGACCTATATATATAGATCCCCTTCGCTTCTCAAAGCCATATCAATTTTGTGTACTCGATTCTTGTCCAATTGAACAACCTCAGCAGTTTTAACCAAGTGTGATTTTTCTCTGTACATCAGTTTGAGCTAATTATAAATTTGGGGTTGCGTAGAAAATGAAGAAAGCCGGAGAATTCGAGGCTTTTTTCCGCCACCTGTTCCAGAACGGTGACGGGAAGATTTCTCCGTCCGAGATAAGCCATCGGCTGGGTTTCACCGGAAGGGAGGTGTGCATGGACGAGGCGGAAACGGTTGTGGCGTTGTTTGACTCCGACGGCGACGGCCTGCTGGGATTGGAGGATCTTGCTGAGCTGATGGAGGCTGGCGGGGAAGAAGATAAGTTGCAGGATTTAAGAGGGGCTTTTGAAATGTATGACGCGGACAATTGCGGGTTCATCACTCCCAAGAACTTGAAGAAGATGCTTAGCAGGCTTGGCGAGTCGAAGTCAATTGATGAATGCAAAGTGATGATAAAACAGTTTGATCTTAATGGGGATGGAGTCCTTAGCTTCGAAGAATTTAAAGTTATGATGCTGTAAAACACTGTTCTTTGTATTCTTTTATGCCTTGTGTACAAATATTGTTATTCGGGAAGATCGATTCATTACTATTCTTTCGGGAGCTTTGCAGTGTTGTTGCAAATCTTCCTTCGGAACTTCAACTCTCAATAAATGCATCATTTTTCGAGTTTTTTTCAGTAGGGTGACTTTACTTTGCGAGATTTGGTTCCATACAACACGCGAAAATAATTAAGTTTTCCTTTTAAGAAATTTACTTTGTTATTTGTTTCCCTAGCTATGATTCCACGGTTCCTTTTCTTTTTTCTTTTCTCCCATGTAACAAGTCTTTTTTTTATAAAAATAAATAAATAAATAAATAAAATTAAGAGGAATATAAAAGGCGAGAAACAAGGATAAATTTGTTTACACCACAATTTTTCAATCTTATGCTTTACTTTGTGAAAGTTTGGTGAGAGACTCATTTTAAGTATTTTAGTCACTGACACGTGTCGTTGATCATGTAGCTTACTATTCAAGTAACTTCTGTCACGTTTGTAATCATGGTGGTCCTCTCAAGCATATTCCAGCCAGAGAATGCAACAAAGAGACTTTTAGCTGCGTAGCCAATATGTAGAGGACGGAAGAAACTGTCTGCCAGTCAGGCAATTTAGAATGTCAATTATATGGACTCTAAAATGGGATTTTCTGTTTAAGAGTTCTCAAATTTCAACCTTGAGGATTTTAAGCTTCAATCCAATTGCTATAAATAGTGTAGATAATATCAAGCAGACTAATATTTTCTGTTTGTGTATTCAACCAACAATGCTAAAACATGTAAAGCGTAAACCCTCGTGAAAACAAAGTTTCATCGTTACTTCGTATGTCCGATTCCGTGTCAAGGAGAAGATATGGGTACAAGTGTGGCTGCCAGAGCCGCAAACTGTCATGCGATTGAAACAACGAACTTTTGTCCTAATTAATACGTATAATTCATCTTAATCAATACGGCATTTGCTTTGACCCATTTCAATCGACCCTCCTGGTATGGTTTGTTCGCATATTCCTATGAGCGTGAAAGCCAAAGCGGGTGCTTTTCTTCCATTGTTCGTCACCCCGTTCGTTTTGATTTTCTTCCTATTTCTACAACAGGGTATTAAAGCTCTCTGATGAAAAGAGCATAATGCCTTCTTGTTCTTCTTCCAAGGAAAGGACTGCCGATGCAGACAATTCGATGCCCGAGAATAGCTTGGATTCTCCGCCTTCTACAGGGCTGCCTCGAACCGATTCCCATCGACCTGGTATCAGTTACTGACTGCATGTTCGAAACATTTCTTATATGGCTGATATGCCAGCAACTATGTTTGTTGATCTTGGTACGTGTTAACTAGTTGCATGTTAAACATGTAAAAGAGCTATCCTGTTAATGCATATCGTAGCTCAGCGTGTGAGCTGCCAACATATCCAAATCAGTTCGGTATTAATTTTATTTCAAGAAAAAAAAAAATCATGCTGGCCTCTGTGCAGATGGCAAAGAATCGGATTCTGAAGATGAGTTCGTCAGGGTGAAGATAGGTAAGACCATGATAAGATGGCTCCTCTTTTGTTTACATTCTTAAGCTCAATAAATTTTTCTTCCTTTTTCCTTGTTTCTAATAAATTCCACCCCCCCCCCCGACCTGCTACACCCAATGTACTTCCCACGACTCGTTGAGAAGTAAACTTAAATAAAACTTTGGAAGGAGGACTTGATATGCCGTTTGGCATTGGCAAATAAGATTTGGTTTTGACACTTTCTTTAGCTGTTCTTTTCAGAGTTCACCCAACATCATAGCTTTAATTCGAGCTGTGGTGGAAGCTTTGGGGAATCTGCAGTTTTCAACAAAGCAAGCAATCTCAAACATGAAGCTCAAACTCATTCAACAGGGGACAATAGGGGACTCGTCAAGCACTATCAGGATCCCTTGTGGACTGACAAAAACATTAGTCGTGGTAGCAGTAGACCAGGTTCCTCAGAGAAAAGCCCGATTGACTTCCTTCAAGATGTCAGTTGGAGCCAAGAAGTCCCTGCCAACCGCCGGAGAGTTCCCAGCCAGCCAAGTGCTGCAAATGCCAAATTGAAATCAAACTTACGCATCCAAGAATCATGTCCCAAAAACGTAACTTCAGAAAGTAGGAACAAGAGAACTGAATATGGCAATTGCAATCCTCCGGATGAAAGAGAAGAAGAATGTACTGGCTGTTGCTCTCTAGGATTGAGTCCAATCCTCCACCGTTCAAAACGGAAAGCCACGTAGCCAAGCCTGATCTCCATTGATTGTCGCCTTGCTTGCTGCCCCGGGTTTTCATAAGAACCATTTGCGTGTGAAGTCCTCCTTCGTTTCTAGATATAGTCCCCTCCAGAACACATTTTTGTCCTTGTCCCCAGCAAATGACGAGAAAAGTGAAAGCAAACCTGAGTTTTAACGTGTTCACGTCTCCTGATCGCAAAAACATTGAATACCGCTGTTCGGCTCCAGGTCAGGTTTAGCGCAGAAAGTCAATCTAATCCCTATGGTAGGCCTGTGACTTGAATTCAAATCGTAAGTTCAGGTCATCTCACATTTAAATACTCGGAAGTCGGATCCTTGATTGTGTTTTTCAAAAAAATATCCACCTTAATTCTTCTTCGCGGCGGACCCCCGCCCCCCCCTCCGCCGGGGGGGGGGGGTTTGCAAAACGGTAGAAAATGTAGTTGCTAGTTGCTAATATGCAATATATCACTTCAAAGAATTTACTGAAAATAAACTAATGTTCTCCATGCGACATTTTGCAACTCATTATTAACAGCAACACTACATCGAACGTCTTTAAGGACGTATGAATTTCTAGAGAACAAGGTAAACATGTAAGTAGTTTTTTTCTTTTTTCCCCTTTTTTTCTGTAAAAATAAAAAGAAAAAAAAGAAGAGAAATTGACAAACGTATACATCTAAAACTGCTTGCTGGCAGTTTAGACCCTTTTGCACGAAACTCGGAGTTGCTATATCAGTTAGTATGTATCTTATTCACAATGACGTGCCATCAACCGATTTAACCAGTCTGCATATGTTGCCCAAGAAGATTGCAGGGGGTTGAGCATTTAACTAAAACTCACTCTTCGTTACTGTGGTCGCCGTCCAACAATTTTTTCTCAGAAGAGTATAAAAAAAAAAACACCACTTCTCAGCGGATGCCATTCTCAATACACGAGGAAATTAAATTTTGCCGCACGAACGATTTAATCGTTAGCAAATATGCCAAAACAAACCAAATAAAACGCCCAGAGCTAAAACTGTCATCGGTACAGGCGGGCAAAAATTTCGTTTCAAGTCAGCAGCCAAGTCAAAAGCAGGTTAATAATAACAGTCTACATAGACATATGTAATAATTTAATGAAACAAACCCCTGAGTACTCAAAACAGAAACAGAAAACAAAAATGTTCTCATGGTGCCAATATCACGGAACTGATGCTCATTTTCAGGAAGAAGCCCCACTGCGTAGAGCTTGAGCCTTTGGTTTCCTAGGAGCCAGCTGAGTCTCAGGCTGCAGAACCATCAAGACATCATGCAAGATGTAGCAACATGCCAATGAGTGAAGATTCATGCATTTGAAATGCATAATAAAACATAAGTCCTATGAGTTCTACACATGGTAGTTTATCCCAAAAAGAGAGGGATTGAGAGAGCATTATTTAGACACAGCAAAAGACTATCGATAACAATTTCAACAGCTATCTTGGGTGTAACTCATTACCTCTTTGGCGACAGGTTCTTCTTTTTCTGATAAAACTAACTCAATGTGACATGGAGAGGACATGTAAGCTGCCAAGAAAAACAAAGGTTGCCGTTAGCTTACACAGAAGATGGGCAAAAGTGCAATCAAAGGGTGGAGAGAATGCACTCACGATTAATTCTTCCGTGGGCACGATAAGTGCGACGGCGTTGCTTTTGTGCTTGGTTAACTTGGATATGAGATATGTAAAGTGCATCTATATCCAAACCTTTTACCTATTCAGAAAATACAAAATATTAAACAGAACATTCGTGAGACAGGTGGGTAATGCTAGACTGGAAAAAAACATGGATGACTACCTCGGCATTGCTTTCTGCATTCTTGAGCAGATCAAGGATAAATCTTACAGATTTAACAGGCCAGCGTCCTTGTCCATTTGAATGACGGTTCTTAGCCTGTGCAGTTCGACCAACACCCCCACAAAAGCGCCTGAATGGGATAGCTTGTTTATGCACCAAAACATCTTCCAAGTACCTCTTAGCCTTGCCCAAAGGCAACTTTCGAATTGCATGGGCAGTCTCCCTTGTGTTCTGATTTTTTTTCAATAAGATGCAAGAGTAAGTGCATCCAGATTTAATAAAAACAAGTGATATTGCTGCTCCATATGTCATATTTTTAGATAACAAAATGTCATTGACAGATTATGCAATTCTAAAGCAACTCCAACTAAATATTTGTAATGATGTTTACTACTCTGGTTGGAAAGAAGATTTCAAAGAAAACAGATGCTTTTAGTAAGGCTAACACACCTTATCTCACAAAAAAAGCAGACTAAAGGAAGGAAGAACAAAACAGTACTTTGTCACTTCTTGCTATTGCACATAAATATGCAATTTACCAGGCTGATTAACACATTAACTAGGATAACAAGTGGTCAATGTGTAATCACTTGTCGAACTTTCTGCTTTGAAAAAATAAACAAATTAGTGGCTCCAGAAAAACAAATGAATTTTCCTGGAGCTCATAAGAAATGTAAACACTAGGCACAACAACTCAGTTTTCTTCTTACTTCCACTTAGGGGTTAACTATCAAAATGAGAGAATCCCTCATCACAGGGGTAAAAGGGAAGCTTGTCACCACCTTGTTTGATCAACTCAACCAAAAGCCTCAAATTGTGAATGCAAAGAATCTCATTCACGCAAGTAAATTTGACCAAGCTCAAATTCAGAAATGGGCAGCTAGGTTATAAAGGCAGCACTGTTACACTATACATGCCAAAATATAGAGAAACATGCTTCATGCTTCCCAGTTCTCATCGAGGAAAAGGGAATCTTCCGCTTCAATTAACGCAACTTCAACTGACTCAAATCATGGCAACAGATTTTGGGAGATGAGTTGCATGATTCCTTCCATTTTATTAGATTAACTTAGAAACAAACAAACCAACATTAAAAAAAATATGATAGAAGCCATCACTGTCACATGAACATCTGGAACTGCCTAAATACAACAGGCCATTCATCTACCATTCACCTTCCTGGCCAACTCCTACGATTCATCAATTGTACCCAGAAATAGTTTTAGTGCAACACCACAAAATAAAACAATACACGTGAAAGAATTTCGGTGCCACTTCAAATGAAAAAAATATGTGATGCAAATGCAAAAATTCGGAATAATACGAAGTACCTTAAAATGCACTCGTAGATCAGAGCCCCTGGCCTTGCATGCTGAAATGCATGGTCACGCTGTGAGAATTCAGTTATCCAACGATAAAAATCACTTAAAATTGGCTACAAATCCTACTACTTTTTAAGACTTTTTCTTTGGTGCGAAGCAAATGGGCAGGCAATGGAAGAGAAGAAAATAAAAATGACACATCAAGGGTTCCACACTCACACTTGGTGGGGTTGTCTGGTTCTCTCGAGTACTTCACCTGAAATTCAATAAATCAGAACACAGAAAACTCGTAAAAACTAAATTTAAAAAAAAAAAACCGGAAAAAATTAAAAATGAAAAATTTTAAACGATTCCCATTGAAAAATTAAAGATCGAAACAATATTCAATAGAAACCCACCATGGTAGCAGCTTTTGCCAATACTTCACCTTTCCACGGCGACACGAAGGAAGCAGAATAAGAAGAAGAAGAAGTATTAAAAACCCTAGTCGTGCAAGCGCGTGGGATTGCTATTGCTAGGGTTTACTCTTTTAAATTGGGCCTGGGCGTCCGAACAAAAGCTAAAAGCCCAATATGTTCTCCACTTGGGCCTGCTTGGGCATTCCCGTTAACGACGTCAATCGACCCCTTTGAGTTGGTTCTCCACAAATAGGCCAATAAACGGGGATAAGGGAACGGCGAGCTCGCTCGGCTTTAGGTTCGTCGAACCGATGTCGAGACCCAGAATTTGAAGCTTTTTTGAGACAACAGTTAATAAGAAATATTCGGGCGCCATTGCATTTTTGTGGCGGGGTCTTCTTTTCTTTCCTGCATTCCTTTTACATGTAAGTATTTATGGACTCCGTCTGAATCGATTTTTCACAGTTTGCTTTGGCTGCTGTTAGAGGAATTTGGAGTCACAAGGAAAGCAAGCTATGGTTGGTTGATGTTTGCGTGTAATTGTGTTTCAGGTACAAAGTCATATGTTGTTTGATTTATGCGCAGCTGTTGTGTCAGTTCTGCTTCTTGAGTTTTGTTCCGAGACTAGGGTTTCGACTTTCTTGTTTCAAATTGGTTGAGCTGAATTCAAAGGGGTACCAGTTTGAAGAGTTAGGTTTTGTTTCAGATAGCTCTGGGATTGGCAGCTGATTAAACCAGCCACCGGAGCCCGGGAAGTATTGGGCTTTTGTGTTATGTGGGTTTTTATGAGGTTTTTTATTGACTCTTTGGTTGTTTGTTGAGGAAACATTTTAGGTTTTTTTTTTTTTTTCTTCTTCCCCGGATGGTCGTAAGGTTGTGAGATAGGAATAAAAATGAATAACAATAATTCCGGTAGAAGCATTGGGGCACCTTCCCCATTTGCGAATTCTGGGGCAGTAACGCAATCTAGTCCTGTGAATCACAAAGCACCGCAACTTCTCTCCCAGTCACAACCTCAAGCACAAGGCGGGTCCACGTTTCCGGGCCATTTTCGGCTATCTGAGCCACAAGGCCAACTGCTAGGCCGTTCACAGTCTGCACAGGCAGCTAATGCTCGTTTCCAAGCTCAGGTGCAATCAACAAACCAATCCATTGCACAGCTGCAAAATCCTAACTCTGGCAGTGTTGGAGTTTCATCAACTTCTGGGTCTACACCCGGCACTGCAAGTGCTAAAAAGGCTAGCCAGAAGCCACCTTCCAGGCCTTCAGGTGCTTCATCAAATAGCAATGCGGCTTTGCCATTTAAAACGATGGAGTTGACCCCAGCTTCATATCGGAAGAAAAGGAAGCTCCCTGAAAAACAGATACCTGAGAAAGTGGCTGCAGTTTTACCAGAATCTGCACTTTATTCTCAGCTGCTTGAATTTGAGGCCAGAGTGGATGCTGCAATGGCTAGAAAGAAGATGGATATTCAGGAGTCCCTTAAAAATCCGCCCCGTATTCGGAAAACACTCAGATTATATGTTTTTAACACTTTTGAAAATCAGGGAGAAGTCGTTCAAGAGAAGAATGCACGGCCTCCTTCCTGGTCACTGAAGATTATTGGGAGGATACTAGAAGATGGGAAAGACCCTGTGCTGGCTGGACTGACACAAAAAGCATACCCCAAATTCTCATCTTACTTCAAGAAAATTACAATATACTTGGACCAGAGCCTTTATCCTGACAATCATGTCATCTTATGGGAGAGTGCCCGATCACCTTTGCTTCATGAGGGCTTTGAGGTAAAGAGGAAAGGAGACAAGGAATTCACCGCAATAATTAGACTGGAGATGAATTATGTGCCTGATAAATTCAAGCTTTCACCTGCTTTGTCAGAAGTTCTTGGAATTGAGGTAGAGACACGCCCGAAAGTCCTGGTTGCATTTTGGCAATATGTGAAAGCTAAGAAGTTGCATAATGCAACTGATCCATCCTTCTTCATCTGTGATCCACCCCTCCAGAAGTTATTTGGGGAAGAGAAGGTGAAGTTTGCAACAGTATCACAGAAGATAAGCCAGCATTTAACGCCTCCGCAGCCTATTCATTTGGAGCACAGGATCAAGCTATCAGGAAATTGCCCTTCTGGAAATACTTGTTATGACATTGTAGTTGATGTTCCTTTTCCACTACAAAGGGACCTCGCTGCATTCTTGGCAAATTCAGAGAAGCACAAGGAAATCGATACTTGTGATGAAATAATTTGTAACTCTATAAAGAAGATAACTGAACATCGTCGGATGCAGGCCTTCTTTCTTGGTTTCAGTCAGTCTCCGGCAGAGTTTATCAATGCTTTAATTTCTTCTCAGAGCAAGGACTTAAAGCTTGTTGCTGGTGATGCCAACCGCAACTCAGAAAAAGAGCACCGACCTGATTTCTTTAATCAAACATGGTAAGCTTCTTTTTATGCATATTCATCATTTGTTTCTCTTTCTGTAAGCATATTGTGGAAGATTTGTTTTTGAGGTATACTTATGGGAGACAAATAGGAAACTCCAAACAGTAGGTTAATGCGCTCAAATGGATTTTGCTAATGGAAGTTTCAGGTACAAGAGAAATAGATGCCCTTTGTATTAGGCACTTCTGATTTCTTTCTTCTGATCTGGAATCTTTAGGGTTGAAGATGCAGTTATCCGTTACTTGAATCGCAAGTCTGCTGGAAGTGATGCTCCTTGAAGCTTGTAATGAAGAATTTGTGAAGTATGTTTAATGTGCATGTCGGCACCCCATAAGTCCCTTCTGGTTCCCACATCATCTGTCTCTGTCCATCTCATTTAGTTCAACTAACTTAGGTATTTAGAGGAACCCTGTCTCTCAATACCTTCAGATGGATATTCTTGTCAGCTCGTAACTTGTGTGGCATCAATGTGACTTACCAGTTGCATCTAAGTGAACCAAAAGTTGAGCACAGCCTTGGCCTCTCTTATTTTAAGTCGTCTTTGTTTATTCCTTGTATAATGCTAATGTAAGAATAATCAAATCTGTATGATTCCGGTATCAAGGATCGAGACACATGGGTGTGAACTTTTGGTTGCATGACTTGGTTTTTCCGGATACTGCAGCATCAGTGTTGATGTCCTAGACTCCTAGTTGTTTTCTGTGTTGATCGTGCTGTTGGCATGCAATGCAATGGACGGACTGTGTGAATCAGTACCCTGATACATTTAGCGGTAAAACTGTTCGCATGTTCATGGAGGCACTTTGATTGTTCCCATGAAAGGATAATTTACTTTCCAAGATTCTGATTAAAACAAGTCATAATGAGTAATGCTAAATGGTGACTCCTGTTTCGATTTCACTGAAGTGATGATATGGACTGAGTGATTTATTACAATTTTATCAGTTTGTTATCATTTATCTGCATCGTTATTCAGGATAACGTCAGGAAACAATATAATTAAATATTTTAATACAATTATTATTTATTAATAATATAATTATTTTATTAATTATATCTAATAAATCTAAAAATTGTGTATCTAATAAATATTTTTAAAAGTTTAATTATTCTCTAAAAGACTTAAGTAATTATAGATCTAGATTTTATAAAAAATAATGTAAAATTTATAAAAATAAAAACAAATATTTTATTATTTTATTGTGTAATTTGTAATTAAATAAAAATGTTAAATAATAAAAAATAAATAAATAATTGCAGAAGAACGACCGCACACGAATAAGTCAACCGAACGAGGGGTTAAGTGCGCGCATAGCACGTTCTGGCGCACATTAGAGCGTCACGCTGATGGCTGCCATTAAGAATGGGGATAAGGTTGGTGAAAATATCTCTCTCAATAAGACAAAGAGGAAATGGGGCAAATATAAAATATTAAGAGTTTTTTTTTTTTTTTCCTGTTCGAGAGTTTTTAAAATATATATATATATATATTAATTAGCTTTTAATTTATTATAATTAACGTTAATGAGTTATTTAAATTATACGGGTATTTTCATAATAATACATTAATATCTATTATAATTAATATAATACGATCAACATTAAATAATTATTTTGATAGTATAATATACTCTGCATTAGTGGGTCTCAATTGAACCTCTCACTCTTTTTTTTTTAATTAATAAATTATCGTTATCGAGTTCATTAAAAAAATAGAACCCGGATAAGCATTAACGTAAGCTCTACTAATGCAGACACTTTGACCACCAAAACCCACGATCAGTCACGAAGCTCTCAACATTTTGTTTGATGCCACGTGTTACCCATCACCTGCGGCAGCCACGTGAACGAACCGACGCCGAGACGATGAGACGAGAACACTACTCTGCGTCGTAGAGGATAAGCACGAGGGAATCTTAATTGGCAGTTTTTGACAGCACTGCTTTTGGCATTGTGCATGCAGGAAGCGAGAGAGAGAGAGAGAGAGAGAGAGAGAGAGAGTGGGGATGGCGAGCGAGCTGGTGAGAGAAAGTAGCGTGGTGGAGGAGGAGGAGGAGGAGAGCCCGAGGAGTCCAGAGGCGAAGCTGGGGATGAAAGTAGAGGGCCTGTGGGACGGTCAGGAGCCTCAGCTCAGTCCCAACGAGAAGCTCAATGCTTGCTTTGAGAGCATCCCAGTCTCTGCTTTCCCTCCTGCTCCTTCTCAAGGTATATTATTGTTAAATTATAATACAGATGCATATTTTAGATTTTACTTAATAAATTTAATTTTTAATTATTTAAAATTTTCGTAATTAAGTGATTATGAATTTAAAACTATAATATATAATTTATATCTTACTCTTCTTCATTAAATTTGTAATTAGATTAATTTCTTGATAATTATAAGCATAATTTCATCCAATCACTCATTAAAAATTCATTTTTGATGTTTTTATTCAGTTAATTTGATTAGTCAACTGTCAGACGATTGATCGAGTGTCTTTTTTGTTAAAAAAAGGACTTGCAATGATCGAGATAAGGTCAGACACAAGTCTGGCAGACGCAGTTAAAATACTTGCGGAACATAGGATTCTAAGCGCACCGGTGGTGGATGTTGATGCTCCTGAGGATGCCACCTGGATGGACAGATATCTTGGCATTGTTGAGTTTGCTGGCATTGTTGTCTGGATTTTGCATCAGGTTCTTGTTGATTTTTTCCTCTTTCTACTTTAGACCCTTTCTGAACGGGGGATTAATAAATGTTAAGAGAAGAAGTGAAAGGCTTCTTCTTGTTGTTAGCATGGTTTAATTATCATATTTATTATGTCATCTAATTGATTGAGAAACTGATAGAGCCCTGCTGTGCTGTTCGAACTAGAAGGTAAAGCTTAAAATTCCTGATTATGTGGATATCTAATAACCATGTTGCTATTAATGGTTCCTTGTCATCTGGGGAAAGTTGAATTCTTTGATCGATTTCTTTTTATGTTTTCCTTTTTTGATAAATCAAATTGATGGGTTAGTTCATGATGGGAGCATTATCTTTGTGATTTGTTTGACCATCTTTTGAAGTGGTGATGACTGATGACAGTTCTAATTTTGTGATTCTTTTTCCACAGTCTGAACCTCCATCTCCTAGGAGTCCATTGACTCCATCCTCCGGTGCTGCAGTAGCGTTGGCTGTCAATGGGGTGACTAAGGTTGCAGGAATTGAGACCTTGGGTCCTGAAGATGCTTCAGCAACTTCTGGAAACTTTTTTGAGACTCTGACATCCTCTCACATCTACAAAAACACAACGGTATTGTTGTTTACTTTGACTGTAATACAAAGTTTCGCTGGTCTTATCTCATTTCACTGTTTCCTTTCACAAGGTATATTGATTAAGATCATACAGGTGCGAGACATAGCAGGGTCATTCCGTTGGGCACCATTTCTTGCACTACAGAAATCAAACTCCTTTTTGACAATGCTTTTGTTGCTATCAAAGTACAGAATGAAAAGTATCCCAGTGGTGGATCTCGGTGAAGGGACAATCGATAACATCGTCACCCAGTCTGCTGTTATTCACATGATAGCTGAATGTGCTGGACTTCATTGGTTCGAGAGCTGGGGAACCAAGATGCTCTCTGAAATTGGCCTCCCCCTCATGTCTTCTAATCAAATGGTTAAGGTGTGTTACTGTTCTTAGTTGAGTGTTCTGTGAGCTTATTTTTGAGGAAATGGTAATCTGCATTCTGCAATACTTTGGTTTAGGGTACTGAATTGTTGGACACCGATGGGAAGTAGATAAATTATTTTTTGTGTCTGGCTTGGGAGGATCAGAGTTTTGCGTCAACACCGGGCATCAAATCTTTAATCCGGCCTTGGAGATAAACTGAAATATTAATGGTGTTATCTGAATACCTGATTTTACTTTCAAGCAAGCTCATTTGTGTTTTGGGCATATTGCAGACTGAATCTGTTATTAGGCCTCTGTTTTACGGAACTTATGCTTTAAGACAGGATCGCTTGTTGTTTAGGATGTTGAATTCTGATTGCTCTATCTTTTTTCTCTCTTTATATGTTTTAGGTGCATGAGGAAGAACCAGTCCTCCAGGCTTTTAAGCTTATGAGGAAAAAGAGGATTGGAGGCGTACCTGTGGTCGAAAGTGGCACTGGAAAGGCAGTGGGCAACATAAGTCTAAGAGATGTTCAGTTTCTATTAACTGCACCAGAGATCTATCATGATTATAGGTTTGTAGCTTTATTTTTCCTCAATCATTGGGCTTTAATTGGCACTTCAGATTGATTCATGCTTGCTATTTGAAATACTTGAGGACCTTAGGTATTGGTCACCAAAACCTGTAAGGAAATAATGATAAAATAGGTTGGTATGCAGATCCAATTTTGAAGCCAGTGACATGTTCTGTGCATAATTTATCAGTTGTTTTGCGGTACTGCAGCTTTTTTAAAGGCATGCATTAACCAGAAGTGGATCCAGGGATTTCATATATCATAGGCATGATGAACCTTCTGGGCAATTCAAAGTTTCGTGAGGGCTGAGCTCAAATTTTCATTCCCATTACAGTTTCAACTGCCACATTCAAAATTCTGTTAAGGGAAGACAATGCTAAAATGAAATTGCTGTTGTTGGATCTAAATTGGTGCATTCCTTTTCATTAAATCAAAACGAGCTACCTCCTTTTGTTTCTCCTATGCTTTAAGCTTGTGGATATGTTAGGGCATTGGCATAATGGGGTGACTAAATCAGGCTGCAAGTCCTCAGACTAGCTTTGTAAGATCTCAGTTTCGCAGCTTCTACCCTTCTGCTATAGAAGTGCAATCATTTTAACACTTGTCAACAGATCTATCACAGCGAAGAACTTTCTGACAGCAGTGAGAAGCTACTTGAAGAACCATGAAGAAAAGTTGCCGATATTGGGTGGGATGGTTACGTGCACAAGAGATCACACCATTAAAGAAGTGATTCAGAAGCTTGACTCAGAGAAAATCCATCGAATATATGTTGTAGATGCTGCCGGAAATCTAGAAGGGGTGATCACTCTACGAGACATCATCTCGAGGCTTGTACACGAGCCTCGTGGTTACTTCGGTGATTTCTTTGATGGAGTACTGCCAATGCCACCGAACAGCAGAGTTTAAGTCTTTTCCAAATAATTGACTGCTCTCCAGATTGAACTGTAGTAATCACCCTTGCATTGTCAGATAACAAGTGAATGTGATGACTGTAAAATAGGTGAGACCCTTGCAATTAATTTTCCTCCTCTAGGCTCTAGGTCAGTTTCATTTTTCCAGTTATCTTTCGTGTACCAGTAAGCACAATGCGAGCCCCTTTATGTTGAAATCAAATAAAGAGCTGTTCTCTCCCTGTCCTCATAAATTTGGATGCTGAAATTTGCGAAGAAATAAGAATGCAAATGGTTTCTTCTGTTTATTGTGCGACTAAGGTAAGGCGAAAAAACCATGATGAACGGCCTTTGAAGTTTTTGGAACTCCTAATGACATTCGGTGTTTCATTGCAAGCAACAGGACAACCCACCGTCATGCTCCATGCTCAAGAACGGCAAAGCCTTCTCCGAAGTTCCACGCGTTGGGGCAGCCAAAAAATATGGCAAAATTTGTGCAGGCACAAGGGACTATGGAGGATGACCCTGGTGGTGGGATCAAAATTGAACGAGTACACCAACTTGGATCCCGGTCGAAGATTGGGAATCTTGGATCACTCAGCTGTGCTCTTATAGAACAATATCCACAAAGTGCATCTGCCATTCCGTCTAACACCTGTTTCGCTGGATTCCTTTCAAAATTTTTAGCTCTGGCTCCAGGCTCCAGGCTCCAGGCTCCAGGGAAAACAATACTAAAACTTTTAATAAATTTGTTTAAATACTGAGAACACATTGTATGATAGAACTCACATATGAGACAAAATATAATGGGATCCCATAAAACTCTTGGCATCCCTAATATCACTTTTCTTAGTAAATCAAAACTACTAGTTTGAAATCAATATATTTGGACAATTCTATGAATTTGAGACAGCTTTAAATCAAACAAATTCCTTAAATCATTTAATGGCCCCAAACGCCCGCATGACGGTACCGACGGGCACAAACTAAAAGATGCATGCAGCAGGACCAGGGTGGTTTATCATGATATCGAGTTATCTCGGGCATAAACCGTGTTGGTGCTAGTACGAGAGCTCCAGGTTTTCAATCGTTCTGTCTCAGAACTAGCCAGCACATTTACGAGACAGATACATGATACGTTGTTTTAATCAGGTTATGAACATCTCCGCATTGACATTCCTAGAATACAATATTGGCCATATTTACTTTTATTTTAATATAATTTATTTATAATTTTATATAATATAAATTTATTTTATTATTTTTTAGTTTAAATAAAAATTACTCATTATATAATATAAAACTATAAATATATTATACTTAAAAACATGAAATAAAAATCCCCTACAGATATTGTTTAGATAAATTGAAAATTACTGCTTACTTTTGATTTATTAACTTATCAACTTACCTCCTTTATTTCATTTCAGCGGGCGCAATGGAAAACCATCCAAAATCAAGCGAGTCGGTCTCGGGTCACATCCCCGGGCGAATTCACGAGTGCGTCTAATTTATTTTGACGCAAAGATCAGAAGAACAATAGTCGATCACTAAGAAGCCATAGACCGTGAAAACTTCCGACTTCTAAATAAAAGGCCGACACCGGTTTGGAAAAGCGTTAAGTTCACCGCCAATCTTCTTAGGACACGTCAATCTAAAGCATTGTTTTGCCAGTCGTCATGTGTTTTCTTTCGCGAAGCAATAACAAAAGAACGAGAAGGTAGCAACCGCTCGGTTAATTTAACGCCTCAAACTCAACGCTATACATCTCTTGCTTAAATTTATAGAACATTCAGTTTATTGAGGTACAAATCCATCAGAGTGCTTAATTTCATAACTTGTATTAAGAAGAAATATAAAATGGAGGATTCTCACCCGCCTGAGGCTCCTGATTCGAGAAAAGGTCTTACCCAAAAAAAAAACAAAAAAGAAAAAAGAAAAAAAAGAAAATCCCAAGGATCGAATTTTGACCTTCCGCTTGCACAAAAAAACAGCCTTGCTGTTGCGTCAAGGCCCATCGTACGATAATAAACAACAATTGCCGTAAGTCCCAGACAATCCACTTGGAATTACTGAAAAAGACAAGGTAGATACCATCATGCTGCGACCAAAGCGACTGGACATCCGCTCCCGACAACTGCTAAAAGTCATCCAGCAACCCTACAAAGACTTCAAAAACCACGTAAATTTGCTCCGAGTTAAACACAGCCAAAACTGCAACCATTATTCAAAGTTAATTAACAGGCAAGGGACCAGCGCACCCCCCCAGTTGATTTCATACAATTTTAAACGCTACTCAAACCCACGTCCAGCCGTGCATACAGCGGCATACCTCGGTTCTGCTTTTCGTTCCTTTTCTCAAATACGAGTCTTATTTACCATCAATCTTCAAGCAAAAGTGTTCTTATAAATTAAATTAACTTCAACTCAAGTTTAGTATTAGTCATGGGGTCATTCATTAGCACAATCATTCCACATTAACCTACAGTAACATGGTCACAATCACACAAAAAGTGATAACTGATAAAACAATTCAACTTCTTCCGGTAATCCCACACCTAAGAAAACTGACCACACAACAATCCTCATCTAGGCCAGCTATGAGCAAAAATACCTAGTCAACATGGATGGATTAGAGGCTGTTCTAAATAACAGAATCCAGATATTGTAAAACACTTTAATTAAATCTGTAATATTTTTCTATGTTATGTGTGGAACCAACAAATCAAAATAATTTACAGCAAAAATAAATGGAATGTGTAAACATAATGAATAGTTGAAGGCAAACAAATGACACAGTGGAAAATTAATGCAAAGGTCCTCAAGTCACCAACCACAACAAGATACATTACCAAAAACATTACAAATTCAAGAAGATATAGTCGAGCTTGAGAGTAAGAACCGTTTAACTACTTTCAACTTGTCTCATCATATAAATTGAAACTGCAAGCATGGCAAACTAAAACATTACCCATGATTTGTAGCACTGAATATAAGAGAATTTCATAAAGTACCTGCAAAACCTAATGACCTGCTAATTGAGAAGCTATAAATTCTTGTACTTAAAAGTTAAAACTTAGGTATAATTTTTAAAATTCAAAACCAACACCTAAATCAAAATCTTGGACCTTTTCAGAATATGGGGCTATTATTAATAGTGGAAGTTTTTCCCATCATTCACTTATTTGAAAGTTTTTCATCCAAATAATGCAATTAAAATCTTTTTCCACTACTTCATTGAACCCCTCACTTAACTGGAGTCACCTGTGTATGGAAGACTTCGGTTATTCTATCTCACCATTCTTCTCATTCCCTTCCATCCAATCAAAATTTTCTTTTTATTAGAGGGGTAAATGGACTGCCCATTTGTATAGAGAACTCTGAAGACACCCTGATGTAAACATGTCAATCACAGATGTAACAATTTTCTTGAGAGACCAACATCCAAATCCAATGATTAACAAAATGAATACGATAGAGGATAATCTGGGAACAGAAAATATCCTTAGCTTCGATGTCATTGGTCTCCCATGCCAAAATCCTAGAACTTTGACAATTAAGTAACAGGAAATGGAAAAAAAAAAAAAAAAAAGAGTTGAGCAAAGCATGCAAGGATAAAAAGAACATGCTAAACTGATTGAACTGCCCTCAAGATTGGCAAGCAAGCTACCATATACTCCAATGCTAAACATGATTCACGACAATAAAACTAATGAACCAAGGCAAAGTTCATAAATAGAAGCTAATGTCTATAATACATGTACAAAACACAATATAAAGGAAGTAACTTTCTCAGATACCTGCCTTTAGAACATTAGACACCAACGAGACAAAAGCATATCATTTGGATATATTAAATAGGTGAATGCTGTCCCTCTAATCATAAGCAAAAGCAGAGTGATTACCTGCTCTATGTACCCTTTCTCCTCAAGTGATGAAGAACAAGAGGTACCCCTTCAAATAAGTGTAACAGATAATTCTCTAAATCCTCTGGTGTATACTTTATGTATTTCCCAGCATGCCTTCCATTCTCAAGCTGATTCCCAAACCTCCCCATAAATGCACGGTAAGCTGGTAATACTTGTTTAGATATAGATATTCGAAGCTCTTCACGAAGCTGAGGATCGGGGACCTTCCATCCTGTCTCAATTCTATATATTTCCTCAAAGCAAGCATTGAAATTCTTGAATCTTTCCTTCAAAGCCACTTTGGAGACGTTGATAGAGCTTCCGCCTATCCCTTCATCCTTCAGACAAGACAAGGCCTTGCTCCAAGCAGATCTTAGATAAGCTATAGCATATTGGCGAATCAGGCCCTGGCGCTTGCGAACCCATTGATCTCCCAAAAGATTAATGAGTTCCGATTCCTTAACCTTTTGCACTATGTACAGGATATTATTCATCAAGAATATATACTGCATAGCACCAGACTCATACAATCTGGACTTCTCCTCGATATTGGACTCCAAAGAAGATAGTAAGGCCAACAATCTCCTAGCCACTTGGTTCATACTTGCCAACTCACCATCATCATTTGACAACTCTTTTGATTCATGATCATCTCCTTCTAATAAAGAATTTAGTGACTCGCTATAATCAACAATCAATTTTAGATAATTCATTACATAGCGAGTAAGTGGATGGATCTCTCCACCTAGCACAGGCTTCTTAGATGTCTCACTCTGGACAGCTTTCTCAAACTCCGCAAAGGTCCCTCTTGCTGCATCTGCCAACCCATCCAGCACTCCCTTTGCCTCACTAGACACAAATTCATCAGTAAACATCAACTGCAAATCTGGAAGAACAGCCGTCAAACCATCATGCATATCCAGAATCCGGAAAAGCTTCTCTGATGACCTCCTCACAATGGTCACTGCCTCCGCAAAATTCAACAACTGCATCACACACCCTTTGGCAGTCACATTAAAACAGATTTCCTTGGTTGAATCAGATGCACCAAAGATCTGCTCACAAAGCCTCTTTTCTCCAGAAAAAAGAACCTTAACTGTGATTTTCATAGCATGTACCCATTTCCTCATTTTCTCATCCAAATATTTCCATTCAATTCTTTGCACTTCTTCAATACTCAGCTTCTCAACACCCAAAATCTGTAAACACTCATCCAAAGCATCTCTCCTAACATTACTGTAAACCTGTACACACTCCTTTTCATAACCAGATCGAATCATCCGCTCCACAATCTCTTTCAACTCCTCAACAGCATCGATGTTTATTAAATCCACGGTCACATCGTCGCCCAAACTCACACCTCGTTCATGAAAATACGCCCCTTCGGCCTCAATCTCCCCAGAATTATTGAATTCCTCACCGATTTCACAATCATTGGATAGAAAGGAAAGCGATACTCGCCTGATGGATCCGTACAATCGCTCTGCATCAAATGGGATGGTATTTCTCGTCAGAATATGGCGAAACTCTTCCTCCATTCTCGCCATGGCGACATGGATGGCGGTTTCCGCCCGGTGCAGGGTGTCTTTTTCGTAGGCCTGAATCGAAAAGCCATCGAGCAACTTGAGGACATCGTCGACGGCGGACAAATACTCGGCGGCTTCTTCGGGGCAGTTGTCCCAGGAGAGGTCAGACTGCCGACGGGCGGAGGCGGAATCATACTGGAAAATTATCTTCTCCGCCGACTCCAACCGGGACTGCAAATTGGACTCGTCCTTAATCAAATCCGTGATGTTCGATAAACGGTTGTCGAAACTGGAGAAGATCAAGAGCATGTCTTCGCGGACGTTCTTCGGAGTGTTGAGGCTCTTGACGATCTGCTGCGCCGTCGCCATCACCCGATCGTCGGCTCCGCCACCGCCGACGCTCGTCGTGGTGGTGGTAGCCATCACGCCCTCTTCCAGCCTCTGCCTCTGATTTTAGGGTTTTTCGCTCGCACGCGTGATATGGGGAATCTGGAGTTGGGTTGAGGTGGTGGGGGACTATAATTTCCTCGACGATGGAATTGCTGGTGTAGACATGGCTTTAATTTCTATCTTTCTCTGGTTTTTTTTTTTTTCCCCTTTTCGGTTTCCTATTTGTCAGCCGAAAGTGTGTACGTAATGGAATGTAATAAGCAGACTTTGGTTCGGCCGGCTGCTGGTATCGGCTGAACCTTTATGTCTGATGACGACGACGATTCAGCTCTTACCAATGACGCGGTCATCTTAAGGATCAATTTTATTACCGTGGCTTCACTCCGTGTGGTGGCACTCTTGTCTGTTTGGATCTGCACCGCTGCTGTGAGTTATCCGCGGTTACACACTGATCTACTTCTTCTCTCATCTCGTTGGGTTGGGTTGGGTTGGGTTGGGCCTGCTCGATGTGGGCCATTTCTTGCCCGGAAGATGGAAACAGACGATTTTGGAATCTAGTGCTCTTTTTTTTTTTTCTTCTTTTTTCTTTCTTTTCTTTCTTTTTTTTTTTTCCCGTTTTTTCTCCTTGAAAGCGTGTCCCTGCAAAGAATGCTGTGCACAATGGGTAGACTGCATGATATGGTCCAGACGGAAGGGTGGAATTTCTTGTACTTTATTCCCGACTTCTTTTTATGCTTCGAATTTTGCTCGACAAAAGCTGACAAATTCCCAAGTCATGGGGACCCCTCGAATAGAAAAATAACGATGCAGAATATCACGATCCCTTATCCAACAGCCCCTTGACCCCGTCGAGATTGGATGCCAATGCTTTGAAACTAACATGAGACGGGCGGCGAAAGGGAGAAAGGGTGCTACGCTGGTCAAAATCCTGAGCCCCTCACCCAACGTATTGCTCTTTCCATTCCCACTGAATCTTGACTAATTATGGAACGTCCAAGTTGTGCCCTCTCCGAAAGAGTCGGTCCAGAACGTGAATATTGTTAAGATCTGCGGAATTCTTTCCACCGTCGGCGTTGGCTGGTCGACTTCTCCCTGCATACGTATTATTTGTGAACATCGTCACTCACTTTTATTTACACCGCGACAAATCAATATTAACAACAGTAATTGTGGGGCCGAAAAGACCTGCTTTCCCAAATGAATTTTGTCATCCGTCTCAGCGTAGCGTAATTTCAAATTCTATGATCGGCCTATAGTGGGAAATCTTTAATGGGAGTAATCGGGTTTTTCTAAGCCATGGTCCGTGCAAATTTCTAAACTGTATAAGCATGAAGCTGCACCCCGAGAATTAGCAGGATAGCAGTCGGTGGCTTCGGTTCAACGACGCGTCGTTGAAGCAGTGGCATCTTGTCAGACGTTTTCTAACTTGATGTCTCACTCCAACGCGTCATTCCAGGACTAGATTGACATTCAGTCGAGCGACGTCTCATCGTTTGGCGAATAGCCAGAAGAAGACAATCTCCTTAACGTGCTCCACAACTAGTCACGGTTGGAATGGGTAAGCGAAGGCAGATTGGCGAGGACAGCTCCGTGCAATGTAATGGTAATTGCGGCTTGTTCTTTTTTCTTTTCGGTCAGAAGTGGAGGGCCCTGGACCCCCCCTTGGTCATTTGACCCCGACTCTATCCTGAGCCACAAATAATTTGGCTTGTTCTCATATGCTGGACTGGATAGCAGCACGTCCAACATGGAATTACTTTTGTACATTGACCTGCTTTGATCGTAACACACGCGGCGCGAAGCAACCATACATTGGACTGTGCCGTGATTAGTGACACGAAATGCATAATCATGACATACGCCATCCATTATATTACGTAAATTGAATGTTGTATGATACAATAATTCTATTTTTACAATATAGTACTAAAGTTGAATTTTTTTTCAATTCTAGAATGACGGTTTGCACGACATAAAGCGAAGCATATCCTATGAAAATGAAACGGCTATCACGGGGGGGCCAAAACTGAAAATCAGCAAAGCAAACTCTTACAACAAAGGCCCGCGCACAACGCAATTGCTACATTGTCGGGCTAACAATACCCGAATAACAACTTAGAAGTTAGAGTTCGGTTTTCCCGGAGTTGAGATGCTGACGGTAATGCAAGTCCCGAATCCAAAAGGGCGTTAGGTGAAATGTGCGACGCAACGCAAGGCAGATACAGAAGGCCCTTCATTTTCAGATCAGATTTATTCCGAGCGAGTTTATTAAAAATGAACCATTAGATTAGTGAATCTACTATTCCTGCAGTGCAACTAATAACATAAATTTACTCTGTGATTTTGGGATTTTCAGTAAATGAAATAATACTTTATGGAGCTAAGAATAATTTTGACTTAAAATTTAATTTACAATAACATTTAAAACAAAAAATCTTACAGACATGTATGGTTGTCACAGTTAGTATATTGGAACCAAAGGCCAAAAAAACCAGAGATCGGTAATTTTGCACCTTACCTTGATTACATTAATTGGATCCATGAAACAAGCAAGGCAAGAGATCTACTGATGCTAAATGAATTCTGAGGTCAGGCTACACCATTCTAGAGGAGGCACATTGGTAAACTACACGAGGTTGGTTTCCTGGAATCACTGCCTATCTGATGCCCCACCCTGCCGAGGACACAGGCATATATAAACCAACAACTAAGATAACAAAAGTTCTATCTCATGAAATAAAGGAACAATAAATAAATGATTTCAAGTGCAGTGGGTACTTACAGTGTCCAATAATTGATCTCTTATGCAGTACATGGACTTGAGCATTGTTTGCAAAGTATCTTTAGCTAACTGAAACTTTACTTTCACTTCTCCCGGCTGAGACCGAGCATCGTTCTGAAGCTGCTTGAAGTGATTAGATTAATGACATTACTACACATCCAGAATTACATATATAAAACTTCACTATAAACATAACCTGATCTAAGCAAAAGCAAAAATTCAAGGAAATTTCCTGGTCCAACAAAAGTCACAATTATCGGTAAGATACCTTTAAGTTGATAACAGCCACTGGGTCTGTAGCTTCTGTTGAGTCCTGCTTTGCCATATTCCATGTCATTGCCGTCAAGCGAGGGAAATTAGGCTGAACATGAATGACATGCAAATAAAATTTCAGATCTTTTCATCTCACCCAAATAAATGTCAATGTGGTAGAGCATGTGATAGCTGATTGTTGGACCTGATTCTTAAACACATCATCTTGCCATTCTTTCTGAAACTTCTGCAGAAGAAGCGTCAATAGCCTTTGCATTTCAGGCAGAACCTCACTGGGAAATAACTTTTGAATGTTGTCCTTATTTATATTCTCATAAACACACCTCCGAATCAACACACGAAGACACACCAAGAGCTGCAGAGCATGGAGGCAAAAGTTATAGCATATATCTCAATTATGTCATTAATTAGCATACAAGGGAAAAATGAAAAAGAAGGCCTTAACTGCCTTCCAAAGACAACTGAAAATTGATCAAACTTAACATAGTTGTTCATCTCAAACACTAGCAGCAGGTCAGTGGAAATCTAGAGCCTGTTACAACAGTCTAAAGAGCACAACGATTTGAGCAGAAATGCTAGAGGAGGTTTAAAAATCTTCTTTTTTTTTTTTTTTTTAATTAAAAGCCTCAGCCTTTAATTAGCAATATAAGAATAAAATTCCACCCTAATAAACAAATACGAAAAATAACAAACCCCATCAAGAAAAGACCTCACGAAGACAATTCCTTACTTCGGTAGCAGACAATGCCTTGGCCCGACTCTCACATCAAGCACTCACATCGAAAAACCATTTCATGAGTCGAATTTCCAAAATACACGCATAGCCCACAAGAAATCTGAGTCAGACCACAACTAACACGCTAACACCGCAAGTTCTCAGTCAGACCACCCGGTGGTAGAAAATAAAGAAATCTGAGTATAAAGAAGAAATCGGTATTATATGGATAGATTACAGGGTCAAGGTCGGAGTCGTTATGGAGTTGAAGCATGCCACGGATGATGGAGCGATCGGCAGCGTCGAGGCCGGTCTCTCGGGTTCTCCAGAGAGCCTGGAGAATGTACTCCACCGACTCCTTCGAGTTTGCTCTCACCAACAGCGGTAGATGCCCCCATAAGCTATGCTCCATTTTCGGATCTCAATTGTCTCTCAACCGAACCAAACAATAACTACTACCTACTTGTGCTATGTATGTATTAACCAACACAGAACCGAGAAATTGTAATTCACGCTCTCTCTCGTTCTCTCTTGCCCTTCTTGTCAACTTCAGCTTCAACCCCGTGAAATTGATTTCATGTCACAGGGTTTGACAAAACCTCAGAAAATAAAAAATAAAAAATAAAAAACCCAAAAATAAAAGGAGGAAAATGTAAAACGCACGGACAGTCCAGTGTGGGCTGGGCAGGGCAGAGTCGCGCCCATACCCGAACTTAAGTCTTAGTTTTATTTGTATGGACCCAAAACGCTCGGACAAAAGTAGTTTTCTTGTCGATATTTCAATAGGTCAGAAAAGAAGAGGTGAAAAAAGAAAAAAGGCGTCATTTAATCAGTTCAGAGAATCAAAACAATAAGGTCGACACTTTTGATCGATGAAATGCGTAATGCTCCCTCCATGGCATCAGAGGAGAAAAAGTGGGAAAATTGCTCAAGGTAAAGCATAAGCCTTTTATGCACTTTCTCTTCATCTTCTCTCTGTTTTGTCTACCAAACTATATCTTATGATTTTCCCGTTTGCCTTTCTAGTTACCTCGAGCCATGCACGCGACAACGTGTTTTCATGTTTGGTTCATAGAACTACCAAAGCTGTAAAACACACGAAGACCACTGTAGATAAATGACTGAGAGATCAATTTCAAGCCACTTATTACTCTTATTAAATAACGTTCTTAAAAGTAGCCAGGGCAGGAAGATAGTTGGTAATCTTCCAACAAGAAATGCGTAATGGATGTGATTCAAGATGCCAAGGTAGTGGCTGGACAGCCATCGGGCACACAGGCCAGGACATCTCTGTAGTCCCTTGTAATGGTGAAGGAATCATAGACATTTCCATCCCGGCTTTTCTTGTACTCAAAGAGCAGGGATGAGTGGTTAAATGCAGTCATTTTGACAAACCCCCAGTCATAATCCCTGTGGATGCTCCATTGGGGGGTCACTTCACTGTATTCGGATAAGTGAGACCCTCCCCCGCCCACGACTACATGGATCGTTCCATTTAGTGTGCCCAAATAATGTTCTTTTTCTGGGCTCACGCATTGGCCCTGCAGCACCAGCATAAACAGTGTCACGTAATAATATTAAACACTAATGTCATAAGCAGTACAACATTAAGCAGTGACACTTGCTCTTTGGACGGGATAAAACTCTTTTGCTGTATTGCATACCTGGTAAACAGGGCATGACCTTTCGTAGTTGTGGACATGTCCATAGAATGCGATGTCTACCTTGTACTTCTGCCATAGCTTCTGCAAGCTCTCTCTTCCCATGGGCTCTTCAAACGAGCCCTCTAGGCCATACCACTTGTCAGATGAATACCCAAGGACACGATGAGCTGCAAAAATTAACCAAGGCTGCTTTCGTCTATCGGCAGATGCAAGGCATTCCTCAATAAACTTATACTGTTCAGTACCCTCTCTCCAGTCATGCTCAGAGTCAGCTATGCAGAAGTGAAACATGCCATAATCAGTTGAGTACCTGCAACATTATGGTCTTGAATTAAAATCTGGGAAAAGACCAGTTAAACTGGATATTGGGATGCCATTCCCAATTGGTGAATTAGGGGGCAGCCATACAGAGAGCCCAGGGTCAATCCATTTTTTGCTTGGGGAATCTGTTTCACCTACCAAAACTTTGCTCTGTTTTCAGCAGGAACATAGAACATGGTCTCTGCAAGAACACCACATTCTCCACCCGAGTCTGTTTTGTCATAGAACGATCCTGAATTAGGCCAGTCTCTCTCATGGTTACCGCTGCAAAAGAATAAAAGAACAAATTCAGCTAGAACCATAAATGGGTTCATGAATTTGTTGCATATGAAAGTAGTTTGTGAGGCAGAACAAACCTTCCAATCATATATGGAACAGTTGCTGCAATGGGCTCCACCTGGGCTGTGAATTGGTCCCACTGTGAAATGTACCCATTTGCATAACATATGTCTCCTATATGGAACACAATGTCAATGTTTCTCAAGTCCCCAATGAGTTGGTCAGTGGTGTTGAGTGAACCAGGCTGGTAATTGCTGTATTCATTTGAGCCATCACGTTCTGCCTGAAAAAATGTAGAATTTAGATGTACTTAAGGAAACTGAATTCACAACAATAATGATTTCTGAAAGTTCAGGCTTTCATCTTGGAGCTAAATAACTAGTACAGGTTCAAGCAACCTAATTAAGCACAACTGTCTTGCCATCTTGACATTTCACCACAGGCTTCTGGAACAGGACAGTTAAGGTACCAATAATTCTATTTTTGCAGGCAAAAGCCTGCATTCTTACATTGGAGATTTACTAGTTTTTGGCTATAATGCCTCCGTATGTGTGTGATATGAGAAACATGTGCTCACTATTGGTTAAAGATTTGATTTTTTCCAAAATACCTTCCCCATGTCACCAAATATTATGACACGCTGTAATGAGTTCTGTCCAGGATATGGGGGTGATTTGAATGAATACTTCTTGCCCCAGATATATGAACCGTTAGGTAAGATATGACCAATCTGGTAAGAGTACCTGAAATGGCATAACCACAACTTTTGTTATTGTCTCAGCTTTTATACTGTAAAAAAGACATTGTTCAAAGCACATACACAACATTTGGCCATAAATTCTTCAAAAAACTTGTATGTATGAAACCAGGGTCACGCCAGCCAACAGTTCGTGCAGGTGAACCTGCAAGGTAACAAGTAAACCTCATCACTGCTCTAGCTCACCAGCAAACCTGATTCAGCACCAAAGGAATGCAAAGAGTACAAAATGTGTGCTTCTCATCATGGATGGGGATAAATATGCTATTAAACCATTGGGATCTATAAGAACAAGCATGGTACAATAAAAAAACTGCAAATGGTTCATACCACACATGCTGTTCCTGTCAATTGTCAATGTGCCAGCTGGTGAAAGCTTTGGAGTTGCTTCCACACCACCCCATGCAACAAATGGAACAGCTTCATCTATGTTGTAACCACTAGTCCATGTCACAGTCATCTGCAGAACATTTGAAATAGAAGATTAAAATTTATTTGCATGGAAACAAAGTAGCTACAACAGCCAAATAATTAAAGTAAAAAGAGGAAAGCTATATTATCATTAATATCATTGTTGCACTAGATTGTAAAAAGGGGTATCCGAGTAAGTTTCTAGGTCGATTCAGCATTGTCTACTTTCTTTTTTCTCACAAAATAACAATAAATCTTCAATAACGGACATCCGCTAAGAAGCCTGCTTTCCCTGTGCAATAAGCACAAATATATGGTTTATGTCTACACAAATTACTAGCTCAGAGAAACTTTAGTAAAATAATCACACACATAACATAACAACTCACCTCATCCCAAGATTTTCCCTGAGCAAGGCGTGGGTATAAGGGTGCTTTAGGGTTGGCAAATGTTATGGAATTTGAAACTGCGACCAATTTTGGCTGCAAGAAATAAAAAATGGCATAAGTCCTTCTGTAAAAACCATCAGTTTATTTGACTCATGCATGCAAGAAAATACATACCAAGGTCTAAAGCAACAACTGAAAACTACTTCAATAATTATGTAATATATGTGGATTGAAATAAGATAAGAAAGACCCCCAAAAAAGAAGAGTCACAAACTGACATTTGACAGGCCTCCTGAGAATAGTGCAAATGAGAAATCTGCCCGCTGATTTATCAGCTGGAATTTCAAAGAACTTTTGCCTGTCTCTGTGTATTGCGAATTGGAATCAGTAGCAAACTTGTACTGAAACATTCAACAATCAACAATTATTGACGTTAGAGAAGCGCTGGCCTAAAAGATTCTAAAAACCACTTTTGAATTGATGAAAGAGCTAAATTGAACGGACCTTTATTGGGGCCGAACAAATGTATGGACTTTGCTTTATGGGATCATTTACTGGTGGACAAGTGGATCCACTGCCATATCAAAGACACAGTTTCCTAACTTAGTTAAAGATAAAATATTCAGGAAAGATAAAACTAATAATTTGTTCTCCGCTCAACCATATTTTGAGTGCAAAGAACAGCAAGAATAATAGGTTAATTAGTTGGTGGGGGCCATGTACGGCCGTTACTTGAATTTTGCAGGAGAGAAAACTCCAACCCAATCATCTGTAGATGGCTCTGGATGCACAAGATCCACTGTTACCCATTCAGTATTCTCACCCTGGAATCATATAATTCAGCAAATACTTTAAAACTCGAACCAAGTAAATCATAAACTCCAAAACAAGTACAACACGAGTCTAATGAGTTCGAAGTTCAAATACCCATAAAAATCTACAAGGGGCATTCCAGTAATAGGTACCCATAAATTTAACATTCAGATTAGGAATTAAGTAACAGTCAAACCAACTTAAAATGGGTCCAAGTATGAGACAGCCAACTGCCTACAACTTTGGTTTGCATCAAAAGAAGCAACTCTTGCTTCCCACGGCAAAATTTTAATTTGAAAAGTTTCTGCCTTTTTTTTTTTTTTTTTCTGACTCCAAAAGGAAAAGGACGCTAAGATAACTTATAACACACTCTTAGCGAACATAAACCCATATAAAAACTCACCTTCGAGCCAAGAACTGAAGGATAGGCCTTAACGGAAGCCGAGTCACGAAGCGCCAAAACTGCATTATGAATGGCGATTTTGGCCAATGGCTGCCCAGTGAGTCCATTACTGTGAGCCCAAACGCAGACCAAGTTCGCAAAACACCAAAACGACATGGCCGTCGTCAAAGCAGCGCGAAGCCTCTCTTCCATTTCTGGGCAACCGTATACTAATAATACCTTCCCAAGAATAAACCTCCGAAAAACGGAAAACCCCAGAATTTATACAGAGATCTATAAGATGAGGATGCCATTTAGATTCATCCTCATGTTCCTCATTGATTTTTACTGTTATTTTTTCTACTTATCTTCTGTACCATCCGCCGAAACGATCGGAATAGAGATAATAAACGGACGTACGGCGAACTCAGCGTGCCCACTTGCCATGAGGTCGTGTTAAAAGAAAATTTCGAAGAAGTCGACCGAAAAACGACAATTGATTTGCTGGATTTAGGTTCCTTTTTCGGTATATTGTTTTTTGGATGAGAAGGCCGACTACAATTATGTCTAATAATATTAATAAATTTTAATTTCCATCCATTAATTTTTTTTAAATAAATAAAAAATATATATTACATTTCGTGTTGTCAGAGATTGCGCCATTTTCAAAACACAGAACAAAAAACAAAAAAAAAAACGAATATTCGCGCGTGCGAGGGGACATCTCTTCCGCACACGTTTTGTAATTGTAGTCCTACGGACCTGTATTTTTTATCATTACTTTGGTAACACTTTTCCACAGTTTGTCAGACAAGTGGTTCAAGTCCGATCTTCAATGATATGTCTGCCGTTCGATTTGTTTTTGATTCGGTCGTTTCTCTATCTCTTACAAATAAATAAATAAATATATATATATATATATATATTACATTATAAATTACATAATAAAATAATTATTGTTATTTGTATATATTTTTACTGAAAAGATTCATTAAACTCATATACATCTTATTAATGCCAAAAAAGGAAAAAAAAAAGAATTGATAGGGCGAAAAAATAAAATGACCGTTAATTGTGAAAATTCCGCATGTTCGATTGGGCTTGTCGGGACAGCGGACGCCGCAGATTGGACATATCATGGGCATATCATGTGGGGCCTCAGGTTAGCTCATTCCAAACATTAAGCTCAAATGGGCTGTAATACAAACCCATTAAAACGCCCATTAAGAGGAGCCCATTAGCGTGAAAAAAGTATAAAAAGAAAAGGCCGCAAAAAGGGAAAAAGACCAGAAGATTAAAGTGCACGGCAGAAGGTTAACAAAGATATAGCAAAAGCTCCCGCCGAAGCACGACTTCGACTGTCTCTGGTTTACAGACTGATTATCTTTACACAGAGAGAGAGAGAGAGGGAGAGAGAGAGAGAGAGAGAGCAATGGAGGTGGAATTGAAAGACGTGCTTAATGATCTCGAATCTCTCAAGCGATCGCTGCCTGATCCTTTGCATAGTGCGTCGATTAGCAAGGTATACTATAAGAACATATATTGTATAGGAAGCTGCTGCAGGTGTGTTTTCTGTTCTCCTATGTGAAATAATATGTAATTGACGCTTCTCTAAGCCACGGATCCAAGTTTTACCCAGCCTCAGTCGGTGAAATTGGTCTACAAATTGCATTAATGGTTGGTTTGCGTACGAAATGAGTTGGGAAAATTGATCGGGTTGATTTTTTTTTCTTTAATTTAGTTAAAAATGAATGAATAAATAAATCAAGCAGGCAGAAAATTGGAGATTCGGCTATAAGTGGCTCTAAAATTTTTGTAAAATATTGTTTGCATTTTGCAGTTGCAATCGCGTGTGGAACATCTGGCAAAGCTGGCGAAGTCTGTTCCTGCTCGGCGTTCGAGAGTCAAGGTATTTTATTTATCTCCGGTTTCCAATTCCATTTCTCAACGTTATGTGAGCACCCACTGATTGTTCTGCGTAAATTCTTCTCGTGTGAATGGAAAGAATAGAAGTATGATTTATATGCAACTAACTTGTCAATGGAATTTCGTTGACAGGATATGAGTGCTGAGGTGGTTGATAGTAATCCTTATAGCAGGCTTATGGCACTTCAGAGGATGGGTATTGTGGCCAACTATGAGAGAATACGGGAGTTCTCAGTTGCCATTGTTGTCTGTATTCTTCTCCTCTTTCTGTGCTACTTTTGCTAGTTTAGATTTAAGTTTACCAAGTGCCACCAATGCAGACCATAATGCGTTTGTGCGTGCTTAACTATGTGTATGGATGAATTAAATGAACGACACTTGGCAGCTTCATTTATTTACCACAGAAGGCACAACATTTTATTATCTTCTTAAATATTACGGCTTCATGTGGTGTTTGATAGAGTGAAATCCTTGAGAATAGTAGAGTAACTTCAATTTTTATCGATGCAAATGTCACACATGCACTTATTCAAAATGATCATAGTGTGGTTTCCTTTACTTATTTGTGGTGGCATTACAAAGGTGCGGAGATACTTTGTTTTCTTATCGGAAACTTCATTCTGTGTGTTTCAACAAAAGCCTCAAGGTTTGCCACTTGCCTAGATCTAGGTTCAGCATCTAAGGAAAAAGAGCTATTTTTATTAGTATAATGGAGTCTTCTTTTATGGTTTCCCATTTTCTTTGGAAGGAACTCCTAGAAAAATGTTTTTCTCTGTGTACTTTCAGGGAATTGGTGGCGTTGGCAGTGTTGCAGCTGAGATGTTAACAAGGTGTGGCATAGGTCGTCTTTTGTTGTACGATTATGACAAAGTGGAGTTAGCTAACATGAATAGGCTTTTTTTCCGCCCTGAGCAGGTCCCTTTTTTAATATTTATCAGCTTTTTGTATCTAATATGGATATAAAACTGAAAACTAGAAGGTATTGGTTATAACAAGTTCTTTTTTTATGTCACTTTGTTAGATATTGGAAAGTTTTGTACAAAAAACAGATTTTGAATCTTTTGTATTCAGTATTAAGGAAAATGTTATCTTCATTATTAACTAATAAACTATATTCACAGGTTGGCATGACAAAGACTGATGCTGCTGTTCAGACTCTTTCAGACATAAACCCCGATGTAGTTCTTGAGGCAAGTGATTTCTATCTATATATTTTTTTTTCCCTTGCCCAGCAGGGTATAAGTGAGTGGGTCTACTGTGGTTGAGGTTCTTCTCTTTTCCTAAAGGATTGATAGTTGTCCAAATTTCACATGGCTCGCGTCAGGTCAAAAAGTTAAAGTTCAGCAACAATTTTTGCATATAGCATATTACTGCAATTCTGCTAAACTAAAATTTTCTCAGCCACTTATGCAAATTCCTATGCTAATTTATCCACAAGTTAGAAAACAAACTGAGGAAGTCTCTACCATGTTTTCAGTACTTCCCATGCTAATCAGATTCCTTGTTGTTCAGAGCTATACATTGAACATCACTACAGTTCAAGGATTTGACACCTTCACATCAAGTTTGAAAAATAAGACATTTTGCCCTGCCAAAGAAGGTAGCGGAGTAGATCTCGTTCTAAGCTGCGTTGATAATTATGAAGCAAGGATGGCTGTTAACCAGGTAAAGAAGACTGTTGTTATAGATGGTTATCCCTTTGTTGCACAGTTTTGATTTGACGATGCAGGATTGATGACCTTCACCAAATTGTTTCCAATGTCACAATAATTATTTTGAACTTTTTTTTCTAAAGATCTGAAGATTGGTCTGATGTTTTTAGAAGTTTAAAGTTCCCTCAGTATTTTTTATTTCATGATACATTGTGCAGGCTTGCAACGAGTTGAATCAAACATGGATGGAATCTGGTAAGAAATAGTTTTTCCAATCATGGTATTGCTTTATTGTGAGAAAACTAATGTGAACTAGCCTATTCTTTCCATTATTTTGGTTAGGATGCTTTAAGTAGTCCTATATAATGGCATGTGTTCAGATTCTCTGGCATGGGATGCAAATTTGAAAGTTGAAACACTTGAACCTTCTAGTTTCTTCTGTTTCTATGTTGGTGTGTGGTTTAATCAAACATAGGTGCTCTGGTGTACTTCTTGTGTACTGGGTGTCATCTCCTTAGTTCTTGATGAAGAATTGATAACGAGGGAATTTTTGGCAGGTGTATCTGAGGATGCTGTCTCAGGTCATATACAATTGTTGATTCCTGGAGAAACTGCTTGTTTTGCTTGTGCACCGCCTCTGGTATGTTATTTCCCTCATCTGGATTAGGAGAATAAAAGGAGTTTTGTTTAGAATTAATTACCTTTGTATAGATATCAAGCATCAGAAGTTGTTCTTTGACATCCTTAAGGCTTTGAACATTGTACAGTTAGGTCTACCTCTCTCCCCACTCCTCTCTATCCCAATTGAATTTGGTGGGGCGCCCCCGGGGGGGGGTGTGGGAGGGGGTGCTGAGGATTATAGAGAGTTTGCATGGGAGATAAAATATTTTGTTTTGGAATATTAAAATATAAATTCTAGACATTTCTCTTCTCAGGTTGTGGCATCTGGAGTAGATGAGCGAACTCTCAAGCGTGAAGGGGTTTGTGCGGCATCTTTGCCTACAACAATGGTAAATAAAGATGCCTGCTTATTAATTGGACCATTCATAAGTGGCTAATGTGTCAGTACAATTGCCATTACTTTCTTAAAGGCTTAAACCAGTCATAGTCCGTAACTTCTCTAACATCCGGGGATGTAAATTGGATTCAGGGAGTTGTTGCAGGGCTTTTAGTACAAAATACACTGAAACTCTTGCTACAATTTGGACATGTCTCACCATACCTGGTAAACTCTATTCTCTCTCATAAACCTTATACTTCATATCCTGTAATTACCAGCGCTTCACGCAAAAATTTAACTAGATTTGTTCTGAGGTTGCAAATTGACAGGTAACATTGATTATCCTGGTTGTTTTTTTAAGAGAATCTGGCTTTATTGCCTGGTTGCAGGGATACAATTCTCTGAAAGATTATTTTCCAGCCATGGAAATGAGGCCAAATCCTCAATGTTCAAATGCATCTTGTTTGGAGCGTCAGGTCAAAAATTTAAATCAGCTGCATTTTCAAGCCATTACCAGCTCCGTGTCCATTTACTGGGTGTATGTAGTTTACCTTCATCTAAAAAGAGTTGTTTTATTCTGCAGAAAGAATACATCCTCGGAAAGCCAGCCAGGGATGCCGAAGCTAAAGCTAAGATGGAGGCAGCAACATTTTTAGCCAATGAAGGCCCACTCCATGCTGACAATGAATGGAACATAAGGTAGTACCGGCAAGACCTTATATACATATCAACAGCATGCAGATTGTATTTTTTGGTTAATATAGACTTCATGGTTATGATTCCAAGAAAGAGGTCTAAGCTCATTCATCCCCTTTTTGGTGCTTATTCAGCATTCTTGATGATAGTGAGCTGGAAATGACTGGTGCCACGAGTACAGGTGATTTTGAGTTCTTGTGCTCTTAATTCATAGCATTCTGAATGGCTCACTGGTTCACATTAACAGACATAATTGCCCACAGTAGAGTTATGTTCTAGGATTGGTGCCCTGCATTTTCTTTTATAGATGTCCTATTTGTTTTGAAGTAAACATGCATGTTGAGTCTGAACCCACTAGAAATGGGTTGTGGTTGTTTGAATCTTCCATGGATGAACACAACATTTGAAAATTGAAATTCGTGTCTACTAATATTGTATATACAAGTAGAATTCCTTTGCCTTGAATTTGATTGTAAAACTGCCGACTATGGTGCACTGCTCTGTATTCTCTGATTCTTCCTCTTTACATTTGTACAGTCCTGGCAGATGCTCTTCCTGAAGGTCTTACTCGTGAATTACCGAGTGCAGACGAGTTTCAAAAGCCCCCAGCTGCACCATCCACAACTGCTTTTGATGACCTTGAAGCGCTCCGAAAGCAACTTGATTCCCTGAATCAAGATTGAGGTCCGCATGGATTTTCTACGCAGATACAAAGTTTCTTTTCCGTCTTTTTGGGGCTTTATCTTTTTTATGATTTTCTTCCCTAAAAAATTGCCCCCTAGTTGGGTGTACAAGTTGAAGCATCTGTTAGGCTCAGTTACCCAGTAGTGCTTTTAAAACTCATTTTAATTTTATGTAGGTTTTCGCCCTTAACTCGTGTTTTGCTGCGAATTGTATGCAACTGTTACTGTACTTGTAACGGGCCTCGCGGTTTAGGGGTCTAGTAGATGGGGCTTGAATCAGAACCATGTGGATATTTTCTTTTTTCAGCACCAATAAGGCTCTCTTTTTTGGGGAAGGAAAAAAGGTCCCTATAATCCTTACCATTCATCAAGTTCGATGCAAGTACTATTACTAGATATAGCGCAAATTGAAAGAAGATACAATGATAGCAGTCGAATAATCGATCAATGCAAGAGAGGGGAAGTTGGGGCAGGCCTCCCTTTCAATGCTCAAGAGATAACAAATACTATTAATCATCTGCCTCGCTTTGCAAATGGAACTGACCATCTAGGGCTCTTTAAACTTGATCAAAATTTGGTTCATCTGTGGCTGATGTTTTCTGACCTGCAGTTGAAAGTAAAGCATAAAGGAACGAACCGTAAAAAATGAGAGAGAGAGGGCAAAGCGCCTGTTCAGCCATGTATTGTTAGCAAGCATTTTTCCTAGAGGCATGCACAACGAGTTTACCGCGGAGGGTCACATTCTCGTTACCACTACCACCGCTACCAACTAATGCAAAATTTCAGCATATTGACCATACCGAGCTCTTGGGTTGTTTTGGCAGTAGCTTGTCTAAACATTTAACAACCTGTTTCAATAAAGTTAATCCAGGAAAGATTTAACTTACTTTGACACCAGCCATTGATAACAGCTTGTGTGAAGCAATGTATGCAGTGTCTGAATTATTTAGGACCTTCTCCACAAAGTAAATGACTTCGGAGACACCTGACTGAAAGATGAAGAGCAAAGTAGCAAAGGGAGCATAAGGGAAAAGGAAAAGGAAAGAAAACACAAACAGTTTGAATAGGTGGCGCATGCAAAGATTTAAAACATAAACAAGTACACTTTTGCAAAGAGCTGCACACCATTGAGAAAACAATTTTGGTTGGCTAAACTAGACAAACTGGAAGAAACCACTGGATATAAGTCCCACATGAGGTGCATCTTGTCCTTCAAATTTACATCAATATATGGTATGAGAAAGCACCACTATCAAACCTGGATAATTATCTTGGCACATTCATTGCAAGGGAACATTGTCACATAAAGCCTCTGCAAAGGGAAAGAAGTGGGAACTGTGAGACGGAGAGAGGGAGAGGGCACACTGGTAATGGTAATGGATATACTGGATGGTGGAAAAATTCTGTTACCTGGCCAGCAGCAGAAGCATGATTTGTGTTCAAAATAGCATTGACTTCGGCATGACAAACATACCTGGAATAAAGAATTACATCACATATAAGCAATGACAATCATTCATTGCAGAATCGAGAGATGGAGGCAATGGAAGCGAAATTCTCACGGGTACTTCGTCTCCAGAGGGTCCCCAATTTTTGATTTCTGAAACATAACATCAGCAGGCTTACTGCATATAATTCCTCAACATATCAGAAAAATAAGATACATCAGTTACAAACCTTGGCCCAAGGAAGCTTGTCATCGGAACACCCTCTTGGAAAGCCATTATATCCAATGCCTGATCAAAGACAATACATCGCGCATGGAGTGTCACTGTAGTTACCAAGCTGATAAATACTGGAAAACAAGGTAATTGGGTGCTAAAAGTTGCGCAGAAGATGAGCTTACCGAGAATTACACCATTTTGACTGACCAAACATGCCCCCACCTGAACACAATGCGTAGTAATCGAAGGACATCAGATCTGGCTCTCGAAACAATCAGAGCATTCCGAATTTCAAGAGACAAAAATATGAAAAAAAAAAAAAAAAGAAAGAAGAAATGCAAAATTATTATATCTCTAAATATGACCTGCCTGTTAGGATCTTTGGACCGTTCAGCCGATAGAAACGCAACTGCCATAAAATAATCGTCCCATGACAAAAATCTGCGCGTTTTTTTACATTTTTCAAAAAAAATAAATAAATAATAACAACACGCACACACAGACAGACACACACACACACAAACTCCACATAATTAAACAGCTTATTTAGTTACATCAAAGGTGAAAATAAATTTTAGTGAGGAATCAAAATTAATATTTGACGGAGTAAGAAACTAACCCTTTGCGTTTGGAGGGATCGAAGGGGCTCCGAGAAGAGCATTTCTTGGATACGTCGCCGTTTCGGGACGAATCTGCTTGGAGCAAGTGCTGCTTCTCCTTGTTGTTGAAGAAGAAGAAGCGAAACGCGATCGCAGACGCCAGAGCACCGAAAATCGAGGCTGTGGAGACGAGAAGGACATCCCTGGAAATGGAAGCCATCGAGTTTGGTGAGCAATAATGAAAAAGAGCGAGAAAAATTCCTCACTTTCTCTACCGTTGCTCACACACACTCGCTGGAGTGGGCCAGCAAGAGAGGAGAACAGCGGGAAAGTCGAAAAGACAACATGGGGGGTAAGGGCGTACAATAATTATTTTTGACGGCCCAAGATGCGTGCACCTTTCTCTTTCTCTCTCTCTGTTTTTTTTTTTTTTCTAAAGCGCGATAATAATAATAATAATGGTAATATAGAGATTAAAGAAAAACACAGGTGATAATTAAATTTTTATTAGACGGTAGTTATGGTTTAATTGAATTGGAGGAATATTAATTTGTTAATATTACTATTTGATATATATGTGATATATTTTTATTAACTTAGATTAAAGCATCACTGCTAATGATACATATGGAACAATATAAAAAATAATAGAAAAACAATATGGTAATTTAGAAGAGTAATATAGTAATTTTTTATATTTAATTTTATTTATTTACATAATCAAATAATTTTAATTTATGAAGATTAAAAATTATGTTTTAAATTAAAAAATAAAAATTAAAAAAATTAATATTAAATTTTATAATTAGTATCCCTCTAATAATAAAAAATTAAGAATGCTAACTATCACAAAAGAAGAAAAAAAAAAGACTTTTGACATATCACGAAATATTTTTTATTTTTTTAAGATGAATAATTTTTTGGTATCTTATTAAGTTATTTTATTAAGAAAAAATTATCTATTTTATTAAAAATAATATTTTTATAATAAATAAATAAATAAATAATCGTCATATTGAGCATTACTTATAAAAAATTTCGTGATAATGAAAATCTAGGATTCTGATATGCCTAATCTGCAGCGGGACAGAAGGCCCACGGCCCGCATGGCCCTATCTCCCTCCATAGTCCGTCCCTCGGTCATCACCGCCTCACTTGGGCCTTGCGGATCCAATTTTAAAACTAAACGTGCAACGATGGCATGGCCTCGGCGTTGATTGACACTGGGCAATTAGGGAAGACTATGGTGAGAGGAATGCTTTCGTACAGGATATTAGGAAATATGAAAAAAGAAAAAGAAGAAGAAAAAAAAAGAGAAAAAAAAGAAGTGTAAATAGGGCCCTCTCTTAATGTTGGTTTAAATAATGTGTTTTTTGAGTCCTCTAAAAAAGTGAACTAATAGACACATGCAAGGTTGACTCATAAGAGCATTTTAACTGCGAAATAGAGACTAAAAGGCAAAATAACAAAAGAAGTAGAAAAAGTGGGAAGGTGGGTGAGAACTGCATATTAGGCTTTTGTTTTTTTGTTACTGTTTTTTTCTTTCTTTCTCGTGAAGAAAAATTGGTTCAAAGGGAACAGGAAAGAAGCGATCGGCCGACTTTTTGCTTCAAGCACGACCGTGGGGAGGGGACCCCAAAGAACAACGTAGCCGAAGGCTTAGTTGGAGTCCATCATGTGCAAATCATTGTCATAAAGTGACCTCCATCACCACGGCAAATGGGGTTGGTGTTCCTTAGCATAGGCAGGCTAAATGAAGCTAATTGATAGCGATAATTGATATAGGACTGGACCATGTACGCGGTGCCCTTTATATATATATACACATAGCTCATTAGCCGCAGCTTTTTATGTTTAATTAACACTAAACTGATATTAATTAATTATGCGAGCTTCTTTAACGATATATAGTAGAACCGCGAGGCCGAATTCGGTTAATATTGGCAATAGCCCGTACTCGTTGGAATAAATCATTAGGTTTTGTTCTAAATAAACAAAAGCCCACCAATAAAAATTTCTCCCAAATACTCTTTTCTAAGTGAAAGGCTGGCTTCCTTGAAGGTAAAAACCAACCAAGAGTCGGTCGCATATACTGTGCCGTGACAACCACGCAAAATTTACACTATTATATCGCCAACTGCATGATAAGCCCCCCCGTGCTTCCACAACAAAGTGAAAAGTTAACAAAATTATAAATAAATAAAAAATCATTTGTTTTCTTTCTCCTTGTCCTAACTGTTGTCGTGCAAGGTAAAACATTATTGTATTTTCTTATGCTCGCAGCCTGTCCTTGGTAATCAAGGAGATCAAGCTCGCACATGCATAAAAGCTTTATAGAATCCTCATCTGCAGCACCCTCGTTGCCCTCAGTGCTATGCAATTACATCTTGTAACCTCTTACCTTTTTTAACTTGGAAAAGCAACGCACCCCCGCTGTAAATTGTCTCGTGGAAAAGAAGGTCATTATTGGTTTGCTATCTCTTTTATTTCCTTTCTTTTTTCTTTTTTCTTTTTTCTCTTTTTTTTTTTTTTTTTTGGGATAAGTAATAAAGCGTGTTACTCACTATCTCGTGGGTTAAAAGTCTCGATATAATATATGAAATTGGTGTTCCAATAACTGTTTTTTTTTTTTTTTAAAGGAAAAAAAAATCGAAGGCTTTGACTATCACCAGACGAATAGAGTTCGAGGAAAGGGAACTCTGTAGCGGTAGCGTCAGTACTCGCAATCATGGTGAGCCTTAGCACCAGCGGTGTGGGCATCCCGTCCCCACGTGCCAACCCTGCCCGGAGCGTGGGCTGCTGAGTGCTGAGTTAGAAAGTGGAGAGAGGCTTTTTGTACCGAGGGCCGACAACTTCAGGCCTACCATAAAGCTCATATCCAATGTCAAATAAGATGGCCACTCCTTCGGACACAGCGATATGAAAATTTATGGTTAGATAGATACTTAGATTGAGCTTTGCATCTGGTTAGAAAATCTTAGGTAGGCACGGTTGTTTAACGCGAATTTACCAAAAAATAAAATAAAATAAATAAATAAATAAATAAATAATCATATTCGTTAAATTGTAAAATACTTTTTATGAACTTGCATTGCATCAAACACCCCTTATCTATGCAGTAAAGTCCTATTATGTTATATATTAATTTAGTCTATCGCTACATAATAGGCCAGAATTTACCTTATAAGTAACAATTACTCATTGCAGCCTTTTCTAGTACACTTAACATTGCAACACCTCTAATTACTACCCATGACAACCACTCTTCGTCCACATCTCCATGTAGAAAATGAAGAAAAAAATATATTAAGTAATTTTAATAGAAATAACAATAAAATTTGTTCTTATTTTTTATTTTTTATTTTTTTAAAAAAAAGAGGGAGGTGAAGCCGTAGACCCAAAAAAAAAAAAAACCGAAGAGAGAAGCGGAGTCACTTACCGTACGTGATCCGTTATATCTTGCCCTCCCCAGGGCTCTTTCTGCGGGCGGAATTCTCACGGTCGATGATTTACCAAAATACCCTTCATAATGTGGGGAACATTAGCACATTACGTGGTGATTCGGGAAAAGGAACAACGGTGTTTCAGTCATCTCAGTGTGTGTGCGCTAAGGTGCTTAAAGTAACCATGGGTTTTATGGTAATTTCGGGCTTGTACGAGCTTTATATATAGGCGCCAGTCAATTGCCGTGACCACCTCGGCTGGCCCTATAGCTCTCGGAGCCTCTTTTTTAATCTTCCATGGAAGAGGAAGATCAAGAGGAGTTGGAATTGCAGTTACTCCCTCCTCAACGCTCCTGGCTAGCAACTTCTTCTTCTTCTTCTTCTTCTTCTTCACAGAACATGCTGTCCCGGCCGCCATCCGATTCCTCTTCGAGGTTGCTTGGGGGACCATCGGTGGACTTGCAGTTATCAATCAGCCTTAAGCCAATTCAGCCACCCTCTAGCCTTGCTTTTACAGGTCCAGTTTGTGAATTTAGTGACGGGAAACAGGATACAAGCTCTGTTGAGGCATTGAAATGGCAGGCAGCGGAGCAAATTCGATTGGCTGCCATTGAGAAGGCTTATGCAGAGAGAGTAAGGGAGCTTACCAAGAGGGAGATGGAGTTAGCTCAATCAGAGTTTGCAAGAGCAAGACACATGTGGCAAAGAGCGAGAGAGGAAGTGGAAAAGGCAGACAGAATGAAGGAGAGAGCAACAAGGCAGATAGATTCTACGTGTATGGAGATCACTTGTCAGTCCTGCAGGCGAAGGTTCCAGCCTTGATTGATTAATGGCCCTTCAAGGAGAACTGATGAATTTTTTTCTTCAGAGCAAAGTAGTTGAGTTTGAATATTTAAGTATCGGATTCCTGCTACGTTTCCTTCAAGTAGTAAAGAACAGAAGGAAAAGGATTATAGCAGGACATAATATAAGTGGCATGAAGATGTTTGCAATGCCTACTTGTTTTTTTTGGATATATGGGATATGTGTGAAGAATAATCAAAGTGACAATCCTATTGAAAACCCAGCTAATATGTGGCCCAGATTTGAAATGTAAATTAACGTATCATAGTTTCTCTGTGTTTGTTTCGTTTGTATCTTGTATCCTTTTACAGTTCATTACAGGAATGAACAATTTGGCATTCATTGATCTGTAGCAATTTGAGCAAGTTGTAGAGTGAATATTCACTCTAAGCAGCCTATGATTCATGAGGAGAACCATTAGTTTGTGATAAATACATAGAGACAATTGCATCTCGTCTTAGTAATAAAATTTCACTGTTTATCGCCATGTTCTTGATTCTGAAATCAAAACTATTACAAGAAGCTCCATATTCCAGACGGATCATTTTCTGCTTTATTTTGTTTCAGGTATCCAATACCGAGGCACCTGTCCCCTTTTTTCCTTCTTGTTATATAATAGGGCGGAACCTTCCAAAGAAAAAGCATGACGAGAAAATAAAAAGGAACAGAAATAAACTTATTCTGACCATCATAGACATAGTAGCGATATCTGCAAAAGATAATTTACAGTGTTGAACTGACTCGAAGAAAAGTATAAAACTCGAAAGGAATTACGAGAAAGGGATTGACATCTAGCTGGTTAACAGCATTGAAATTGAACTGTCAAAAAGGTAGACAGTTGACTAAGATAGCCGACCCCCTTTAATCTTGAACAGTAACTTCATCTTTCGCGATAAATCCTGAACAGGTGAGAACCTTGCTAACTCAGAAACTGCTTGAATGGCCAGCTATAGCAGAGGTAGCCTGAACATAGAATGGTTTTATACCCGCAGGAGGCCCAAACATGAGAGGAGAAAGAAGGCTAAGGCTATCTGCTCATCAGGTGAACTCGGCGATGAGAAACAATGGAATGCCGATCATCAAAAAGACTTCAGATCGTTACTCTGCAAGCAAAGAAAGGCAGAATGGCATAAAGTGAGCCAGCGGCAGGTAAGCACATAATGCGGTTTCAACTAATATTTTCTGCAAATTTTGATGTGCTAGATGCTATTGTATCTTGAACGTTTGCCGTGTAATCCAGCCTAAAACAGTCAAATCTGTGGCCAATGGAGTCAAGTTCAGAACCTTGATTTTGATAGAAAGGCAAATGAATCAGAACAAAAAGCAAGCAAGTTATCAAGAACAAGACAGGATAGCTGTATCTACCTTGTATTTAAGCTCTTAACTTTTGCTGATCAGAAACCAAATACCCACTACCTATGTCTGGGATCCAACCATAAAAAAAGACATTTGTGACTATGATGACTCAACTGAAAGCATACAGTGCCCCTTTCAAGATGTCTGAAGAACGAAAATCAGCTTGATTGTAAACGACCTCGAAACATATTTCTCAAATACAGTTAATCTGCCATGGGTGGCTCCAATAATACATTGATTTGATTCTTTGCTTAGGTAGAGACATAATCTGGTGGGTGGAAGAGGATCTTGAAGTTTCAAATATGGGGTCCTGCTGAAAAGTACTTCTGCAACAGAAAGGAAGGCATGGCAAGAAATAATGATAATACTAATTTAATAGTTCCTGCGGCCAGATATTTTATTTGATTTCAGAATCTATTTAAATGTTCAAGCTAATTGAGGATTCAAAAAAAGAGTAATCCTTCTGTTTATCTTCCTAATCACTTGCAACTAACATTTTTGCCAACCAATGCTAATAAACGTCACTCCAAAAAGACGGGCGTTAAGACTATTAATGCCTGAATAACTTTTAACAAGATCGGCAGGAACCCTTTCTAATGCTTTACTTTTCTTGTGGGAATCAACAACTTAAAGATCATTTCTTGATCCGCCCTTGCCCCAGCTTCAGCTATATTCCCCAGCTTCAGCTATATTCACCCTTACACATGGTTTGTTTTTTGAGCTTCTTAGTCAGAACTCAATATAGAGAAACAGCAGCAAAGTCCCATTTCTGTTTCAGACCAATTGTTTATCTTGTACGAGGCTGAAGATTGTTTTATTTGTAGCGCTCTACTAACAGTAGGGTTCCAATAATGGATGTTCACATTTTTTGGCTGCAAACTAACAAAAAAATTGTTCACTGACTTTATCCTAATTGAGTTTAATAATTTCCCAATAATCATACCAATCAAGGACTCTACTCCAACACATAACCACTTGCATTATTGGGTGCCTTGTCTTTTATCTTTTATCTGGATATAATGAGAGAAATGGAAGAAGCTATTGATTCCTTTTCTTCGTAAAGTTGATGAGCAAAAATTAAAAGTTGTTGGGCATAGATCGCTGAGCCATCAAGCGAGTCCTTATGAAAATCCTTGACATTTGTCTTTTCAGATTGTCCACATGTTACCGTAAATTGATACTCTATGTCCATTCGAAGTTGATGCTGATGCGTCGAGTCACAAGGCCATGAGTACTAGTCTGAATTGTAATAAAGAATAGCGATTCTTATCCCATTACCGCGGAGAATTACCTAAAACTGTCCCCTGTACCAGGTTTCCCTCTCAAGTCACAGCTCTTGCTTTGAAACTGACAATCAATTCCTCATCCTTGGTTATGAAATTGACAAGTCATCTGTTGCATCGATCCATTGCATACCATGCTTCCTGATAACTAAACCACAATAAATTTACAGTTCTGAGAACTTAGCATACTCGGTTACATGTGAATGCTTATTTTCTGCCTTCATATAAAGTACAGTGTCAATCCTTTATAGCTAAAAGTTTGGAAGAAAGCGAGGAGAAAGTATTAGAATTAGCAGTGGTCAAAAAATGGTGGGGTTCGTTCTGCCATGTGAGAGAGCTCAAACCAAGTTCATTTTTCACGGTGCGTACGAAGTATGATGCTATTACTATCAGCAGTAAATTTCCCAGAAAAAAGCCAGTCAGGCTCCTGGCTGTCTATTCTCGATAAGTCAGGTACGGAGGATGTGAAATGTTCACGGTTGTTCACCCAGGTCGGCTTTCTCTATTAACAACAATCCGTGTACTTTAAAATTTTATTCCCATTATATAATCTATAATTTAATTTTTTTATAAATTAAAAAAAATAAAAAATATATTTAATTTTACCAAATATTTCGTCAAAAAATTCGACTTACGCAGGATATCCTCTACTTGTATTTCCATTTTCCGTAGGCGAGTCCGGGCTTTTTCCAGCAATCCAACCACCCCCCCCGGGGGGGCGTAATTCTTCTGAATTTCGAATGGTATTCAGAATTCTATTTTTTCGATTATCTAATAAATCACTCGATGAAAGTAGATTCCTTTTCCATTCATTGCAAAACTTCACAAGCAGTGGTCACTTCTTCGAAGTTAGGCAAGATAGATTATGGTGGGAGATAAGGCCACGTGGAAATGTGAATCGCACAATTGCAATGGTATATCGGAACTAACAGCTGGGCTGGGAAAGCTTTATCCTTTTCTTAACAATGGAAAGCTAGAAAAAAAAAAAAAAAAGATGAAAATATGCACAAAAGAGAGCAAAAAGGTGATCATCGTTCAAGAAAAGAAAAAGAAAAAGAAAATCCAACTAGTAAAAACCTTAACGACAGAGCACAGCATACGAGAATCGTTCAAGTGGGAACTTAGAGGATTCGCATATCAAACAAAGTTTCAATTTAATTTAAGTTAATATTTTTCATCCTGGGTCTACGATTATATCAATTTAATTAATTTTGTTATTTATAATGTCGGTTCGGTTGTGCATTTGTCTTTTTTTTTTTTTTTTTTTATAAATAATTTTCCTCGCAATTGTCTGATACATTTTGTTTTGAGGGAACTGGAAAGTGGCGGGAACAAACGACTGCCGTTTCGCCGCGTTACACGAAGCGGCTCTCCCTCTCTCTAACCCCACACCATACGGAGCCTCAATCCCGGGTTGCGGTTACGGATTCTGCAATTTCGATCATTTTCAGAGACCCAAAACCCTAACCCTATTTGATTGCATCGCCAAGGAATCAAGATCACGAAGAAGAAGAAGAAGAGTGAGTTCGAATTCTGCAAGGTTTGCAATCTGAATCGCGAGCAAGCACAGCGCCACAAGTACTTTCCCAACCACAAGAAAACACTGGCTGCCTTCTTCTCTCGGTTCCAGAGCAAGCTCGCCGACATTCGCCTCTTTCTCAAAAGCCCTAGCGCCCTCCGCCCCGAGCACGCCTCCCACGACCACTTCCGGTGCGTCTTCTGTGACGCGGACGTCGACGAGATTGGCAGCTCCTTTGCCTGGTATGGCTCATAATAATCAATCAAATTGTTTTCGGTTATTTTGCTGAGAGAGTAAAGAAAAAGGTATTAATAGCAAGTGTTGACTATGCATTGGTAACGGCATTCATCACCTGGAAAGTTTGGACCATTTGAAGAACTTGAAGCACTTCCTGTGGAGATATGGCGGTGGCATGGATAGTGTGGATACTTTTCGGACTTCTGAGGCTGATGTAGTTAAGGCCAGTGTTATGTTTCCATGTTATTTGACTGAAAATGTGCTTGATTTGTTCTGTCATTCTGACTCATGTGGGATTGTTGAAGTTTTATTTGTGATGCCGTGGATGTTAAAAAGGTTTAGTATAAAGACAGTATTATAGAAAGGTAAGCCTTGGTATAATGCTAAAACTTACTCCATTGTGACCTGGACGTCACATGTTTGGGGGAAACAGCTTCTTTGTAAAAAGAAAGTGTAAGGCTGACCCTCCCCGGGCGCCATATATTGCTTCCGCTAACTTGTGATTCTCATCAACTCATGCACCACTTTGCTTTTCACTTCTAGAATGATGGAAAACAAGTGATCATTTTGTTGTTGATTGTAGTGGGAGAAGAAGTGCAAATCATTGAGGAATGATGCGGCTTCAGCCACTGATGAATCTCATTTTCTACAAGTTGGACCTTCAAATGATATCCGCAATAAAGTGAACAATGAAAATTATAATAACTTTGACAAAAATGCTTTTGACTCTCTTGAGTTAAATGTTTCAAATGGTGTTATGCCTTTACAGTATAATATGAATGAGTATCAGATATCCCATTCTGGACATCCGGCGATTAAAAATGCTGGCCAGTTTATGCATGATGCTGTCTCTTCTTTGCCCACAAATATGTGTTCTGGTACAAGATCATGGAATTCAAATGAATTAAAAGGTGCATAAAAGTTCCTTATTTGGTGTTTCTTCAATTAATATTTTGATTTCTGTGTGGAGGAGATTCCTGCCTTAGAAATCAGACCTACCTATCCCTATTTATTGGCATTATGTAGGCAACTGTAGCCATCAATCTCACCATTATAACAGCATAATATGCACTGATAATCACAGTAATGGAGGGCTAAGTTATATTTACTGGAATTTCTTAGCCAACTTTCTTCTGAATCTTTGAGATTTTATCTTATTCTTCTTGCTTTTTTGTGAGTTTAAACATTTAAACATTTCTAATTTTCCTTTGTGGCTGAAATTGTGATGCTTTCTTGAGAGGCAAGAATCTCTTATAGAACCATAAATATGTGGAAATGTCATGTTTCCCTCTACATAGTATAGGATTTGACAGTGTCCTTACTGATAGTGATTTGTTATTTGTCATCATCTGTGAATTCATGCTCCAAAAAAGAAGGAAAAGTTTTTAGATTATGATTCTGCTGCATCTTTCGGTTCCTCTGCCATGTATTGGATCTTAAAATATCTTGGCATTTGTGTTTAAAGTTCTTCCTTTTCTTCATGCTTCTTGTAGATACCCCAGACCTTTGTATGTCATCACATTTTCTGTTTTTTGGTTTGATACCTGGTGACATCATGATTTTTGCAACAACATATGCACTCAGACTTGAAACATTTATTGCTAATAGTTGGTTTGATGCAGCCACCCCAGGTCTTTCGAGAAGAAAGCATGGTAAAGGGAGTGAGCAGTTCACAGGGCAATAACCTTTGACTATAACCAATTTTTTATGCTGTTCCTGTCTGCTCTTTTATCTAGTTATCCAGATAAGGCTATCCATCATGAAGTATGGCATTTTTTATTTGATGGCAATCCTCATCTACAACTTATTTCCCAGTTTTGATTAATATCTCTCAGATATCAGCCTTGGCTCCACAAAAGGTTGGGGGAAATGTCCATACTGGAGCTCCTCCTCCTTGGTTTGGGGAGACGAGAATCAGCTAAATGTTCAACTAAAGCTAATTATTTCTAACTTTGTCTTGCCATCCAGTAAGCATGGGAAATCACAGAAATTGAATCCAAAAAGGATCGGAGCTGCTTGGGCAGAAAAGCAAAAGATTGAGCTGGAGACGGAAAAGAGGGGACAGGCTATTAAGACTGATTGTGATGTTGGCAATCAGGTAGCAGAAAGGAATCTAGAAAAAAATTTGAGAAGCAGAATCAGAAATTACCCAAGGTTGGAAGCAATTCAGAAATTACCAATTTTGATACAGCCTTATGTAAGCAAAAGGATGGGAAGCACTTAGTTCTTTGCTACAATATGTTATCGCAGAATTAAACTGTTTCAAAGGCATGCTCATTTGATGTTTCTGGCAACACCGTGTCACATATATTCCTTACATGAGAAACACAGGGGAATTTCATATGAAAATATATTGGAAGCTACTTGTGATTGCTAATAAGTTATTTCATTTTGATTAGCTTGGAGATGCAATGTTTCATGGAGTGATCATGCCATTAGTCAAATTTTCATTATGCTGCTTATTGGCAATGGCTGTTATTGCTTTGGTTCTCACCTCCATATTCTTGGATTTCACTTTGAGGCCCCAATAACTGTGGTCAGAATTGCAAACTTTCAGGTTCACTTACAACTGAGTCCCAAAAACATGAAACAGTGTCTCACAGATTTGGTCTTTGGGGTTGCCTAATGAATTCTCTGCCTGTTGGGTCAACAATGTTTGATTTAGCTTTGAAATTTTAACATTTTTGTGAGGTTTGCTTAATGAATTTTTCCTGACCATCTGTGCATTATCCACTCTTATGATGCTTTTATTTAATCGAATTCCCTTGAGCTCATTTTTATTGTTTCTCTCCAGTTTAGAGAAGGGATCCAACATAACAATGATGATGGTGCATGATTAGATGAATGGAGAATGACGATTATCAGATCATGTTGAGGGTGCATCTCCTTCTGCAATTTCTGTGCTTCCATCACTCTTCCCCCTGCTTTGGTGTGCTTTTCAATGAGTTAGATGATGCAGCAAAAGATTATGAGCAATTTTGTTCTGCATCTAGTTCATCAGACTGGCAGTTTTTAATGCGGTACATTCTGGCAATTTTGTATGCACGCGCTCTATATACCCTTTAATGCAACTGATTTTAAATACAATTTGAGATCAAGTAAATACTTGGTTTGGAGAAAACAGTGCCAGTACTTTCGATACTCAAATATTATGTGATAATTGATGAGCCAATGCACCGAGAATCTGGCTATGGTGTCCTGTCCTAAACCTGCCGTCTAACCATTTCATGAATACTGCTGCTTCACGCCGAAATTTGAGAATTGTTGGGACAGATGAACAAGTTGCGCGTTCCTTTTAGTGTCTGCGAGCTTGTTACCTTATTTGCGTGTGGTTACCACGTTTGCGTGGCAAATAAAAGCTGCACATTTGTTTCACCTGCGAAAATGACCAGCGAAACGTTGTTACTTTCAGTCATGTTTTGGGATTGTGAAGCTTGTCATGAAACCTACTGGATGTTTGATTGCTGGCTCATGCTTTGTAATTTTTCCTGTTTTGTGTTCCTTTTGGTGCCCAGTAGCGAGTTCGAGGAGTCTAATCAGTGGTTGCGGGGCCACTTTCAATCAATTCCGTCTTCATGTAACACACCTGTAGTTTGGTAATTGGCATGGTTGTCATGGACGTTGTGATGGCCGGTAGATAATTATTTTTCGTGCTTTATATGCCAAAAAATTTTAATTTTTAAATTCGATGCTTTAGTGGCCAACAGGCCTTTCACGTTGGACCCGTGCCCATAAAGGAAGAAAAAGGAATGTGGTCCGCAGGATTAATTTCTATGGGGCTAAAAACTTTCTTTTCCTGTCAATTCAGTCGACTCTTTTGCTATTAGCGTAATACTAGTCCACACAGGGGATAGGCATCCATTCGGTCTTGAGATGCTCAACAACAATATCATGACTAATTTTAAAATTTAATTAAAATTGATGAAATAATTTTTTTTATTATCACATTATTATATTACAAATTAAATTTAGTTAAAAATATAGTTATTTTAAATTTTTTTAATTAAAAATTTTTTTTAGTTAATTCAGAAGTTACTCTCTCTCTCTTTCTTTCTTATCTCACAATCAACTTGAATTGGGGTATGAAACTAATGTTTTTATACAATGGATCAACTGGGAGCCAATATGCACTTACTTCGACTTGGGTTTAATTGTATATATATATATATATACCTTGCGTGAGTCAACTGATGGGGTGCAACTGCAAGCCGCAACCCTTCGCAAAACCATCCAATTTGGGATACACATGCACTACCGTAAAAATTAACGATAATTCTCTTTGTACTGGCTTAGCCCTCCTTTAAGACCAATAGTAATAGTCGTAATAATAGAGGGAAGACAAATGTTGATTTATTTTTCGTCTTGTTTTTGGTCTTTCTTCAAACTCCTCGTCAAAATTGTTGTCCAGGATCATGATATTCATTGCTCATTACCCTTCTTCCGGACACTGACAAACTTTATTTAATCTTTCAGTTTTATGAATTATATATATATATATATATATATATATATTTGGGTACATCACTAAACTAATGAGGTAACGAGTTAAAAAGTATTTTTAGGAAATGTCATTATCCTCTATCGAAGACTGAAATTAACCAATAGATTAATTTAATCCAATATTGGCTGACTCATGAGAGATAAGACGGTGTTATTTAAGCTTTGTGGTCCTTTCAAACTGAGCTTCCAGGAAACTCACGTAACGCAACTCTTCAACTAAGGGGCAGAAAAATAAACTTGTAGTGCTCAGGGAATTGATGACAGCACGCTGCTGATTCTTCTTCCACGAGAGCTACAGCAGACAGTTTATGGCATTAATATAAAGCATTTAGACAAGTTGAGGTTGGACTCTGTATTGGGCACCTGGGATTTCTCTAGCCTGGAAATATTTTCTACGAACTTCTTTATTATCGAATTGGAATCTCGGCACACACAGGTAATGCCAGCCTGAAAAAGGTGCTCTTTTGTTTCATCTGCATCAGTTCTGAATGTCATCAGTCCTGCCCACAGTTTTCTAATAAGATGCTCGATCTCAAGAAAGGGATCGTATCTATTGGACTTCTAGAAATTTTGAAATCAATAAACCCTCAATTATACAGCATGGGATTTGACTTTTTTAGGCAGCAGGCAGGGACAAAGGCAGCAACAGAAGATCAAATGTTAAGGGTCAAATTTTAAGATCTAAGCATTGTGAAAAAGTAAACTTGTTGAACAAATGCATGAGTAGACGCCAATCTTTGTTCTTCAAAATCAATGATTTAAATTCAATTAACATAACAGAAGTTAACTACAACTTGAGAACAGCTTAATCGTTTAATTTTACGTTGTGTTTTGGTCTCCTGCGTAGAATATAAGCTTGATTTAATAAGAATTTTCCCTCATATTTAGCTGCATGCAAAGCTATTCTTTGCTGCTAGATCCTTATTAATTTTCTTGGCCATAGCAGTCCTGATGACGTGCCACTTACTATTCCCTAGAAGATTTTCGAGGTTCGTCAGGCTTATCTTCAGGTGGAGTTCCACAGAATCTCACCTAAGGATTCGCGTTCATACCTATGCACTTGGATATCAAACACCGCCTAGAATGTACCCCAAGTTTGCCTAAAATGTGCTTTAGAAGTCGCTTTCTTTTCCACATTTTATATTTGTTATTTTGCTGATTTGATATTTCTTCCTCTTTTTTTTTTTTTTCTTTCCTTCTTTTTGGCTTTTATGCATTTTGCAGTTTGTTGCTACTTCATGGTTTCTCGTAAGAATCCAACCCCTTTTTCTAATAATACTTCGAGTAACCAAATTGGTGGCGTAACCAAGGCATATTATCAAACCTGAATCAGCAACGGTCAAATTAAATGTATTGCACGCGAGATAATCTGACCATAGTTACTATAACCAATTGGAATGATTCTTTCAGGGTTCCCAGTTTATTATATATTATTTATCTATACTGATGACAAGCAATTCAGATTGTAGTGAGAAAAACCGTGAGTCTCGAGCCAATACCAAAGCAGTTCCCCAAACGTGGAATTGTTTGCACTCACAAAGCCCGGACGTCTCAACCACGCATCTTAGACTTGAGTTTATAACATTGCTGTTGTCGTTAACAGGGTGGCATTTCGTCATTGTGAATTCTTTTTAGAATTGTTTAAAAGCAAGAATTAGATGCCAGTCTGCTGCAAGAAATGTTCTAATCAGTTTGGCTCAGTCTTCTCTTCACACCTGCCTCTGTTTGTTCCCACCAGTTTTTCCCTGTTTCTTCCTCCTCCTAGAGTAGACTTCCTTTTTCGGTTCCTTGAAATCTTCTACGGGTATCCTTTCGTTTCCATGGCATTGGCAAGCATAGCTTGTCATCCGTTCGCTGCCTTCTTCCTCTATTACATCATCGGAGTTTTGAAATTGTTTGTTTCCTAATTCTTTCCTTGAAGAACTTCAATCAGAATTCTTTACATTACCTGGATCTCCGTATTTTCTCCCAACCTGTGCTGTCAACTTCCTCAGATATCCAATTCCATAAGCAACTCCTTTGCATGCTTGGAAGATTGGTGTAGAGACATGCTTATGGGGAGGAATCCTGGATCTCAAGTAAGTAACTATAATTCAATCCCATTTGGTGGCATACTGGTAATACTATTTGGCAATTGTGATTGAAATTTGACCATAAATCAGGCCAAAATCGAAGGTCAAGACAAGAAGTCTCGTTTTGCATCTATATCCAAACCACCAGCAGAAAATGGCAGACCCAGTAGTATGGTTGTAAAGGTAAATCTGAAATTCCGAGCTCACCGTAACATAAAACTTTTTCTGGGCTCTTAATCTATATGGAGCTAACCCAACTTTTTCTTGGCTAAATATCGGACTAAACAGAAAGCACGTACTGTAATCCCTGCACATATTGTTGCAGAAGCCATATCAACACTCCGGGGTCTTGACCTCAGGTGGTCAGGTCCTATAACACCAACAGAAATGCAATATGTCGAACAGTATGTCCTGGCAAAGTACCCTCAATATGCTGGTCTTGTTGGGGAGAACATAGATCTATCTACTCTTTGCATAAATGAAGAGACATTAGAGCCAATAGGCGATGACAAGCGAAAGTCGCCGAGGAATACATTGAGAGAGGCATCTACGCCAACCTCTGGAAGCAATTTCCTTGATTTGGACAGGATTCAGTTAGAGCCATCAAGACTGCTTGATATCCTCACGGAGAAATCCTCGTTTCCAGGGAGTTTCATATCGGTACCCGAAATCCAGGCTCGAAACAAAGTCCTGAAACACTGCGGATTGCCTGATGATGACTATCTTGTTCTCTTCACTCCAACATACAAAGATGCAATGATGCTGATAGGTGAGGGCTACTCTTTCTTCAGAGGAAACTTCTACTTGACTACCATAGGAGAGGAAATGGACTACATAAGGGAATTTGCTAGTTACAAGGAATCAAAAGTGATATTGGCACCAGAGACTTGGTTGGATTTGAGGATCAAGGGATCACAGCTCAGCCAGTACTTCAGGAGGAAATGCAAGCACCGCACCAAGGGACTATTCTCCTATCCGGCCGACGTGAATGGAACCCGTTATTCGATGCATTGGGTGTCGGAAGCCCACCGGAACTCGTGGCACGTACTACTAGATGCAACCGCGCTGGTCGCCGGGAAGGACAGGCTGAACCTGGCACTTCACCGGCCTGACTTTGTGCTTTGCAGTCCTGATAATACGCAGGCAAACACATCAAGCATCACTTGCCTTCTGGTCAGGAAGAAATCATTTGACACTACAGCAGCTTCTTGTTAGGCCAATGAGTGAAGTATGAGAGTATGTGAATATTTTCAGCATGTCCAGATTTTCTAAAATATAAACATTTACCAATCTTTTATGATTCTTGAAGTTTTCAAGGTAAAACACTAATTAGCTTTTGGTTTTCAAATGGGTTCACGATTGATTAAACAACCTTACTGTTGTGATTTTCTATTTAATTTTGTGGGATTCGTATTACCTCTACGATTAGCCCCGGGCGTGGGAGAGGGGGGCTGGGCCTCAGGCTTAGGTTCCTCGGGTGAGGCGTGGGCCTTGAGGGCTCGGTCCTGCAAGTCCGTATCGAGTCCTTTTGGGTAATTAAATCAAATAATCAAGAAAATGGGGGGCCCCTTCGAAAATGGCTACGAGTCAGAGCATATGTTTTTCGAATTACAAGGCTGTCCATACCATGTAGCGCAGTGAACTCCTCTCAAACTCGCTCCGATTAGTAGTCTATTGTTTTAATAGCTTTCCGGTAAATTAGATGCACCGCATTTTTCAGAATGTGCTGCTAGTTACTCTTAACCATTGGAATTGGATGCCGGTTGCAGAGTGTTTATATATAGGTTACAGAAAGACGACTTTGACATTCAAATGGCAGTTATCGTCAGAAGGGGTCAGCCATACTGCAAGCCTCACAAGAATCGCATTGAAGACGTCAACGAGGTGGGAACTTTGCCTCTCATTGCCGAGTGTCCAGCTAACCATATCCAACTATTAGTATTATCCCTAGGCTTTAGGAACTCTACTGCAATTGCCATCGGGAGACCTAACATGTCGTCCAGTAAGCTAACCAGGCTACAGTCGATAATATATCTTACGCCTATAGCCCATAGGGCTCTCCTATAACATTTAACACGATTTCAAGTACAACGTACTTGGATTTCTTTAGACGAAGAACGGAAAGCCTGGTCCCGAGAAAAGGGGCATAAATGAGCAATGAACGCTGGTTTAGACTCCCAACTTGAGAGCTGAGGAAAATTAGTAGCGGAAACTTCAAGCCAAACAGAAGCCAAATACACCATTGAACAACCCTTTAGGCCACGTTAAAAGACCAGATTCATTGTTAGCGGGCGAGGAATCAATTGACAGCAGCAGCAGCAAAATTGGTTAACGGCCACCATAAGGGCAGACTTAGATGGCAAGATAAGGTATCGTTTGGGCATTCACAACACGAGCCTACCACTCAAAACAAGTAGACTTGGTTGCAATGGCAGCTACAACCTCACCCCACCCAAAACGAGCGGGTTATAAGTTCCCCTAGCAGTCCTGGTCTCTCTACTGAATTCATCCTCCCCTACCTTCCCGCTGACCACCCCCCACCCCACCCAAAAAAAAAAAGGGAATCCGGCCTGCCACAACAAGGGAAATGAACCAGTAGGGAGAGAGAGAGAGAGAGAGAGAGAGAGAGAGAGCATAATTACTAAATTTTGACATCATCAGAGTTGAAACTCATTCAACTCATGCATATATTACCACAAACCCAAAAGCATGGAAAACTTACCAACACAAGTAACAAACGTGGTTTCTGCCACAGAACAAACATGAGTATCTTGAGGGAAAAAAAAAAACAACTAATTTGCAAACCGAAAACCTGCCACACCTTATTGTTAAACATACATATTGTGCCTGAAATGGACTACTGCTGAAAGGGGTCAATACTTCATTCTACCATCACCCTCCATTATGATGTCTTTGAAAGCTCCGCCACTTGGGATCATAGGTAGGACATGCTCTTGATGAGGTACAATCACGTCCAATAAGTAGGGTCCAGGAGTGTCGAGCATTTTCTGAATTGCTGACCCAAGATCTTCTTTCCTGGCAACACGGGCGGCAGGTATTCCACAAGCTTCAGCAAACTTCAACATATTGGGAAAAATCTCAGACTCTCTTGATGGATTTCCCAAATATGTGTGAGCCCTGTTAGCCTTGTAGAAACGATCCTCCCATTGTACCACCATACCCAAATGCTGGTTATTCAAAAGAAATATCTTAACGGGGAGGTTCTCAACACGTATGGTTGCCAACTCCTGAACATTCATGATAAAACTTCCATCACCATCGATATCAATGACAATTGCACCTGGATTTGCAACAGCAGCCCCAATAGCAGCAGGCAATCCAAAACCCATAGCTCCCAATCCCCCAGATGTCAACCATTGGCGTGGCCTCTTATAATTGTAAAACTGAGCAGCCCACATCTGATGCTGCCCAACCCCAGTACTTATAATTGCATCACCATCAGTCAGCTCATCGAGAAGTTGAATTGCATACTGAGGAGGAATTGCTTCTTCGAAGGTTTTAAAACTCAATGGAAACTTCACCTTCTGCTCCTTCAGTTCTTCTTTCCATGGCCTAAAGTACAGCTTACCATTTGCTCCTTTACTCTCCAGGATCCTATTTATCCCTTGCAAAGCCAACTTGACATCAGCACACAAGGACACATGAGGCTGCTTATTCTTCCCAATCTCAGCCGAATCGATATCAATATGAACAATCTTAGCTCTGCTTGCAAAAGCCTCAAGCTTCCCTGTCACACGATCATCAAACCTCACACCAAAAGCAAGCAATAGATCACTCTTATCCACGGCATAGTTTGCACACACAGTTCCATGCATCCCAAGCATTTGCAACGACAACTCATCACTAACGGGATATGCACCAAGCCCCATCAAGGTACTTGCAACTGGAATTCCAGTTAGCTCAACAAACTTCCTCAACTCCTCACTAGAATTCAAACATCCACCTCCCACATACAAGACCGGTTTCTTAGAATCAAAAATCAACCTAACAATCTGCTCCAAAAACGATTCTTGTGGGGATTTAGGCAACCTCGACATGTAACCGGGCAATCTAATAGGCGTGTCCCAATTAGGAATAGCCAATTGCTGCTGTATATCCTTGGGCACATCAATTAAAACCGGGCCGGGCCGGCCGGAAGTGGCTAAAAAGAAAGCTTCACTTACAATTCTAGGGATATCGTCAACATTAAGCACCAGGTAATTGTGTTTAGTTATGGAGCGAGTTACCTCAACAATTGGAGTCTCCTGGAATGCGTCGGTGCCGATCATGCGGCGGGGGACCTGGCCCGTGATGGCGACAAGAGGGACGCTATCGAGGAGGGCGTCGGCCAGACCGCTGACAAGATTGGTTGCTCCAGGACCAGAGGTCGCTATACAGACACCAGCGTTGCCAGTGGAGCGGGCGTAGCCCTCAGCGGCGAAGACTCCGCCTTGCTCGTGGCGAGGAAGCACGTTTCGTATCTTTCTGGAGCGGGTCAGGGCCTGGTGGATCTCCAAGGAGGCGCCGCCAGGGTAGGCGAACACGGTTGTGATTCCCTGGCGCTCCAGAGCCTCAACCAAAATGTCCGCGCCTTTTCTAGCCTCATCAGGGGCAAATCTTGAAGGGAAAGTTTCTGGACTAACTGTTGTAGGGACGGCGGTGGAAGTGGCGGCCGCGTGCTTGGGGACGGAGTTGCAAATGTGGAGGCAGCGATGAGGAGTTGGTTTGGGAGAGTCAGAGGAGAAGGGGCTGGTGAGCCAGGAAATGGAGACCGGAGATCTGGAGGCGGAGAGATAGGAGGCTGAATAAGCGGCGGGCTTAGGGATGGCGGTGGAGGCTGCAGAGGTGGCCGCCGCCATGGATATCATTCAAAAGAAACGAGAGCTAAAAACGAAACACCCTGTTGCAGGGGAGGGAGAGAAGCACAGCGTGTGTCTAAGATTCCTATTTAATTTGTGTCTTTGGATTTACTGTTCTACCCTTCATGCCTTTTCTTTTGTTTTTGTTTTTTTTTCCCTTTTCCTTTCTTTTCGGCACTTTTCTATTACGGAAAATCGCAATTTGCGAATTACTTGCCGAGAAAGAAAAGGACAAAATTAGAGTTGTAGTGCGAGTGGTTCTGCGTCGGAGCAGTGGTCAAAGTCAAAGGACGTGCTAAGGAGGAGGTACTAAGACAGTTTTGATACAGGGACAGTCCAATCTCACGCCTATTACACACCCCAATATACTTTATATTATTATAATTATTAAATTTATATTTATAGTTTTTATTGATGATTATAATAATATATTAAAAAAATAAAAATATCTAATTAATAGTTATAATAATATAAGATATTTACCCTCGTATTCCTATAACTGATCATTTTAATATAAGGTAATTTTCTATATTTGAAGTGACAATTAAGCGGTTAATGCTTCGGTTTTAGCAAACGTGTACTTTAGTATGGTATGCCAAAAAATGAAAAGTTTTGGGTCTGTTAAGTTACGGTACGATTTCAGAAAATTCTCAAAAGTCGGATTTTATATTCTTGACAAACACGTATATTATGTACCGAATAGAAAATAGTACACGGGACCATGTGCAACACCTACGCGAACTTCCTTAGAATCTGTAGTGCTATTTGCTCTCTTTTAGCTCGAGTGAAGTAGAGAAAGAGAAGCTGGAAAAATGTAACTTTCTAGACATTGTGGCACCCTCGGACGAGACCAAATGGATTAATGTCAGTCAAATCTTGTTTTGTCGACTCCGATTTTAAGCACGGTAGGACGAAAATATCGAAAACACCCACTACGGGTTACACGTGTTTAAATTATGACGTAAAAGATAACAAGCTGTTCCTTCATAACTAGTGCGAGCCATGCATGTTAATGATTAATCTCTACAACTTCTTATAATATTAATATAGAGCTGTTCAAATACGCGACAGGAAATGCAAAGGAAAACGTTGGGGGACCATGACGGCGTGGCATCCTTCTTAGCTTCTAGGTCGTCACTCATCTATCCCTTGACATCCATGCTTATCCTTTCCTGGCCAATCCCTCCAGTCCTTCCTCGCACCCCTACCCAAGACGTCGACGGGGAACCCAACAGGCCCACATGGGAGCACACAACATGCAAGCATCGAGGAAGCAAGAGTGAGAAGATGGACCCGAACGAAGAAGACCGGATAAAAGTAAAGGGACTCCAAAGACTACTACCTCCAGTGGCAAGCCCAAACGTTAGTTATACACACATCATATCATATGGCCAGACTTGCTACCACTCGTACATATCAGAGAATTAGCATTGAGTTCGTGGGTCACAGCCCCCGACTCACCAAAACTGAACTCTCAAGAATTCAAAGGCTGACCACTCCAACAGAAGTCCTTTCATTCCTGCTTAAAGACCCTTCCCAGATAAAATTAGCCTTATCATTCAAGATATAGAAGCAGGCAAGCTTCGATTAGCCCTGTAAATTTCGTCACCTAGCTTGACCTAGCTTGAAATAGAGTACCCGCAGGTTCCCTATCACTATAATATAGGACGCAACACATTCACTGCTGCTTGAAAATTAAAACAAGGGCATGATGCTGCTAGTTGAACGTCGAGATACCGCCAATATTATAAGAAGCTAGCAAGCAATTTCCGAATAAAGGAACATTAAAAGCAGCAGAAACAGACAACAGAGCAAGAAGTAAAACTTCAACAGAATCCATAGAGTTCACATTAGACAATATTCAGCTTTACTTGAGTATTTGGCACATGTCAAAAAGAAACCTAGCATCTCACTAATGGCAAGTTTCCCGCAAAAGCCTCCATCTCTAGAGCCTGCAATAACACGAGAAAAGAATATCAGTTGCTGCGTCTGATTAGGCACCAGAAAAGAATAGAAACACAGAATAATAACAGTAAAGTGGGCCTCACTTACAATAAAATCTAAATATTTAACTTCCACTACATTTTTCATATCAAAATCCCAATACTAGAACAAACGAATCTCCATTTATATTTGATTAAAAAGACAAAAAAAAAACAATTTTATTAAGTTCAACAAAGAAATTAGTTTCAACTTTAAAAGTCTTTTGCAACATAAACACCATGCCACCACAGTTGTTATAGTTTTGCAGCTAAACAAAAATTTCATGTCACTACATTGGTTTTTATCTGCTGCCTCAGTGGGCTTTCATTTTGTTTGATTTGATTCTGTTATTAGTGGTTGATACATTGAAACAGGAGCACGCCAAGGGTATATGATAAAGATCTAAAACATGACTATAAATTACGAGGCAACATTACTAGAAAAAAGCTAAAAAATGACATTCTGGTCACTAAAGACACGTCTATCAGGTCCATCTGAGTCTATCACATCACCCGCCTTTATTCGATAGATGCCCAGAAACTGATGATGCCAAGAGTCATCTATGTGTATGCAGGAACAAAAACATCAAATAGCTACGTCCGCGACTCCAAGGTCATTTTTCCATTCAGCCGAAGACATCCATTTTATCACATGCAATCACATAGAATTGGTAAGCTAATGATGTAGAAGGGTTTAGTCAACTTTCGCAATTTCTAGAGCTGTAAAATCCAATTTAGAAAAAGCCATGGATTTACGTTGGGGAAGGCTTCACTTCTCATGCCATTTCTCTAACCATCGACAGAAATACATATGACTGACATAATGCTTTATAATATTAATTAGATATAAAAACATAAAATAAACAAAGAGAAACCAGCAAAAATAAAATGTACTCAGGCGCGCACAAAAAAAAAAGAGAGAGAGAGAGATGAGAGGAGATCAAATCAAGCTTTACCTAACCGGAGCCGACGATAATGTTGTTGATCGGGATGAAGATCAGCTTGACGAAGAATCCAACAAATCCCATCACGACAAATCCAATTGCAGTACGGAAAGCGACCTTCGTAAATTCTGAGCCCAAAGAAAAACCACAAAACGTAGGTTAAAATTAAATTCCTAATTTCACGACCCAATCTGAACCGATCGAAGGCAAAATGGGAACACGCATGTGCGCATGTGGGCAATATGGAGGGGGGTTGATGAGTGGATACCTTTGCGATCGGGTTTGTGGCAGCGCTTTACGAGGCGGGCGCTGTCCTTGGCGAAATCTCTGAGAGGGTCGACGACTGAGTCTACGGCGTCCATTTAAGACTCTGAAACAATGAAAAAAAGAAGAAAAAAAGAAAAAAGAAACCCCAGATCTGACGGATTCAAAGCAAAATTGGAAGCTTTTCGATCGAGATAGGAGGAGGGGCCGGAAGAAACACGGAGACAGGAGAGAACGCAGAGTGCCCCACGGCCGCCATGGACGATTTTATTGTGCGTGTCAACTGAGTGGGACCCACATTTGAGGTCAGTTTCTACAATCAAATTCTGCCACGTGTTAAAAAAGGCCATGTCAGCTCGCCAGCTTGCTTTCATCAGGCATAGTAACTAGAGAAACGAGGGGTTAAGAAAGTTGAAACTCTTTTTATTTTGTAAAAATTACGTCGCCGCACTCCGTGTTTAGAGTGTCATATGATATGTCAACCAAGGTCAGTTCATAATAATTAAAATGATAAAAAAATATTTTTATTTATAATTATATATCAAAAACAAAGTAAATATTATCTTATATAAAAATTTACTCTCATAATTGTAGTGATAATAATTATATTTTAAAATTTAACGGTTGTATTTAAATTTTAATATGCATTTTTCTTTTGAGTGTATTATTGATATTTTGATTAATTTATATTAATTATAATGATATTTTTACAATCATTTTAAATATTCTCTAATAAAAATTTGACAAAATATGCTTTTTGTTATTAACATTAACCATCCTGATACACTTTGTTACGATTAATAATAAAGAGTACAACTTATTATCACACCTTAAATATAAAATAATGTTTCTTTTTCTTTTGGTTGGGGTCGAAAGAGTTGACGACATTCTTACAAAACAAACAATTGCTCATGCTCGTGAGCCTTAACTCCGTCGCAAAAATAACATCACCTAAATTTTTATTTTTATTTTTTAAATAAACTCTTTTCTGAAAATGAACATATGCTTTTGTTTGGGCAGGGGAAAAAATGTTTGTGAATAATGACATTTTATTACATGATATTATTCTTATACGTCACACCAAAACTCCATCCGTAAGGCCAAGAGAACAAATCGTCATAAGAAATTAAAAATTAATAACCCAAATCTCACACTACTGCACTTAATAAAAATCTCGATACCCCATTTACCTTACTCTCGCTTTCTTTTAGAAGGCGTGCTTTCAGAATTAACAGTCATCCGATCCAACCTCAACATCTTTTAATAAGAAAGCAATATCTCCATCCACGCCAACATCAATTAAAACTCAGTCATTGAACCACTTAGCCTGCATGACTTCTCCTGGTCAAAGTCGGGGCTTTTCAAGTTTCACTTACATTCCAGTAATAACCAAGTACCATGATACAGTTATACATGACAAGATGAGGTGCTTTATGAAGGCACATTGTCTCATGTCAGAGGCAAACAACCTAACATTAACAAAGATCTTTCGTTCTAGTTCTTCTAAGAGTGACGAGTGATGCAAGTATATTATGCAAACCATTCAAGAAGTAACAAATGGCTTATGGGTCACAAAACTGCACATTCAATATAATTAGGCGACTGGGAGCAGCGGTAAGTATGCCCCAAAATCAGGTTAAATGTTTCAAGAAGTATCAAATTAATTCATTACAATTAAACACAACTTCCATAACAATGGCAGACAAGTGCGCAAGCAAGCAAAATTCCCAGTAGCATTCCACGGTTCATTGCCTTCTGCTGCACCACTGGACACCACCAGATACAAGTTTCTTAACTGCCAAAAAAGAATGATGAAGAAGAGTTGGATTGCAGAAAACGAACCATGAATAAAAATTGACTGATACTGGTAATTAAGGAAAGCAGTTTCTCTTTATTTGCAAGGCTGCAATAGGGGCCACAGGTGGAGGGGAACAATAAAGCAAGACAAGCTTATTTATTTATTATTGTTATCACTTTTTCAAGAGGGGTTGGGGGCTTACCCCTAGAAAGCAAACAACCTGATAACAAATCACGTAGATGAATGACTAGATGCAAGATATGGCAGCCATTTGGAGATTTATAAGCAAAAAGGTACAACAAAACTGGTTACCTCTGAGATATGTTACTTAACAAGGCAGAATAAGTGTCACTAAAGTCACATGGCAAATTTAAGTTCCAATTTAAGTACAACATTCCTTGGTCGAGACAACGTCAAAGATATAATTACAAAACTCTAATGACTATGGAGCCTTAAGGGAGAAAATCATGATGCAAGATCAATTTCTCTTTCTGAGTTAGGCAAGATTATTCGCATCCCTGTACGAGCTCTCAAAATAATTTTTGAGCTTTGATTGTAGTTCATTGTCATTCAGTTATACATTAGATATCATTGGGAACAAATGAGTGTACAATGAAAATAAAGTGAATCAATGTGTGCCAGAGCTAGAAAGAAAGCAAGCCGGCTTAGCTTGACTCTTAAATACCATAGAATCTTTACAACAGAAACCAGAACCGAAGCCAAGATTCTCCCCCCCCCCCCCCCCCCCAAAAAAAGCCAAAAAAGGTATACAAACTTGGAATCCAGCTAAAGTGGCAGTAAGGTGATGACAACTAGTGTCATGGCCTACCCTTAGTCATAGGAGCCACACACGCGCATAAAGTTTTTTGACAAAATCCTAGCAGAGGGAGCTCGATAACTTATCAATTGGTCTCCAAGATGATGCCATGCATGTTTTCCAGCTCAGCCAGACCTCACGAAGCACTTTTTTGGACAACCGCTCAAAAAGAGAACAATGAGTTGTGTCTTATTTGTACCACCTCAAAGAACTTTTTCAATGGTTCCACATGAATGAATTCAAATTTCAGCCCTATTCACCTCAAAAGCCCCATTTCAGAAAGCAAAAACAGAAACAAACAAAAAATCAATAAACAGAGACATTAGTTGAGAAATGCTATTTGTAGGTTGGACACCTCTCTTTAAAAGAAGAGACATCAGTTGACAGTTGACATTGTTAAGCAATGTCAGCAGAGCAATGACAATGAGACAATCTGAACAAACATGCATGTTACGTTAGCAAAGTTGCCAAAGCTGTTGGCAAGAAATGTGAAAACCCTGCTCTACAATTGTACCCTCAATCTCTAGCACAACCATCATAGTCAAAGTTATAGATAGTACTAGAATAATGTATCAAACAACTCAAGCTCTCACTGACAGCCAACTCATATAATTCACACACACACAGTCAAAAAGCTTGTGCCTTCATTAAAACTCAAAATGTATCGAATTATCACAACGGTCTTCTAAAAAAGCAGTGAATAACTAGGTTTCCAAAAACTTAACTACAGTCTTTACAATTCCAAGAACTGAAGAGACCCATGTTGAAAAGAAAACCAAATACCTAACAATTTAGAGTTGACACACTCATTCAACTAATCTCTCCCCGTAAAGCTATGCTCCATTAAGTAGAACTACCAACAGAAACACTCAACCATAATGGAAAATGCACGAAATTAACATACTTCAGAAGGCAAAAGGAAAAGAGGAAAAAGAAGGCGCAGGTTTGAATAAAAAAGAAATGCGTACCCTTGTCCATCAAGATTCCCCTGACCACTACTCGCTCCACTCCCATACGATCCATCCTCGGCAGCAGCCGTCTGCCACACCGATTGCCACGCCTGGGACGGTGGTTGCACATAAACGCCAGTAGGATCGACGGCCGGTCTCCCAATCATCATTCCACCGGGTCCAGCAGGTGCGGGCTGGCCCATCGGCGGATAAAAATAGGGTACCCCACTGGCAGGGGGCCCAACCATCGCTCCAAGGCCGGCCTCGTCCTTGATCTCGTCTCTGGGCACAATATCCACGAGAAAATCGAAGATATCGGTCCTGGTAATAGCGGCGGCAATATCGTTCTTCTGGAGGGTCCGGCGCTTGTTCTCCTCGGCGTGGAGCCAGGAGCGGATAGTGAGCTCCAAGATGAAGAGCTCGCAGGCCTTGGCGAAGAGAATGGGGGCCTCGGCGGAGATCATGCGGACGTCCTCGTCGGCCTTCATGATCTTCTTGATTCGGGCCAGAGGGAGCTGGTGGTTCTTGAAATCGTTCACCTGTTCGATCTCCTGCCGCTGGTACGACCAGAACATTTGCAGCTGTTGCTGCTGCTGTTGCTGGAGCAGGTGGTGGTACGGTGCCCCAGCCGCCGCGGCTGCTCCCGGCGGAGGAGCGCCAGTGACGGGGGCCTGCGGTGGGTATGTGGAAGATTGGGCTTGCCGGTTGTTGTTGGCGTCCATTGGATTTGGGTGTTTGGATGGCTTTGATTGATAGAAGTTTTTGGTTGGGTGGGGTTTGTTGTTTGTGTTGGCTCTTCTTTGGAGGGTTCGGAGATGTGATGGATGAATTGGACGGTCATTAAAGGGTTTAGAATGAGATTTAGCAGAGAATAAGTCTCAAGTGTGGGCCCTGTGGGGTTTGAAGCCGTCCGATTTTGTGTATCTTTGGTGATTATGTACTCTTTGCATGGGATACCGATATTCCTTCTTTGTTTATCCTGCGCACCACTCTATTATATTCTGTTGTTTCTTTTATTATAAACAATAATAGTTAAAGAAGTTGAACTTCTTTCTTTTTTTAATTTATTATCCAAAATAATAACTTAATTGACGATAATTCAGATTTGAACCATCACATTACTATTGACCTGAAAAGTAAGTTTGAGAGTTTGATGTACAGAAGTAAAATTTTTATTTATATTTAATAATATTTAAATTATAAATTTTCTTATAAAAAATTAAATAAAATAATAATAAATAATTTTAATTTTAATTTACATATATAATAATTGATATATTATTATTATTATTATTATTATTATTCACAACAAACTAAAATATTCATTATCCGGCATCATTTTCATACTTTATTTTTCTTTGAAAGATGTCCCAATCCCAATTCTCATTTTGAGTAACATAATCCGGAAACTGAAGGGCTGATGCCATAACTTTTCCTATTATAGTAATTGGATATGTCTGGTAATCATATGAGACGGTAATTAGTGATTTGATGCTTTTTTTTTTTTTTATAGATTTGCCCGTACTTTTACTTTTATCCTGATAAATAATAAATATATTTATTTAATCGTATAATAATAAAATTTTACATTTATTAATATTAAAATTAAATAAATTTTGTATTTAAGTTTAATATTATTTAGATGATTGATTTTTTTTATGAGAGAGTTTAAATAAAAAAAATAACAAATAATTACCATTTTAAAGAAGAAAAATTATATGTTCGGTAGCCTCCAATCCAATTGCTTGGATGTCAACGAAATTATATTCGGACCATGAATGTTATATGGTAAACTCATTCTTTCAGTCCAATCAAAAATGGGCAGATAGGGAGCTGTGTAGTAGGCATTAAATAAATAATATAAATAATATATATATATATATATATATATATATATATATATATTTTTTTTTTTTTTTTTATTCTGCGTATTAAATATTCTCGCAATAGATCTTCTACTTTGAGTGACTACAACACTTTTCAATTTTGACAACGTTGTAACTCAATTCTGCAATCGGTGGTGTTTATTATTCATCGTTTGCTCCGTCTCCTGCCCCTCCGCAGGATCCTCCGCCAACCACCATACTGGTGGACTGGAAGTGGCCGAACAATTGAAATGGAAAGCAAGTATAGTTGCTGCTCTTTGCAACTCAAGCAATGGTCTTTCCATAAAGCTGAGCGTAAACACCCCTAGTCCGATAAACAACGATCAAGCTCAAGATCATTGCTATAATGCAAAAACCTGACATGATCGCACAGGTGAGGGAATAACATATGGAACCCACACAAGTAAGTGACTCCTCTTCACGAAGATATGTTGCAACCATCGATCCTAAGTTTAGCACGGGGAAGGCAGCTTGTTCCTCTGCATAGTGGTCATAGATACCGCTGGCAATGACGCCAGAGAATATAAGAGAACCGGCAGGACTTGCCAATGTAAGAAAATTGTATAAGGCACCAAAGCTCTTCAAGCCAAATAACTCTGATACTGAGGCAGGTACAATACTCCAATGGGCACCATAGCCAAGTCCTATCAGAATGCTGACAACATAGATTTCTCCAGGCCAGCCTATAGCATAGTAGAGAAGTCCAATTGCCATGACAACCTGAGCCACAGCCATGGTCACTGGTCTTGGGTAGGCACAATTCCTAACAGAAACAGCAAGGATACAAAAAGGGATTAGAAATAGGTATGCAACAGAAGCAAAGAGAAACTTCCGAAATTGACATACAAGCAACAAGGTTTCACCTAGTGATTGCTTCAGAGAAGTAGCCGCCACCAACACGGCCAAGAAAATTCCAAATACTGATCATGGATATAAATATGCTTGTATCATCATAGCCCAAAGACTGACAAATCTGACCCAGATTATCGATGACTGTCAAACCAGAACCTGCAGCTAGCACCAGGGAGAAAAACAAAAGCAAAAAATCTGCCTTTACTAATGCCTGCAGCAAGGTGAAATCTTCTCCTCTTCGTGGGCCTTTTCTCTGCTTGATCCTCACTGCCCCTTCTGCAGCGGCTTGGAACAACTTAGTTTGCAGCAGAGCAATTCGTTTATTCCTTTCTGATGCTGGAAGTGACTCCACTTCTGAGGGCTCCTCATCCTCAACCTCACTCAGAATGACCTCACTTTCATTCTGCTCCTGCGTAGATTCAACCGCCTCTTGCTTCTCTGACTCAGGAAGAAGACTCTCCTGTGCAGCAGGCCTTGGTTCCGAGAAGAAAACTAACACAATTGGAACTATAATGGGAAGAAATATAAGAATGATCAAAATTACAGAAAAAATTTTAATCAAGGTTTCATTTAGCACGACTAGATCCTCGAGTATCAGCACTCCCAACAAGTAAGCTGCCAGAATAACACAAATACTATAGATGAATAGGAAGCTTGAATTATCCGATGGCCTAACTTGTTTGTGACCTCCAACAGGTCTAACAATGAACATTAAGGCAATAACAACCATTGATGGCCCAACAGCAATCATGAAAATGAGAGATGCTTCATTAGGAGCATTGAGAATAGCATATATCTGAGTTAGAATTGCACCGCTCAACCCAGCAAATCCCTTCAGTATTCCAACAACATTACCACGACTTTTAGGGAAGTTCTGCACACATGACACAAGAGTCCCGGTGTTGAAGTAGGTCTCACCGTTTGTCCCCACAAATATGGCAACGCACAACTGCAGATGAAAAGTTGGTTAACATTAATGTCGTGTTGAGTTATTGACATTGCAGCAAATTTCCAAAAATCCGTGGCACAGAACTTTTACTTGCCCTGCATTTGAATGTGATACACACACTCAAAGGGCACGGCACTTCTTGGTGCAAATCATAGCGTAACTTTTACATTCTATCACTCCAGTACAGATTTTTACATTCTATCACTCCAGTACAGATCAAGCATCCCTCCAGCACCACCAAAAAATGGAAAAGATAGAGCCAAGTGGATTGGCTGAAAGATAACAACTCCCTTAGACAGTTGATCATGACATTGATTGAAAAATTTTATCATGCTAACTAGAAACAACTAAGACTTCTGGAAATCAGAAAATAACTCAACCAAGCACCGTGTGCCTCTAATTAAATTTCTTGACACTATCAGATGAGATGCCTACTGGCAGTTCTTTGGCACTGCACAATCATATCAAATTTATGGAGTTGAGATGAAAAAAAAAAAAAAAAAAAAACAAAAACAATGCAATGAACTAAGGGAAAATGTTGTTTTTTGCAAAAATGCAACAGCCTATTTTCATGATGAGGAAAAATAGAATTTCACTCGAAAGACATCCAAAAAGAAACTGGTAAATTAATCAGTACAATTCATTCACTGTAAACTCTGAAACTTAAAAATTTGAAGAATTAGAGTCAAATTTTATGGGAGGTTGATAGTAATTGCTCAACCCGTGAATCTAAACTGGATTGGCATGCGATGGTTTACTCGTGATTTTCACGAATAAACAAGATTGAGGAATTCGAGGGAGATCAATCCCATTCGAATTCAAGAATGAACTGTGAGCAATCAGTCATTTATCGACTCTGATTAAGACACAGAACAAGAACCACGTAATCAATCATTCCATGAAATCACTCCCCCAAAATACAGAAGTACTTAGCCAAGAAGGTTTAGTGAAGACAAGCGATCGAACTCACCACCCACAGTGGCAAAGAAGGCAACCTTTGGGTGACCACAAGCCAAACCAAGCCATACCCAACAAAATTCTGCACCGCCCCAATAATCATAATGGCCCAAATGGGCAATACCTCACACAAACTCCCAGCCGCAAATCCAATGGCATCACCCAAGTCCTTGGCCACACCAAGCGCAGCCACTTGCCTCTGGTTGTAACCCAAGGTGCTCTTTATCACCGGCGAGATGCTCCCAAACAAATAGCCAATCCCGGAACACGACATCACCCACATGGAGCACACAAACACCAGCCATCTGTCGCTCAAAAATGACTCGAATTTCTCAGGCAAAAGCTGCACCATCGCCCCTGCTCCAATGGGTTGCAATCATTTATTCATCTTATTCCAGAGATCGCGATGGTGTCAATTATTATGGTTTATCTGTCTCATTTCTTTGGATTGGATACGTCGCTGACTGGTGGTGATGGCTACTGTACTCTGTTTCCACGGGTACGACCAACGACCGAAAGTATTATATGTCAAAACGGTCAATTTTAACCGTCGTTCGAATTGGAAGCCATAATTACTTTATCTTATTAGAAGTGTATCGATCATAGATGGCAATTGTCAAATTGCAGAATCAAATTAGGAATTGAGCGCTGAACGAGATTTTCCATCTGTTAGACCATGAGTATTGCCAATAATCAAAAGACTTTTGTTTTTTTTTATTTTTTTAAACGAGATTGAGTATTATTAATAATTATCACGTGAATATAATTTTTGAGTCGTAATTAAATATATATTTTTTCTTTTTTAATGAGATTTTGTATATATTAGAAGTCTTAAGCATTATTAACAATCATCACTTAAATATATTTCTTAAATCTTAATCAAATATATAGATTTTTTTAATGAATTAAAATAAAGGTATATTGAAATAAGAGATAATAAAAAAATTTTAAATTTCGATAAATATAAAAAATACACAAAATTATTTTCAGATTAGTAATTAAATATAAATCATGGATGACCATTGTCAATATCTCATTCTTTGGACTTATAATTATTGCCACTTGATTTTTTTTTCAAATTTTTTTTTGGCTGATCCAGTTAAATTAGAAAGTAAGAAATTAAACAAACCAATAAAAAAAAAAAAAGAAGAACAAGAAAGTGAGAAATTAACTGTAACTAAGATATATAATACATCAGTAAATAAAAAATTCGTGGAGACGCACTACCATATAAAAATTTATACAGAAAATATTGATGAAAACTTTCCTCTTAAACCATCAAATGCTTCTCAAAAAAAAAAAAAAAAAAAAAAAAAGAAAAGAAAGCAAGCTTTGGTTTCTTAAGAATCCAATTGAATATTTTGCAATTCTCATTGGCTATCTTTCAATAATTTTTAGTCCAAGACGTGATCTTCGAAGAGATAAGTACCTGACTCATTGGACTGATCTAACATGCGAGAAATGGAAGTAAAAAAGGTCGAAAATTCAAAACCCATTGGACACGTCTATTTATTAAAACTTTAATTAATTAAAGGTACGCAAACCTTCTAGATCTGGTTTATTGAGAACAATTTAAACACGTTCGTCACAGTGATGAACGTGTTCTCAATTTCCCATTGGATATTATTGAGGCTCTTCCACGGGCGATTTTGATATTACCATCAGATGACACGCAATTGATGGTTGAATAATACATACTTTTTTTTTTGTTTGTTTTTTTTTTTTAGGAAAAAAATAAAAAAACCGAACTTAAGATTGAAGGAAAGAAAATTCTTTTCTAATGGTCGATAATTAGGCAATCGAGAGGATACTTCCCCGTGCAGTCAAAGCAAAGATTACTGTTCAAATGATGCGCAGGCCTTTCAAAATTTTCGGTGACTCGGGGAATATGGGAACAATAATTTACGTGTAGAACTTGATGAGATCGGATTCAATCTCGGCGAAAAATGGCAAAAGTCAATTACGGAAGTAGTCTTGTTGGGACAGGTGAGAGCTGAACGAGACTTTTTAATTTCCATATATTATTAGACATTTTAAACATCATCCTCACGTTGTTTTTATTTCTTTTTGAGTTATATTCAACATCTCAAGTCAAGTAGGCGCTGAATTGTCGGTATTAACAGGATCCTGTTTTGAGTTTTGTGAGAGAGAGTTAGGTAAGATTTTCCGAGTACCACCCGGTTCTCGGCCACCTACCATAGCAATTAAGTTGAAAAATTCAGCCGGACAACATCTTTGTCGAGAACAAGAAAGAAGGATGATGAATGCTGACTAGACAAGGATCCTGATGATTTTATGAGTCCCCCCGTCAATTTTCTTGAGCCTAGTCACGATTTGCGGAGCTCAGCCTTTAAGTGAATGCATGAAAACAGAATTACGGAGCTAGATTGAATGAAAACGGGTTCTGATCGTCAGAAAATTTTAGTTCTGCCGATGAGAACCGTGAGGCCTCGTATGAGGCACGAGAAGTGATTCCAAATTCTACCCACACTTGGGACAAGAGAGTTATGAGCGAAGGAAAGCCAGCCCTTCATGTAGAACTGTGGCTCGATAAGCCTCCAAGTTCTAATGAACAGGACTAAAAGAAGATGATAACAGCAGTGACATCAGACTAGGCAAGGATCGATGCATTTGGGCTTGTTAGCACACAATGACATCAATAGAAAACGCGAGATGGATGTTTATTTACGCAAGATCTCCGGTTAAAGCTTGTTAAGAGATGGAAAACGAGCACCGTGAATCATGATATAATGGAACAAGCAACGACATCCACAAATGGACATGGTGCAACTGAGAAAGCCCTGAAGCTTGTTATCTCTTTTTATGGGAAACACAAGGAAAATTAATCCATGGAGTCAAAACTTGGAGCATACCAGCCTAATTGATCCAGGATTTTCTTCATTCTTTCTTGCTGGCCCCGAGAATCCCCCAGGGCTGTTGTGAAAGGGTAAACATATGTCACTTTTGTGGCCATAGACCTATAAGCAACCACATCTCCTCTCACTAGAAACTCAAGGACATCCCTGCCAAACCCTCCGTCTACCTCAGCTTGTAAGTAAGTGCCTGAATTTGTAGCCAGTATAAAAAATGTCTCGTGAAATCAAAATACGAGCGCGCGCGCGCACGCACACACACGCACACACACACATCGCCAAACAAACAATAAAGGCCTCAACTGATTTGCCATCTTCTTTGGTCTCTGGAAAGATTTAACAGTATTATGAATTAAAATTTAAAGTCTAATTACCATATGGGGTGCTTTCAATGACTTGAATCTTGGCATTTCTCTGTGTTTCCAGGATTGCATCCTGCAATCTCTGCATCAAAATAAAAAACCAGGCAGGTTCAACTCACATTATATAGAATTTTTAGCCATGATGCATCTAAGTACACGCATATATTCCCTATTTCCCTCAGAACCTGAACTGCATTCTCTGTGGAATCCTCAGGAATTGTCCAAGGGAATGCGAAAGATGAAGACTTTGGATTTGTGGATATACAAGCAGGATTCGTGGATGGGCAAGGCCTAACCTTCCTGAACAGTATATCCAAGGTCGATCAATCATAACAAGAGAGGATAAAAAAAAAAAAAAGCCAACTACAATCATGCAGTGTACTTGCAAATTTGCAACATTTCTAAAGAAAGAATGAATTACGGGTTACCCGTTTTCTAGTCCAAGTTGCAAGTTCTTGGATTGAGAGAATGGGGTGGTGGGAGGGGGCAGGGGAGACTGAGAATTAAGGGAAGGAACGGCCAAGGAAGGTAATGGAGAATTCAAAGTAACTGTGAGGGCCAAAGAGAGGAAATTTGTGAAGAGAAGAGGTTTTGGGGCAAGATTTTGTAGGATAAATTTTGGATTTTGGAGGTGAGAAGTTTGAAGGGTTGGATTTTTTGAGGCTAAAGGATGTGGAGGGGGAAGAGCATCACCAATCAGACTCATCCCTGCAATCATCTTTTCCTATTCTCTCCTCCCCAGGACAGCCCGGCTCCAAAATCACTCAGGCCCATCCCTAGCAGAAGATTGCAAAACGGCATGTCGTTGCGTTCGTATGTTAAAAAATTAAAAAATTACATCTACTTTGGTTAGTAGCCAGTCCGTGTATCTGCCAAGAACAAATTAGTGGTTAAAATTAATATAAAAATAAAAATCCAATGGAACTTTTAATTTTATATATATATATATTTTTAAAACAACAACAACCACAAAAGCCTCGGTACGCCGACTCGTCGTTCCCTGATATTTGTGTTTTTGAAGTGTTTGGGAGCTGAGAAACCGCAGGAAAAATAACACCAACAGGTCGAGCAGCCAAAGTGAAATCCCGACCAAACCCTCCCAAAATCGCAGGAGGTAAAATGGAAGACACTCCAATGAGCGATGCAGCACTGCCAAGAACGACGCAAGAGCTAGCAATGGATGGGCAGAAGCATCTAGAAGATACCATAAAGGCTGCCTTCCAGATCCTCTCTTCCATGAACGACGAGCTCTGCAACCCTTCTTTATGGTCCACCACTTCCTCTTCTTCTTCTTCTTCTTCCTCCTCTTCTTCATCCAGTGGCAGTAATGGTCCATCCTATCTTTCCCAAAGCGCCGCCCTCCTTTCCAATGGCGATGGCGTGGCCGGCGGCGGTGCTGCAGCTAATGGGGCTCTCGATGAGGCCCGGTTCCGATATAAGAATTCAGTAGCTGCTCTTCGCGAGGTTCTCTCTGCAATTCCCGATTCCCACAAGGTGAATTCCACCTAACCCTAACTTTTACTTCTCTATTTGATTTATTTTATGCTATGAAGGAGAGAATAAAAATTAGATGGTTATTCCTTGATATTTACTCTGTGTGGACAATTAAAAGTTCAATTTTTTATTGGAGAATTTTTGCTAAAGTTCCGCTAGCGGGCCGTGAATGCTACTAGTGGTCTCGAACTCGAATTTCAGTCGGACCCTGGATGCAAAAAACCAAAAAAAAAAAGAAAAAAAAGTTGTTAGTGCCTCCGAATAGGAAAGGAAAGTTTAAAGTCGTATGCTATAACTCAGTTGATGAATCTAATACATTGGGGTCTTCGTCTCTAAATAGGCAAAAGCATTTGTAACGGATTCCCCGGCAGACCAGGATGAGATTGAGAAGCTAGAAGAGCGAGCATCCAATCTGAAAAAGGTACCTGGCATTTGAACTATTGATCCATATACTTTGATTATATTTGTTGCTTGTGCTTTGTCCTTGCATGGACTAAGTTTCTTGTGAATTTATGCATGCTGTCTAACGTAGGAGCTTGCAAATAAGAACACATCTCTCAAGCTTCTCATTGATCAGTTACGAGATCTTGTCACTGACATTTCTACATGGCAAAGCCCTTGTTCTGTCTGAAAGTTTTCTGGGCATGTTTCTTCTGAAACGTGACAAATGAGAACGGCAGTTCAAATCAAGATGCTTTAGTGAGGCAATGATGCTTATCTTGGAAATGCATTCTTTGCAAATTTTTGTAGTTATCCACTCAGTGTAGATCTCTTGAGTCCAGTAGCAGGGTAATTACAATGTCAGAGCAAAAATATCAAAGTTGAATGTGAGAACCTGTGAAGGATTTTGTAAATCAAGAGATGTTTGCATTTGGGACAAATTTTCTATTGAAACCAATTTCTTGTACAAGCAAGTTGCTTGATTTGTTTCACATGATCTGATGGGCATTCTCCGTTTGATCAATGGACGGAACAACGTCAGAGAAGTCATAACTTGTACAGTTTACTCTTTTTGTGTTTGAGCCTTTAAGCCAGCATCTCCAGGATGAAGATACAAGCTTTGAAACGGTAATCTGATAATCTGGGTCTAACTGACAAGTGGAATTCAAATTCCTATGTTCAGTATCACCAAACACCTATAGCTTAATGATGGAGAATCACTGATATCAACATTTTAACAAAGAACTTTGATTCCATTAGAGGCAAGGAGTGTGGACCACATGATCTGAAAGCCCAGTCCTTTCTTTTTTATTGGTATGTGGGAAAATTTTGCCAGACTGATTTGCAAATGCTTCTGGCAGAAAATTCTTAGCTCCTAATATCTTCTGTCCTTGTTTTGTATGCACGACACGGCCCAGCTCAATAGTGTAATGCCAATTTAATTCAGACGGGTCGATATCAGAAGCAAAGACTTCACTTCTCTTAAGCTAGTACCAAAACCTAAGTACTTTCCAAAACAAGCAGGCATCTCCATGTTGGCACAGAGAGAGAGAGAGAGAGAGAGAGAATTCAACAAGTCTGGTACCCTCATTCGCAAGCAAGCAGAAGCATCCCTTATGCCTTACGGTCTTACACAGGTCAATCAAGACTTTCGTACGGTGACATTTTGTTTTTGAATTCTCCACAAGATACCACAGGCCAAATTTTTCTTGTTTTTACCGCATTCCACTATCAAGAACTTAATGAGGCTACACACAAATGCTACCTATAAGAGAGACGACGTGGACTTAAATTGGAGAGAGAGAAGCGTATATGTCTATTGTCAAGTGATCTAACTAATTGTGGACTGAAGATCTAGTTGTGAGTGACGACCTCATATCAACAATTGCAGATTGATCCGCTCCTAACTTGATCGCCTCTTTACTTGCTCTAATGAACCGTGTGACTGCGCCCTTTACATAATCATGAGCTTCTTTCACGTTCATCTTCTTGCCCATCTCATCTGGGAAACTGCTCAAGAAGTGATCACCATTTAGAACACCCGCTAGTTGAACTACCTCGGTCTGAAATTGGGATAGGAAACCTTCCTCTTTTGCTTCTGTTCTTCTCAAAGCTGTCACATCTGGCAAGGTCGCTGCAGAACAGGGTGGAAGGAAAAACACTGATTAATTTCCAACTGTAATTCAATAATAGAAAACCAATAAACCAAAGTGTATCAAGTTTAAGGTATGTTGTCAAAGGGTCCTTCCTGTCTTCATCTCGGACAAGCTAACCTGAGTTCTAAGTATTGATGATCTGCAAGTCAAATATGCCAAAAGCAACATGATTAATAGAACTACCTGTTCATATTCCAATTCTACCTGGGCAGTCAGTTCTAGGAGACGTTAACTTGCCAACAACACCTTCAAATGTACCGGCCCATGCGTCTCTGTGAGTCAAGAAATTGGAAGAGAGGTTGAACATTTTCTTTATGGTTGCAGGGATTGAAGAATGTTCGAATTCTGAGTCTGGCGTAGGACCACTTGGGCTACTTATCACTGAAAAAAGCAAGGTTAAAACCCCATCCGGATAAAAGAGAAATACCAACAAATACCAAAGAACAGGAAATAGAAATGAGAGGAATGAAAGAAGATTGCGTTAAGAAAATTCTTCAAGTCAACAAAACTAGATCTGATGTTCTATCAGGAATAGCAAAATTTCCCCGTTGAAGAAATTAACCATCCATTCCATTGCAGAGACATTGGGATAGCACCCAATGCCATTGCAGGTTTTGCCGATCTTTCTATTATCACACATTGACACCATTTATTAAACAGGGATAAGCCATAAAATGGCAAGAAAAAGAAGAATTGGAGCTTACCAGTCCCTTTCTCAATCCAAGGGGAGACCATAATGGTCGGCACACGGACGCCTAGGCGATCAAACTTGAAAAAGTATGGAGCCGGGCCAGTATTGCCATCAGGGTTAGGCACATTGACACAAGGGGTCTTGACATGGTCGTAGAACCCACCATGCTCATCATAAGTAATGATCAAAAGGGTTTCATTCCATTGGGGACTAGATCTCAATGCCTCATACACCTCCTTAACAAGCTTTTGCCCATTGGCAACATCATGGGATGGGTGGTCATCATTCGCAGGAATACCTTTGAGATCAAAATACCTGGGCTCAATCACAGTTAAGCTCGGCAGCTTCCCATCTCTAGCGTGTCTCTTGAATGTCAAATCATACTGGTGAAACTTAAAAATATACTTCAATTTCCTCGTGTTCCTGTAGAACAAAGTTGTGGGTATGTTTTGGAAGTAAATCCCAAAGTCCATTCCATTTTCATGAAGTGAATCAAATATGGTCTTTTGAGGGTAGCCTCGAGCCAATTGCTTCTTGACGTGGCTTGTTGAGCCATGAGAAGTGGCAGAGTATACAAATAGCCTATTAGGTTGTGTTGGACCAGGGATTGAAGAGAACCATCTATCAAAGACTGCAAATTCCTCGACAAGTGTGGCATAAACAGGCACAGATTCAGGCCTAAATCCTGTCATGACCGTTTTAGAAAGGTCTGGGGACAAGGATAATGCTTGTTCAACAAAGCCAGACATGGAGGGAATAGAGCTATTTCCGAATACCTGTTGCATCACTTCTTCAAAGGAGTGGCCAGGATCTGGATCCACAAATTCAGCATCCTCTGTGAAGCAAATGGATTGCTGAGTTGTGTTCGTGGTTGATACAGGATTGCATTCATCTCCCGTGACCCCATTGATTGCTGGGTTCACGGATTTCTTCATCCACCCAAGCATGTGATCAAAAGATCTGTTTTCCATTACCAAAACCACAATGGTCTTGATGGGGCTCTGTTGTTGGGCGGTAGAAACACATGGCAGTGTCAGAAACAGGAAGAAAATGGAGGAAAACGAAGGTGGCACAATCTTGAATCCTCTCATGGTCATTCGCAAAGCCAAAAGTCGAGTCTTTGAACAAATGGTTTTATTTTAACTCTCTCTGGGCTTTCAGGGAGCAGGAAATTGGAATCAAGAACTCGTATAACAGCAGTTCTTGGAATGCCAAGAAAAGTTGGAACTTGATATCTTGTTTTGTTTTTGGTTTTGTCTTTGCTGCCGTTAGATATCTTGAGTAACAAAGAGTAGAGAGCGACAGAGGGAGTGGAGGGGATTCATTGTTCTAGTTTTCTAGCAGACCACGGAACGAATAAGCTCCTGGCTTTTTTTATTAATCCTCTCGCCTGCTTTTCAGAAACATGAAAAAAGGAAACCCTCATCATTTGTGTTCCTGTCTGTTATTTTTATCCCTTCTATGGCTCTTTATTTGTAGTGTTCTAATATTAAGATGGTTGAGTGGTCTATTTCTTTCGTAGATTCAGTTATCTGTGTCATGTGATGTGGATTGTACGTTGCAGAATTATTACCATAAATCTTTCCCGCACCATCCATCATTCCAATTCTCAATCATAGGACATCGAATCCACCCATATGTCAATAATTTTTTTATCACAAAACCCATAAAAGCTTCGAGAAATAAATGAAAAAAAAAACACAGAGAGAGAGAGATTTGAGATCACATAATTGTAGCATTATGAATTTCAAGGAAGAAATTAAGAGTCGGGTAAATTGAGGGGTTGCTGGCTTTGGAAGGGTCACTTGGGCAACGTTTGACGATGGCCGAAGTGTTAAAATTTGCTAAGAAACTAAAAACAAATTTACTGTCTTCTCACGTGTAGAATTTGGTGCCCTCCAACATTATCGAACAGGCCGAAAACTCATAAATTCCTGCAACTCTTGGGCCCGTATTAAAATAAAAAAGTGGGGTGGTTCGATAAGTCAAAATACCGACGTAATGGGTCAAAAGAAGTAACAAAAGCGATAGTGGGGTGCCTTTGGTGGGCCCTACTCACCGACAAGAATCTTTGGTGCATTGTGGCGGTGCATTGTGCGTTGGAAGCCATGCTGCCCTGGTCCCATACGGTTAAAAGCAACGGAGAAAAAGAATTTATATTATTGTACCCAAAAAAAAAAATGAGAAAGAAAGAAAGAATTTTCAATTCATTAATTGAAAACAGAAGCCGAACTGACGGATTGCGCGTTAGGGTTCTACCACAAAACTTTTGTCGCCACAAATGTAATATGAGGTGCAAGGCGAGATTTTACTCCATGCTTTTTCGGCTCTTTTCTTACTGCAACTGGTTGTGCTAAAAGTGAAAGTTAAATCAGTCACACATGCACCGCAACCAATTGAGCTGCACTTGACTCTGTTGGATTGCTTGAACTTCCACTGTGTTTGTGTCTTTAACTCCCGTTTTCTCATTGACATTCAATATGCAACCAAAACCCGAAATATAAAACTCATGCCACCCTGTCCATTTATTTCTATACACAAGCTCGAAGTCTATGGTGTACCATACTAGAGAGTGACCAAGAATTACGCAGCACAAGCAGTCATCACTCTGCAGGAAAATGAATTTTCTTTGTATATGAAGTCTTACATCAAAAGAAACATATATGATGTGATGTGCGCACTCCCAAAAAGGTAACATTTTGGGCTTTCACCTCAAAAAGAAATCAAGTAGTGGGAACTGGTTACGTTGAATTTACTCGCCAGACCTCTTCAAGTATGCTACTACACCAAGCCCAGCAACCAGAGTGGCACCTGCAGCAACCGCACCATATGCAGCAGCCCATGCATCGGTTTGAACATAATCTAGACTTTCTGAATTAGAGCCTCCCCTACGCCCAGGTGTTCCTGAATAATCCAAATGCAATCTCAAGCCCTGCAAAGTTTAAGCAAATAGTCAATTCCCCTTAAACCAACATTTTATAGATTAAATTGGGTTTAGGGAAGTCTCACTGCAATCAACGGCCATCAACAATATTCTATTCTCAAGAACAAAATTTCCTCTCAGATCTTTCTCCTTATGTCGAACAGCACTGACAGAGAGACAACAAAAGCATACCTTCAAACCAGCTGATCTTGCATGATCTACGGCTGTTACAAGATCATTGTCTGATGCCAGGACAACTTTGTCATGTTCTTCATCTTCATACTTTAAGACATAGCCACAATTTAGCATACAAGGAAAAGGAAAACGAAACACCTAACAAAGATCTGACAAAATAAAAGTTCGAAGGGTATACCAGAATCTGGGGTAAGCTGTTAGTGTCAATCTCATTCCCTAGCCTCAGAAGGATCGCAGTTATTAGTTCTGTGAAGCTTCGAGTATCTGATTCGAAAGAAAAATCAGAATTCAAGTCAGCTTATTATTGTTCTAAAAATCAAGATTCAAAGGAGAGAGTGAAATCGGGTTTTAGAGTTACAAGATCTAGACCAAAAGCCTAACGAGTTAACATCTTCCTAGTGTCAATATATGTCACTAGCTAGTATCCTAGAACCACAAACCAGCAGCTTGGAGGCGCATGAGTCTTGAGCTACAGACTTTTGTGATGGGTTGGGGGGCTGGTGGTGCAGAGGAGGGGAGGCAATCTCCCTTATCTCATTAGCCTTTCACCCTTTGCCCAGGGGTTGGAATCTAAAACCTCCAAGACGGATAATTAAGTTCTTTACCATTAGGACGTCCCCTAGAGGACATGAATGAGATGCCCTCATAACCAAGACAACCCACATTAATAACCACCTGAGGTGTCTTGGTTAAGGCCATTACTTAATTATGGCCCCACCAAAGTTGGATTTTCAGAGTAACAGTTCAGAGAAAAGCCTGCTCTCTGACAAATTTTCCACATGCACGCTCAGATACAAAAGTTCGTGCATTGCACATAGCATATCAGGACAAAAAGTATTACCACAAGTGAACCTATGTATCCGACCCTTTTTGTCTTGAATTTTAAAAGGAAATGTATTTGGCACCATTGATGAAGGATAGGGAATAGATCTTCCAGTTTCTGTTCCCTCAGAAGTCAACTTCAAGGAACCTTCGCTGAGAAGTCACCAATTCTGTGTCAGTAAACAACAATGTGGAAAGTCAGATTCCATCAGAAGTACCGAAAGTGACCTTTGTGTTTCCTCATTGTCATTTGGACTTAAGGCCATGGCGGAATCCCAAAACTTTTGCATCATCGTGCTTGTTGCCTCATTATTTATCCCACCGGTGTTTCCAATCTGATTAATAAACAAGGGATGAGAGTGTTCTTCTACATAAGATGTATCAAAAGAGCATGACATGTGCTTTACTGAAGTTACAAGCTTCAACGTAGCTATTAAGCAAATGTAAACCATGCATTTCTCTCTTTTTTCCAGTGCGGCATTCTACAAATAGAAGAAGAGAAGCAATCCAGATCCATAGATGTATCACAATTTATTCAGAACATCAATCCCTTCGAAAGATGGAATTTTGCATAGATAAATCTGTGAAAAATTACACTTGCTACTCTAGAAGTATGAACTCATTCCAGGTGAATACAACCTGGTGAGAGAGCAGCTCTAGAAAGGTATATAGTTCCAAGAGCATGGTGACTTACTGTGGCTACTGCAGCATGGGTCATATGAATCACATCAACAACAGCAGCTACATTCCCATCTACATTCAACCATCCAAGGCCAAAAGTAGGATCACAATCACATATACAACAAAAAAAAAAAAAAAAAATCAAATATGTCCAAAAACAAGTTACCTCTATCCACCACAGGAAGGTGCAAAAATTTCCCCTCATGCATCGTATGCAAAGCATCAACAATTGGTGTCTCAATGGTTGCACATTCTGGATTAGGAGTCATGACCTGTAGATAGTTAAGAAGTAGGATACCTCCTCACAACCACATATGGTTGTTCAGCAGAACGCATATTATGACATGCAACTATCACACGCAAGTTATATCGTTAAACAAATAACAGTGAACTGGATTTATGCAGATTTCTTTCAATTCCCAAAAAAATATGTCATGCCATCACAAAAAGAAGATACCTTCTCCACAGGAGTTTCATCAGGAGAAAGATTTTGTCCAATTACCCGCATCAAAATATCCTTTGAACTGACAGAATTGAAAATAAAAATTACTAGGTGTTGGTAATAGTAGATGTCCCGCAGAAAGATTGGATTGAGAGACAAAAACCCATTCAGACATGAAAATTCCAGGCTTTAGGTTAATTGCTATTGGAACTCACGTAAGGATTCCCCTGGTCTTGTTTTCAACTACCACAACTGCAGAGCTTGACCGAAATTCAAGCATCTTTTTTGTCACTGTTGAAACTCTTTCAGTTGGTGAAACTGTTACAACCCTGCAACATGGTGCCATGCACTTGGGCATCAGTATAACTCTATAATTACAGAACCACATAATGTAACGCAAATTTCTCTTAGGAGCAAAATATTACCTACTTTGAATTCTCCAGAATTATTGTAGATAATGAGGGCTTAAACATCCTCTCTCTAAGTGCTTCAATGAATGTGTTAGGCCCTGTACATAACAAGCAGAGGGGAGAAAAAGAAAAGAAAAGAAAAAAAAAAAAAGGAGAAACAAATGCAATTTAGTAAATTAATGCAATAACTTCAGTGACGCAGTATGTGTTCAAGACATATTCCTAAGGAATTTCAAGTAGCTAAAAGGCTATTCAAAATCAATGCTTTCCACGAACCAGAAACAGATGTACCCCAATTTTTTTCAACACCTTCCACGGCGGCAGCAATAGCCTTTCCCTTTTCAGCCACTCTTTCCATGCGAGCAATAGCATCGTATAAACACTTAGCTATGTCGAGTACAGCAATGACCTCTCCATTCTCAACAACAGGCAGATGTCTGAATTTACCTGTAGATACCAGTATCAGAATCATATTGAAAGGTATGCTACAAAGTAAAATAGCATTGGCATGTTTTTCAGTATACACTAACCATGCACCATCTTCTGAAGAGCTTCCATGGCAAGAGTATCCGAAAGTACAAAAACAGGGTTCCTGGTCATAACTTTAGAAACTGGGGTTTCCTCCAAATTGACCTCATGAGCAATGACTCTTGTTGCTATATCCTGCAGTAATTGCAACATAATATGATGCACGAACTCTAAAGAGGTAAGGAAGGAAAAAATGATGGGCCTTTTTTGACTTTATGGATCGGAGTAGGCTTAGCAATCTAACATCCTAGGAGACCAAATTGTACCTTGTCAGTAAGGATTCCACAAAGTAATGCATTTGAGTCAGTTAACAATAAGGCATCAGCCCTACGAGCAGCCATCCGATGACAAGCCTCATAAATGGTCATACTGTTAGGTACTGTAAGCGCTTTTGAAAGACGCAATCTTTTTACCGTGCGCTCTCCAGTTAGCCCCCTATTCCACATAAGGTGCCAACAAGAAGGTATGTTATTGACAATGGAATAACATGATTTAGTTGCATCCATATCATTAGCCAACGGGTGGTGTGGAGTCTTAAATGGCACTTGGAGTGGCAAATGTGCCCCCTGGCCCTGACTCCAAGAATTATGCTCAAATAGAAGAGATGGGAAAACCATGGATATATCCCTTAGCTCTCTGTAAGCGCATCCGGATTAATATTTAAATTAACATAAAAACTGTGATTCTTTTTGCCCCGAGACTTGACTTAATAACATTGGATCAACTAGATAAATCACTATCAGACAATAAATGAAATGGAAGCAGCAACTACATAATACCGATTCTCCCTCACCGCCTTCTCCTACAAGTTAAGATTGTTAAATAATAGACATAATTAACCTATCTGTATACTAAGAAGACAGGCGAGACACTTAAGGCAGTAGAAGAAACAACATTAAACCAAACTCATTATGTGAGCCATGGATTTTCAATAGTTTTGCACCTTCACTGTTTCTGTCTGAAACAAACGCAGCAATTTCTACGTAAATGTTGAGAAGGCGCACCTGATAAAATAGCACGAAAAACAAAGAGAGAGGGGAGAAGAACATACATGGACCGAGTCGCAGTGAGAGTTTTTCGTGGAGGATCGCTTTCTCCTCCATTCTCTTTCTTCCTCCCTTGAATCGACGAGGAATTTGTTAATGACAAACTTTTCCTTGAAGAACCACCGTTCATTTTCCACCGCTCCTCAAACAAAAGTTTCTGCTTTGTATTCTGGCCTTCTTCCTCAAATCTATGCATCAAAAAGCGCTCAAACGCATCATTTTTGTATCTGTACATTTCTGGTCCAACAAGAAAATCGAAGACGAGAAGAGGAAACAGTAAGTGAGAAGAAAAGCTTACCGGAGCCGAACTTCCAATCAAATCGTGAAATTGAATAGTGAACGAGGCAATAATCATCAAGGAAATCGATTTTCTGACGCTCGAGATTTTCGAAGGGAAGCAGCGGCGGCTAATTTAGAGAAGACCGAAAAATTTTCCGAGAAAAAGAAAAAGAAAAAAACGTTGAGAACGAAAGCCGCAGGTCGGCGGATTGCTTCAGAATTATGGGATTTCCCGGGACGATTAAACCGGCCGGCCAGAGGCGGGAAGGGAGGGAAATCGGACAGAGGAGAGAGACATACAATTTGGGGGAGAGGTGAAAAATTCTCAACGGAATGAGGAGATAGGCCAATAGTATTCAACCACGTCAGATGTTACAACTGAATTTTCTCCAATTTTGACGGGGATTTTGAGGCTTTTTAATCGTTTTCCTCAACGGTCTTTTTTCAGTTAAATGACCCATTTATCCTTTCTTAGTATTTTTTTTTTTAAATAAAAACAAATCGTTACTTGCTAGACCGAGGAAAAAGATCGTATAAAATTATATTTTTGACACTTAAGTTTGATATTTAAGATACCAATTGTCACACAACAAAATCAGTGTATCTAATGATTATTTATTAAAATAACAAAAACTAGTTTGGACCACTAGCAGTCACATGGGCATGAAGAACTTTTTTGAGTTATTTCAATACCAAGTTTGACATGCTGACATATAATTGTATGTGGATCCCCATGCCATACTATGTATTTGTGATTTTTTTTTTTTTTCATAATGTATCGAGAAAATCGAACTTTTCATATGTGATGATAGTCCACGGCAATTTGATATTTTTTCGGAATATAAAAAATGAAATAAATAAACTATTTAATAGAGCCTACTCCTAGTACATTACACGCCTTCAAAAAGAAGGGCGGGAGAAGGAGGAGGAGCTTCCTAAAGCTTGAGTTTAAAGATGAACAATCAATAGATGGATTCTCTAACCAAATAAACAATCATACTAAGGTAGGAGACTTTATAAAAATTTGATCCAGAGACTAGGAAAGCGGGAGCTAAGTTAAATCTCGTCGGAGAATCAAACAACGACCATTCGGGAGTCAGAACAATTCGTGCAATCTTGGGGTGAGTTGAAATTCAAGGCGAGCCGACCAATCGGCAGTAGCCCAACAATAACTTTGAAAGTGAGAAAAAGAAAAAGGTACATCGTTATGGGCACCGCTTGCTCACTCTTCTTGCGGGCATAATGGGCTGGTCCTTTGATCAGATTACAAACCAATTGGGGCTCCCACTATATCTAGAGGCCCGCCCACAATTTAGAGCCTTTTAAGAAATTGTGTTCGATTTCACAATCATAGCCGAAAGAGCTCACGGCTGTGAGTGGACGCGTTTTGATGAAACGATTCATTTTCTTGTCCCGACAAGCACTGATATTAATGTGGTTGTTCTCATTCGGGACTGATGTGTGAACCCCACTTCTTATATTTTCCAGGTCTTTCTGATATTAATGCAGTTGTTTTCATTAGAGAGTGATGGGTGAACCCCACTTCTTTTATTTTCCAGGTCTTCAACCAGTGCCTCGTTCTTTTTTCTCTTGCTCGTTCTGCAAGCGCTTTTCATTCGGGTTCTTAACCTGTTCACTTCCGTGATTGGGGAAGAAAAGAACAGAATGTAAGGCTCTGGTGGGGATGGCGGATTGGGGGCCCGTGATAATAGCGGTGGTGCTGTTCGTGCGGTTGTCGCCGGGGCTGCTGTTTCAGATACCGGGGAAGCATAGGGTGGTTGAGTTTGGGAACATGGAGACCAGTGGCGCGTTCATGCCATTATCTATTTCGGTGTCATCGCCGTCTTCCTTATTGCTCTTGGTGTTCATATCTATACTGGCTAACCGCTTTCTCTCTAATGAACCGAGCACCTGCTCTCTGTGTTATATGTGTTTGTTTTGTTTCTTTTCCGATGTTTGTTCGCTAGATCTTTCGGAACTATTGCTCGGTCTTTTGTTATTGTTGTGGCTGCCGCTGTAACTTTTGGTTTTGGATTGGGTCCAGGCGGCCTCGTCTGGCCGTAATTTTTTTTAGGTGGGGGGGGGGGGTGGGTCGGGTGGGGCGTTTGTTTATTCGTGTAAAAATGGATATGAAAGTAAAAAACACTTTCCGTCTAAACCACTTTGTATGTTTGTTTCTGTTTTTTCTATAACCAGGCAATGTTTCTAAAAATTGTTGGCGTAGTTTCCACCTTTCAGTGGACGATGTGCTCTCACTGATGCGGAAAAAAGAACAAAAAAAGGCTGAAAACAAATGTTACGTACTTGTGTATTCTTGTATTTGCTGCGCTTTTTGGCAGATAAGATGTGCGATTGAACTGTGAGTGATAAAGGGATCCATTGTACATCCCAAGCATCGTCTCATTTAGATATAAACCAGGTTAAGAAAAAATCCCAAAAGCATGGGTCGAGATCATATATATCCCAAACATTGTCTTATCTAGATATTTACCAATAGCAGTGATCAAACATGGTTAGTTGAGTGATTGCAGAATTTTCATCCAGTACCATGCAATTGGATTGTAGGGTCTCTCTTCAGCTCGATGGAAGTCTTGACTAAACGTGGGTGCTAATGGCCTTCGGTAAGTTGCCTCAAAAGTAGCTTCGTTTCAGTTTAGTTGTGAACAGATGGTGCCCCCTGCAGATAGATGCTCCGGTGTTTCATCTTTATTTGCCTAGAAGCTCTTAGAGTGGGTTGTTCTCAATTCTCATTTTACTCATCATCAGTTCTCCTCTTTATCTATAATGAGTCCATTTTGGCAATTCTTTAACAACCCGAAATCATAGGACTTTTTTTTTTTTTTAACTATCTTTTGTAAAATTTTCTCAGTTGCCATTAAATATACATCCAATGCTGCTATGAACTTCGAACGTGGATCATACGAACCAAAGCATTTCACTTGTCAAATTAAAGGGAACTCACATTCCTTGGGCGTGAGATTTGGGTACGCGACATACAGAATTAAGTAAGTCTAACAGGCTCTTTTCTTCCCATGAGGTTAGAGCAGTGGACTAACTAACCAACTATTTCAAGCCTAAAACGCTCTTGAACGCTAGAAATGTAACTTGCAGCTTTCTCATCGACGCCTTCATCACCAATGTATGAGTTGTGATTGTGGCCATCTGAGTCATTACCAGCGAGAGATGTCACGTGAGACATCTTCTGCTTTGTCGGTTGATCTGCAAATATGCTGTTGTATATGCCCACTGAAGCAGCTGAAGAAGGGTGTGACTGGACTTTGCTAACATACTGCACAGATGGTGATGGTGATTGGGTAGCTCGGTACAAATATGTAACTAGCTTGGTTTTGGTGAACCCCCTTTGCTTGGAGGTTGCTTCCATTGCTCAAAATTGGTATTGTGACTTGTGTTTTGGAATGCAAGACAAGCTCTACCTCTATTTATAGTCGCCCGGTAGTTCTTAACTGACAACTTCCATCCAATGGTATGGAGTCTTTTACACGAATAGTGGCGCTTCCAAGAAAAATATCTCGTTACCAGGATGCCTACCACTAGAATTTTCAATGAAGGCAACATGATCCATATCCAATTTTCCAAAGCTTGGATGCCCACAGGAGATGACCCTCCAGTTGTTTTCTTATCCTCTTATTGGAGCTTTACAGGATGTGAAGATGCTTTCCTACTCCTCAAAAGTAGAAAATATCTATGCCTATAAGTATATGCCTTCGATTATCTTTAATAATATTCTACCTTTCTGTTTTACTAACAAGAACTGAACGAGTATTAGAGTACCTTCCATGGGGGAACAGAGAAGTGAAGTTCACTCTTAACCAGAACAGTTGTACAAGTGAAGAGATGAAACGAGGGAACAAGGCATGTTACCTTTTATTATGCTTCACCAAGAGTTGGAACCTGCAAAAGAGTAAAGAGTAAAGGCATTAGTTTGTATAGGGTCTTTCATCGAAGACCTCTAAATCCCATCGCCTAAAAGCTTCTTTTCCCGTGACCACCCAAAAAAAAAAAAAAAAAGGAAGCTTCAAAAGCATCATTAATGGACTGACGACAGTCTCCAAGTTGGTCTCCATATGATTGGTTGCCCGAGAGAGAAGTGTCTTTTTCCAACTTCCAAGTTGATTTCACTCCTCCGTGGACGAGAAAAGTGAAATGAGAGAACATTGTATAATCATTGTAGAACCTCCGTTCACTTCATTCTTTTAAATTGCTGCACAACTTTGTATCCTATATTACCGGTCTTGGATTTCAATAGAGATCATCACACAGGCAACTGCAGATCATTAGCAAACGACTCAAATTGTTTTGTGCTCTGGAGTGGCCAAAATAAGAAAGCTCGTGAGTTAAATTACATCCATTTTTCAAGGAAGAAACGATGCTCCAATGGGCTTCAGCAGTTCAATTCCTTCCACTTTATTCCTAGTGGTTTGTAAGAAAAATATCCTCCCACTCTTCTCCATATTGAGATGCCATCCAGACAGTCAAAAGGTATTACAACTTCTCCATGTTAACTTTTCAAAGGGGTACAGGACCGTGTGAAACTATGAAATTAATTAAATTTGTATCTTATTAGATATTTAATAAGTCAAAAACTGTAGTGTGATCCGCAGACATTTAGATATAATCTAATAATTTTTGGCTGACTACTCTACTTTCAAACCAGCATTCATCCAATCAAAAAAACCTAAATTTTGTAAAATATCATTTAGGGCAAAATTGTTTGAAAACTAGTTTGGTTTAGTGGTTGGAAGTAAACAGTATTTAATAAAAGTAATTCATAGGACATGAACAAGAGCATTGAACCTCCAACCAAAACAACCATCTAAATTGCTAATCAATGGGCATGTTTTTTTGTTTTTTTTTTTTAATTTTTTTTTGTTGGGATAAATCCGACCTTCCATGATGCAATGCTATATACATGGGCACACGTGGGCTTGAAAAATCAAGCGAGACCACATTCGCGTCAGACCCATGTGGCCCACTTCTGAAATTGGACCCACCTAATATTCAGTATAGGCCCATCTAGTCGATTGCAGTCAGGCCCAAAGCTGTGCTCTGTCTCCGGCGTTCCAGTTTCATTTCTCCCCGCGACCGCAGGGCCGAAATAGCTCCACTGCAGTCAAAAGAATGTGGACTAAGCTAGCTCGCGTCTCCAGACATGCCCTAGCCTTCTCCCTCTCGCCGCACCGCCACCTCCTCCTCGGCCGCAACCTCGCCACCGAGGCGGCGGCAACAAAATCGATAACCCAGTCGGTCGATCGAGTGAAGTGGGATTATCGAGGTCAACGTCAAATTATCCCTTTGGGCCAGTGGCTCCCCAAAGTCGCCGTCGACGCCTATGTGGCTCCAAACGTGGTTCTTGCGGGTCAGGTCACGGTCTGGGACGGAGCGTCTGTCTGGAACGGTTCGGTCCTTCGAGGGGATCTCAACAAGATCACGGTCGGATTCTGCTCCAACGTTCAAGAGCGATGCGTCATTCACGCCGCGTGGAGCTCCCTTACAGGTTTAGGGCTTGGTTTCCCTTGTCAGCTTGTTCTTCTTCTTCTTCTTTAATTCTCGTGAGGGTAGAATGTTATTGAGGTTACTTGTTGGAATGAAGGTTGGCATTGTGAGTGACAATTAATCAAGTCACTAGATGTTTTTGAACCCGGGAGATGTTACAAATTGGTATCTGAACTCTGCGCTGAGTACTATTACACTTCGGTTACGGATATTATCAAATTGATGCCATAGCACTATTATACATCGGCTGTGATTGCTTAAGTTTATTGAGAAGAATTTTATCGTTTTGCTCACTCTTCACCAGCATGCGAACACTGAATTAACAGGATTGAAATTCTTATGGATCCCTAGACTCTTTTATGTCGTCTGGGTTTATATAGTTTGGATGAATGCTGTTTGTGTGCATGAGCAATATTGCATGCATGTCATGGCTCCTGGGTTTATTAATTCTTTGTATTAGATTACGGTTTTTCAGGTTGAATATATTGCATAATTCAAGAAACCCATACATTTGATTCCTTATTATGAAACTTATTAGGGCTTTTGTATTTGTAATTCTTTCATGGACCAGGGCTGCCAGCGGAGACATCCATTGAAAGGTTTGTGACAATTGGTGCGTACTGTCTGCTGCGGTCTGTGACAATTGAGCCAGAGTGCATTATTGGGCAGCATTCTGTCCTTATGGAAGGATCCCTGGTGGAGTCACATTCTATCCTTGAAGCTGGGTCAGTGGTCCCCCCAGGAAGGAGAATTCCAACCGGCGAACTTTGGGCAGGCAATCCGGCAAGGTATGTTAGGTCACTGACCCATGAGGAGACATTAGAAATCCCAAAGCTTGCTGTTGCAATCAATGATCTCAGCAAAAGTCATTCCTCAGAGTTTCTGCCTTACTCCACTGCATATTTAGAGGTTGAGAAATTGAAAAAAAAGTTGGGGATTTCCATCTGATGCCTTTTTGCCAACATGTTGCTGTGTATTAGTTAAACAGTGTTTTTACCGAAAGAAAATAAACAGCTCAACAGGATTAAAGCGAGCTCCTGTATTTCCTCTTCTTAGTGGTTTCACTTTGTTGGCTCTCGAAACAGCTGCCTTGTTGAGGAGTATTCTTTGAACCGATCTGTTATTAAATTGTATTCACTTTTCAGAATTCGCCAGTGGGATAATTGATTTCGGTGGTTGGTGGAAAGGTGCAATGTGGTCCGTCAAAATCAAATCCTTCTTTGTGGTTGGTTTGTAATTCTTTTCTGGAAAACTAGTCAAGTTTAGCTATATGTTGTATAAGAGATATGATATTGTAAACAAGGCACACGCATTTGCGGTAGATAGCTTTTGCAATTCTTTGCACGAATGGCATGTTGTAAACTTAAAAAATTCCGATAACTCATCCCCAACCCCAAACTCCCCCCACCCTTTCTGTTATTTGTCATCCAGCGAAATCTCTGTACTCGTGTTTCATCTTTATTCCTTCGAAATGCCTGTCTTTGATTGGCTATATGTACCTAAAGTCTACATTTTTTCAGAAAATCGATATCATATAAAGTTTCAGCATATACCGAAAGGGACCCGATGGTCCACACACATTAATTCATTTTTAACAAAAGATGAGCACATTTGCGAGGAAATAAGGACAAGAATTAAATTAGGTATTTGGTGATTGAATTGTCAAGCACTAATTTATTAGCGTGCTTAGTGGAGTTGGACGAAAGGTGTGACGTTGTACTGTGCGATTATGGATCACTGATGCAAAAGGGTATGCTAAAAAAAGGATTTTCGTAGAGGGAGTTCAATTGAGCAAGCAATTAGCATTGCTTCGAGTATGTATAAGCATCAGCTTCAATTTCCTAAAATTTTTAACACAATGATGAACTACACGGACCATTCACTCTTCTAAAAGGAGGCGTAAAGACTCTGACATCCCAACCATGCCGATTTCTTGCCCATATATCTTGCTTATTTTCCACCTTCTTGCTTTTCCTTTATATACTAACCATTTATTCAATATTAAACCAGGCCACCTCCACGCCTGTATTTGTTGATTGCTAGCTGCAAATACATCTCTCTCTCTCTCTCTCTCTCTCTCTCTCTCTCTCACTCTCACAAACACACACACACACACACGGACGCACACGCGGATTCCTGGGCAACATGGATGCATGTTTACAGGGTCAAAAAGACACGTAGATAGGAGTCAGGTATGATATTTGATATCTTGATGAATATCAAATTATCTTGTCAGGCCATATAAGTTTGGAGAAGTCGGAGATGTTGGAATGGCTCAATCAAATCGAATCTCCCAAGGGATTGGTTTTGGGTCCTTTAATCTGATTGAGCCGTGCCAATATCACGCTTCGTTGCTGTTTAATTTTATTCTAATGCGAACATTAACTTGAAAGTAGACACCTTTAAACTTTCATTCGCAACTTTCGAAATTTGCAATAAAATGGGCTATCCAGCCCATTAACGAGCATTCATGAAATGGGCTACCGAGCCCGTTAGGGAAAAATCCGCTGAAAATTTAAACACAATAATCAAGCGAGCTCTGAAGCATCGTCGACGGTTACCGAAAAAGGTTTCCCTCTCGAGCCGTGGCGTTCTAACTAAAAGTCTCAAATTTGAGTTTTACGGAGTCATTTAACATTAAGGAAAAGCGGCCCCTCAAGCAGGGAACCTGCTAAAGCGAAAGCTAAGGTGACCATACGACAAGTCGCAGTTCTCTCTCCCATCTTTGGTGTCTACCTGCCTACTTAATACTAATGCATGCTTGCTTGCTGGTTCTTTCTCTGTTAGGGTTCTGTCGCGTGACAGGTATTTGATTGTTTGCAGGGAAATTTTGGATGCTTTTTTAGGTTTACGGTTGGAAATGGACGGCGAGGAGTTAACGGAGCAGGAAACTGCTCTCTACGATCGTCAGATTAGGGTTTGGGGTGCTGATGCCCAGAGAAGGTAATTTCCTGTTATCCTTTTTTATTTTTTTTTCAATTTACAATTTTGTTCATCTTTGTTTTTTTTTAATTTTATAATTTTTTTACGCTTTTGGTTTTTCAGATTGAGCAAATCTCATGTTTTAGTCTATGGGATGAAAGGGACAGTTGCCGAGGTATTCCTCTTTGCTCTTGGTATTGTCTGTGTTTGTAGATGCCTATTTTCTATCTCTGAACTGAAGGGTTCCATTTTGATTTTTCTTTATTTTTGTTTTCTAATTTTTGAATAATGTGGGTAGTTTTGCAAGAACATTGTGTTAGCCGGAGTCGGTAGTCTGACCCTCGTGGACGATCGTCCTGTAACTGAAGAAGCATTATCTGCAAACTTTTTGATCCCTCCTGAGGAGGGTGTCTACAGCGGGAAATCTCTCGCTGAGCTGTGTCGTGATTCTTTGAAAGAATTCAATCCAATGGTCCATGTTTCAGTTGAAAAAGGTTCATTCATTCTACACCTCATTTTCTTATATCTTGTCTGACTAACTTTGTTTTCATAGGGAGATTGTTAAAATTGTTGCTGAATTGTTTTGTTTCCATAGTCTTCAGCATAAGTGAATTGAATGCTGATAGAATTTAGAAGTACAGGTGATTTGTCAAGCTTTGGTGGGGATTTCTTTCATAAGTTCGATGTCGTGGTAGTCAGTTGCTGCCCCCTTTCCACCAAAGTACTTAACTATCTATTCTTATTTGAAAAAACTGTGGCTATGGTTACTTTCTTGCGATAACATGTTTTGCTCTCTCTAACTCTCACTTTTCTTTTGTGCATTTCCCCCTGTGATTACTTGTATGAAGAAATTGATTAACGAGAAGTGCCGGAAATTATCAAAGCGGGTAGCATTTTATGCAGTTGACTGCAGAGATTCTTGTGGTGAAATTTTTGTTGACTTGCAGGAGTACAAGTGTACCCAGGTGAACATATTTTATTTTAACAGTTTCACCTGACTTGCATATTTTGATTCATGTTATAACTAAATGTTTAACAAAAGCACTGACATCAAGAAATTGAATCTTATATTTAAATCTGAAGTTCTACCTACTTTAGTGCCCCTTATGCTATACATTGGTTAACAAAGACACTGATTTTCTTCTATTTGCTGTAATTGACAGATAAAGGGCGAAGAAACTTCTGAATGTGAGCTAAAATATCCAAGTTTTCAGGTACACTACGCTTAAGTTCTTGAATTTCTCTCTAATGGTGTATTTCTTTATGCTGAGGTCAGCATATAGCACCTGAGCATGCGAACATTCCTGGCAGTCTCAAAAAGGTCCTATGTCAGTGCACGTCATCTTATGGGTAACAACTGACAAGAAGTGAACCCTTTTGTAATAGTTTTGACTTTTGAACATTAGAACTGCTTTTACTACTGGGAAGTAGACCCATAGACAACTTGGTCAGCAGTAGTATATCTTTTGCTAGAAAGTTAGTGAATAAGTAAACCAATGATTCTAGCCTTCAAAATCATTTTCCTTAATTTGACAATTATAACATGAAGTCCTTTAAAAGAATTACTTGAGTGGCTTAAAATTTTTGCAAATTTTTTGTCATGTGCATTGACACAAAATGTGAATTTATTATCTAATGTGCACTTGGGAATACTGTTACTAATTTTTTATGGACTAGTCAGAAGATTTGTACATTAGTGCTCAAATTTATCTGTGCAATTGATCCTTTCATTTCAGGAAGCAATTTCTGTACCTTGGATAGCACTACCAAGAAAAGTTTCGAAGCTTTACTTTGCTATGAGAGGTGTGATTATTTATCGAGTCATTGCTTTCTAGAAATAAATGCCAAATTTTTTATTAAGTGGGGGGAATCTGAGCTAGTTTGGGGAAGTGTTGTGTTAACAGGACAATGACATAGCAGACGTGCAGCCACTGCTGGATCCTTTTCCAGATGGGATTTTATTGAACTTTGAGAACAGAAAATTACAGTTTCATTCTTATATGGCTTAGTTGATCTGCGGATGCTATTTAATCTTTGTGTGCTCATTGTTTGGCCAAGCTGTTTTTTTGTTCCAATTTTTTCTTGATTCTGTGCAATTTGTTTTTTTTTTGGGTGGGGGCGGCGGAAGAAGAATTTTAATCAATTTGCAGGGCAGTGATTTTTCAATCTTTCACAGAAGATATCATTTCTTGTATTCTTTTTTTTATATTGGAAGTGATTGAAGAGTTTGAAAAGGCTGAGGGACATGAAGCAGGAGAGATTTATACTGGGGATCTTCCAATGGTTCTGAAACTGAAAAAGGAACTTTGTGAACAACAGGTATTTTGTTAAGAATTAGTTTGTTTATGTTGTATGTTCATGCTGCATCTTCTTATCCTCACTTTCCCAATGCATTCAGTCATTGAGCAACTCACATATTCCTGATGTTCTACTCGAAAGATTGGCAATGGGCAGACGAGAATTCCCTCCAGTTTGTGCTATCATTGGAGGAATCCTTGGACAGGTGTCATTTCTGCGGACTCTGTTGTCCACATCTTTACATTTCATCTGTTTGATTGTTTTAATGTGATGCATTTGAAATCAAAACTTAGGAGGTAATCAAAGTGATATCAGGCAAACGGGTTCCCCTCAAGAATTTCTTCTTCTTCGATGCTATGGATGGCAAAGGCATCATAGAGGACATATCGCGCACTTAACACCCAAAGGGAAGCAGCTTATTAGGGACCGTTGTAGAACTTCGAAATTTGAGAGTAGATGACCCAAGGATGGGTAACGTTCAGTCCTGCTGACGAGTTTCTTTGCTAGGACAGTCAATATAATTACTGGAAGTTGAGAACCAGGAATATTGTTACTTTATGGATTTTTGGACGGTGTTTGTACCTCAGGCTGATCACGCTTTTTGACTGAAAACGATTTTAAGCAATATACTTGACATTGTCCCGTGTAATGTTCTAGCAAGTAGCTTGTGTAATTGTTCCACGAAGGACACACGAGTGCCATGGTGACACATTCGGATGCTTGACAGGCTCTCTCAGATAGCATTGGAAGAAAACTTGAAACAATAAATAACCGCAATTAGTAGAAGTTGTGAACCTGTTTACGTTTGAAACGATCTTATTTTGACAAGCATAGCATTTTAAAATTTGAAGTCGAATTTCTTCATATGCATTCCACAACCTTGGGGCCTCAGAGATATATAACAGTATTCTCTATATTTTCACTCTCTCCAGAACTCACGCTATTGGGGGACCTCCTGTGTGAGATATTTTAAGCTCGGATTATCATCATCTGAAGCTCCAGAGAGTGAATTCAAAAATAATGCAATCAGAACGTGGGTGGGTGCACCACAGCAGTCCAAGACATCACGATAGAATTACTAGGTGACCAAAGTAGTCGAACCCCCTTAATGGAAAGACCAAAGTAAAGATGTTAAAGTAGTAGAAGAAAAGCTGCTCGGAATTCGCATGATCTATATGAGGGACCATTGGTGCTTATGGGAGTGGAAGGAAATGAAGTGATTCAAATCTCAACATGTTTTTCTCTGGCGTGAGCATATACCATATCTGTCTTTGTTGACCGCAGCACCACCGAGAAGGATGAAGAATTAAAATGATGATCACCTTCTTCATTTTTAGCTCTCCGTTTTCTTCATTTTCTTTGTAGTCATACACGATATGTTGCTCATCCATGCACACGAGTTTCTTGTCTATACATATTTACCATCTTTTCATATTCTCTTGGATCAATAAAGTTGGAAACATAAGAAGAAATTTCAAGCTTTGCTATTCAAAGAATATAACAAATTAAATCCTCACACCTCTGCGAATGTTTAAAAGACCGGGAACTAAACACCCAAATTATGAGTTCTAGAATAAAAGATTCATTAAGCAATTGGAAGACCAGCCTGCAATTTCAGCATTTATTTAAGTAGTAGCGGGCAAAACCTCCTAGAAATGTACAAGTAGGTGATTCTTGGCGCAAATATCCTTCCATTTCCTCTTTGAGCGAGACCCCACCGAGGATTGCATTGCATAATGTGGTATTTCAGAAAGAACTGTACGTTTGTGTCTGTCTGAGGATGTCTTCAAAGTTTTGAAAGGACCTCTCAATTGGATGCATGTGTGTCCCTTGATAGGTGGTTACCACCATCCCCTCGTCCTTAGAATTGCGCTGGACCTGCTTCTTAACATTGCATCCTTTGTATGTACATTTGTAATAACTTCTGCATGAGAAATTGAAGGCAACAGGGTAAAAATGCTAGTGACACGGTACAATTCGAATCTATCAAGCAACAAAAACCCAGTTGGAGAATGGGTTTGCATATTCTTTCCAAGTTTTTCTGTAGGTAAAGCAGTAAACTGGACAAGTAATGCCAATCAGTATTGAACTCAATTGCAGCATCTAAACATTGATACAATCATATGTGCAGACAAAGACGATGTGGGAGCAGGCAGCGAAAAGCTGAATCAATTACAGACGAGAATCGCCAACATTTTTGTAGCCTACTTGCATAATTGCACTCAAAAGCTACACTAGTGTGCGCAAGATTTTGCATTTAGCTCTTAGCACCTGCAAAGAACGTTGTCGTTAAGGGTCAAACTTGTTCAATCATTTAGAATTTGAACTGAAAAAAAAAAAAAAAAAAAAGATTCTGCATCATCGTTAAAAGTAGAGGGAGATTGAATAGAGCTGGAAGGTGGGGGTGTCTGAGCATTAGTTCCGCTCCAACATCAATAATATATTAACACTTCAATTTCTTGCATCTGTGGGAACGAATGTGGCAATACATTTCAACTGGGTCAAACGCATATCCTCAATGGAGCCAAATTGTTTTGGATCAACTATCTAATAGTAGTCTCAATTTGCTCTGTGACATAAGCAGGCAGCGACGTAGAAGAGTGAATTGCAGTATTTGTGGAGACAGTTCCCTGGGCGCTACATATGCATAGATCACATGGACAGTACTTCAACTTGAATGTTAGCTTAGACTTGCACTTCTAATGGACACCACCAGTATACAATACTACAAGTCATCAGAACGATTAGATAAATGAATTTAAATCCAAAACAACTATGAATCAAAAATCTCCATATGAAAATATAACGAGAATAAAATAGGATCCATTTTAAGAGGCTAACCTTGGGAATTTGCTGTTCTTAACCGTCTTCTGTCCATATTTCCTCCATCTGTACCCATCATCCAGTATGTCGACCTGGCTTCTTGTTTGAAATGCATATCTGTGCCTTTTAGTGTCCATGTCAACCCCTGCTCTTTTTCCGGGTTTCCCCTTAATCTCACAACTGCCAGAGATTGCACTTGGCGGAGATACGTTATTATCGTCCACCTGTTGAGCTCCTGCTTCCGCGGCAGCTCTATTTTCCTTGTCACCATGAAAGTAGAATATTTGAGAGCTTGCCTTGTCTAACGATGAAGTAGAAGCAGAAGTAAATTGCTGATAGTGCTCCATTAAATTTGCAGGAAGATCAAAACCACTACTTGGCATCATGTCTTAGCTTATATGGCTCGAAGAGGAGGAAGAATATAGCCGATAAAGGTCAATCGAAAGACAGATGATCAACGCGTCAAGAAAGAAAAAAGGTAGGCGGCTAATGGCCAACGTCTATCTTCACCGACTACAGAGAAAATTCACGTGACATTTCTTCACAGTATCCCTTATAGGCCAACTAACCCGTGTATCATGCGTCCAAATGCCATAAATCTTTCTAAGAATCTTGTTTCGAATCCGCTTAGATCTTTGTCCCTTCTTTTTCTTTTTGTCTCCTTACAGAAGAAGATTACTCGGTTGCATGTGCATGGAAATTGAGCATTCATGTATCCACGTGTTGGTCACGTTTTCAACCTTAAAAAGTTGCGAAAAAAGAGTCGTAGACGGCACGCAAATCGACACAAGTTAGGCAGATAATTAGAAAGGTCTTCGTGCAAGTCACTGTGCAAAGCAAAATGCAAGTGCAGTTGCGGGCTACGTGTAAATATTTTCGCTGCCGCACCCCAAAAAGTATCACTTTGTGTCGCTTAATGGCATTTATTTATTTATTTGGTTTTTTTGGGTCGACACGAGCGTGCAAGTCACAGGAGACATATTTTTCGTGGTTATTAACAATGAATGATAAATAGCAAAAATAGTCTCTGCAAAAATGAGAGATTAGGGCTACCTATCCGCGACTCTTCCTTTGTCCATTACATTTTTTAAAACCAAAGATATATAGCAGTCTAGTGTCATATGTACACGGTACGTATTAACTATGGGGTTGCACCATTGACTTACGTCCGCGTTTCTGCCTAAGCTTCGGCTATTTATCTCGAATCTATTTGTACTTCCCACGCGAGGTTTCCATATTCTCTTGGCCCCCCGGGGGAGTTGTGGGGGGGGGGGTTGGGTGGGTGGGGCGCGGAGTTTCAGCGGGAAAAGTAAGTTGTTATAATTTTCAATCCTTCGTGGTTTAACACCAAGAGCAACGATTCAAATGGTTCCAGAGACTATACAGATCATATAAAGACCCTGAGGGCATTGCCAGGCATAAACTATTCAATGGGATTGAGTAACCATTTTATGTTTCCCCAGACTTCCAACTTCTGATGCTTCTAGCGGGTCTGACCTCTAGGCTGTCTCTCGGTTTAGGGCCCATATTATGGAAAAACAAAAAAAACAAAAAAAATTGCAGCTGTAGGACTGGTGGTTAACAAGAAAAAGGCCAACTTCGTGGCCTGGCCGCCATTAGTCAAAGTTAGGCGGCAAAGCAGTAGAATATTATGTGATCGTGATAAAGGATGGCCACTGGTGCCACGTCAGCACCGCCGACTTTTCAAAGCACTATCGCCGTATAAGCTTTTAAGAAGCCGCGATGCAGTTTCATCACTTATTGGGTATGGCCTTTATTATTATTATTATTATTATTTTAATTTTAAATTATCATTATTTGTAAATTTTGCTCCCTCAAACCTCGGGGGTGTTCACCCGAGGATCTGTTTGTTGGATTTCAGGCACACCATCCCTCGTCAAATGGCAAACTGAAGCTACTGTAATCATCAAGCTTGGACGCTGACACCAACCACGCATTCTTGCGTAGCGTGGCGCTTGATCATCATGTCCGCTTCATGTCATGGAGGGATATATGAGACTATTAAAAGTTGGCTCACCATTTCATACTTAACAGGCATGTCTGGCATCCCTATGCGCAATAGACGGGTGACAACCCAGTCCCAAGTAAAAAGCAGCCTGGTCAAGCATTTCGGCAAGTAGAGATGGCCAAAAGGCTATGACCCTTGGAATAGGTTGAGAGTTTCGCTTCCAATTCCCGAAAATTGTGGGTTGCCCATGGAAATACAGTTTAGGTGTCGTTGGATTCGTACTCCTCTTCTTTTTTAACGTCTAACAAAGTTAACTATTAACTATTAATTGTCACTGTCTTTAAAACAAAAAATTAGCGGCCTGGTCCCCCTTTGTTCAACAATTGCAAAGCAATGGACCCCGGCCGAGACCCAAATTTTTGGTTTATAGAGATACTTGGTTTAGAAGGTACAGTGAGAAATTTATAAAAATGAAAATAATTCCTTCTACAACTCATATCCAGTGAATTTTTTAATGGATAGCCCCCACCCCTCCCCCCCCACCAAAAAAAAAAGCATGCACAAGGTAGGCATGCATGCCTAAGACGAAGTTTAACCCTTTTTTTCATCACCGAGTTTAATTCTATTTTCTATGTAATATTAATATATCTATGATAGGGAATTACGAACTTGCTCGCTGATTGGGCAAGCTAGTGATGTACCTATTTTTCCTTGGACTAGATGCGTGTATGCTCTCAATTATTTTTTAATTATATGCACGAATATTGTCTTGAGATACAATTATCCACAAGTTGGACACTCAACTCAATTATATATACCTCCATCCACACGTCTTGTTCTCTGAGTTTATTTATTATTATTATTTTTTTAAACAATGGGCTTTCGTTTAAAAGCTATGAAATAAAATAAAAGGTAAAAAAAATAAACAGAGAGAAAAACTGAAAAGAAAACTTTGTTCGTACAAGAAAATGCGGTGGCACTAAGAAACTCCGAATAAGAGAGGGGGGCCCAAGCATAGACAAGGACGCCGGGTCTGTGTTGTAAAAATGGATTATATAATTGTCGGACTCGGAAAAGGGATTGGGTTGTGTACCATCCGTGGGGGATCGCAGGCAGATGCTGAGACTTTTGGGCCATGAAGTGCTTGGCCCAAAGCCACGCTCGGCCTCCAGCTTTTTCAAGGCCTCCAAGAAACCGGCTAAGCCTTTTTCTGATTATTTAAGCTGTTCATTAATTTTATTAGAGAAGAAGGCAAAACTTAAATGACCTCATCAGCAAAAGACTCAATGATACCCCAGAGGCATTCTCAGAACAAAATATTTTTCGCATAATTTTCCTTGCAAGTTGAGATATTATTGTTCTCATCATGTAATGCTATTCGGAATTAATAAAATAAGAAACGAAATTTGAGTCTCGTGGTCTTGTCAAAATTGACAGCAGCTTAGTTTGTTTAAAGAATGTATAGTCTCCTAATTCTGAAGTGGGATTGTTACAATTTTACTCTCTATCGGTCATGTCAGGGCAGCCGTCTGGATTGGCATGGGGTTGGCCGCCTCCCCCACCCTCCTCCGCTCCCCTGAAAAACACACAAATAAAAATAAAGTTTGCAAAACTTTTAAAATTAGTCTTTAACTGTAGGCTAATGTTTAAGAAATTGAATACGAGTCCCCCGAAACTCACTTTAGCATTGATACCGCACGTCTTTCCTTCCTATGCTACCGTGTACATTTTTGTGTCTCAGTTTCGGAGGAACAACTTGGTGGGTAGACATGCATCTGTCGCACGTTGTTTGCCTTTTTTTTTCGATGGAGTTCTTCGGGACTGTAAAGGAAACAGGGTGCGTGTTCTCGTGGGTCTCTAAAAAGGTGGTAAAGACTCATCCTGCCAATGTCAAAATGCTGACTCGAAATGGGCTCCACAATACATTCATCACATCCATAGCTTTTTATCAAGGGACCCCACCATAATACGTCAAGCTTTTATTGGACACGAGTGACATCTGACCTTGTTGGCCGATCATATTTCTGGTACAAGAAGATAAAAAATTTTATGGGTTTGCTTTAAGTTGTCGTATCGTATTGTCTAAGGCTCTGTCTGTTTGTTTCAGAATGAATAGAAGATATTGCCAAAGGAGACATTAGTGATATTGGACACAGGCATACGCAGGACATCGAGTGAACAGTCCCTTTCTCCTCTTTACCATACTATGCTGGCCTCACACTGTTTCACCTAGAGACGATATTACCGTACACCGTGGCTGGAAACTGAAGACCCAATAACCAGAACAGACCGTACATACGTTCCTGCTCTTGTTAAAATTGTCCGAAATATCATCATTGCTGTAGGCCATAAGAACCCAATTTCCACATAATTTAGGGACGATGCATATGAAATATCTTCTCAACCAAAAATAAAAAATAAAAAATCTACCCACTCTGTTTTAAAACATGGAGCATTAATAAGATGGCCAGTCCATGGCTTCCCACTTGGTCTCCTGGCCCACGATGGAGGCCCGGTCTATCCGAAAAACAACAAAACCGAACTTCCCTGACTTCAGTTTCGGTTCTTTCGGCTTCCTCTCTTTTCTAGTTTCTAGACGGCTCCTGTAAGAATGCGCTTTGGATCAGAAGAACTGCTGACCCACAAGTCTATAATCCCGAAGTTACAATTGTGCGATCGTTATCGTGCTTGGAGTTTTGGTTTCCAGGAATTCACTGGGTTAGCATTTAGCAACTAACACGTTAAGTCGAGTCTTACATGCACAAAGTCTGGATTGTCGAGGCAACATAAGTGGTCGCGTCACCCGCGGACCTTGGTGACTTTTGGCGACGAGTGGCAATTCGGTGGAGGAATGGCAAGGAGGCAGGTACCATCAGAATGATTTAAAACGTTATTGGATTTGCACAAAAATTAGAGCTCCAGGAACTTCAAATGAAGGGGGAAGGCAAATTATTACGAGGAATGATCAGAAGAATCTTCCTGTAAGGAATTAGACAAACTCACATGGAGAAACCAATTTCGTAAAAGGGCTTCCAGGCAATGCATGTGGGTCTGAATTGGCATACATTATATGAGATGCGGGGGGAACCGGGAACCGTTCACGTGCATTTTCACACGATGCATGTCTAAATACCCACGTTACTCTACGCTAATGTGGTACAAAACTATAATTTCACACATATTTTGTATGTTAATCAGTGGCCTGTAGCCAGTTAATTAGCTACTCACGATACATACGCGGTTAAAGTTCCAAGTAGCGACCATCTTTTAACCTCATGAATTGAAGGAAATGGAGAAGTAAAAGAAGAAAAAGAAAAGTTAACGGGAATTTTCTATTGTGATTTTTGCTTACATGCACGTTTTTATTTTACCTAGCTGAATGAAGCCAAAAAAAAATCCGTGAATTGCCATGGTTTCCACATTTTTAAGGACACTACTCGCGGTCTTTCGAGGTAATATATTTTATAGGAACCTATATACAATGGGACCTAATTAGATATGATCATCCTATTGTTGAAAAACCATGCAGTCAGAGATATGGTGGGTGGTGACACGGCTCATTCCCCAGATTAGAAATACCCACTTTCCGCTCCAACTGGACCTCATGGGAAAAGGCAACTATATACCCAAATGACAGGCACGCCATTGCAGCCTTAGTAGACAATTTTGTACTGGTATATCTGCTTAAGGATTCTCGATAAGACTATATCTTAGCTTGGTATTTGCAATTTTTCACTACTCGATATTCATAGACACGTCTCTCTCTCTCTCTCTCTCTCTCTCTCAGCCCTCGAGACTTGTGTCACTTTGCATTCAATTATCTCACTGCAACTTTTTTTTTTTTATCAACTTACAAAAATATAATTCAGTATCATTAAAGTCAAGTTAATTGATCATTGCATAGTACTAGTTAACCCAAAGCTACAAGCAACACTCTAAACAACATCAATTCTTAACCATTTCAATTTCCAATGCCAAAGAGAGTTCATTGATCAAATTCTCACTTGCTGCTCACGAGTAGGCCCCCCCCCCCCCAAAAAAACGGAAATTAAAACTGGCTACCAAATATTGTTCTTGGCTGTGTCTCATATTTGTGTTCATTAAACGGCAAGAAAACTTCGGAGCATATATATAATATCAATTTACATATGAAAACAAGAATTCTCTTTGTCAATTTCCTCTTCTTAGGGAAAATGGAAAACTGTAGCAGCTCGCAATTGATATTTTTCTAGTAGTTAGTAGATCTGGAGCTGGACATGGCTCTTATAATTTTTTGAGACGCACAATGATTTTCTAACTGTTTAAGAGCCTAGTCTAATCTAGCCAGCAGACCAAAGCCCTCCACTCAATTCAGACCCAAACCTAAACCATGATTATGATTCGATTATTCTTGGCAGCAAGTTTGGCGAGCAAACTGAAACTGAAATGCAAGCACGAAGCGTGAGCTAACTAGAAATTACCAGACCATGTCTGTCCAGAATTTAGTTGAATCCTAACCGACCTAACCTACATTTAATTCGCCAGCTAGCACTTGGAGGATGATAATTGTATTGCAGCATTTTCCTTTGCAATCCAACATATCGAATTAGGTTAGCTCAAGAGTGGAACTAGGTTTATGTAAAATATGGGGCCAAAATCAAAGATAGCTTGAGGGTATAGTCGAATGGCAAAAGAAATATAAGGAGCAAAAGCAAAAACTTCAAGAACTTTGATGGGCAGAATATCTTAAACAAACTTAACTTTTAACTAATCTTTTTTTTTAATTATAAATTATTGGCAATTTAAGTTGACCAGAGGCCCATTTGGTACAACAAAGTTAGGAAAATCTTGCTTTATTGGTATGCAATTCCACATATATATGATTGCAAAACAATCCGATTAACTTGATTCATAGGTTAGCTCTGTTGTCGAACGCTAAATATGCTTTTCAATTTTATAAAACAAAGAGGGGACTATCAAGGTTAAAGAAGCTGTTAACTTGCCTCTTGCATGTACAGCCAGAAGAGGAATAATTTCTCCATCCATCCTAATTATAAGGGGAAGGAAAATGATCATAACAAGGGAGGGAGAAATTATTGACAATAAATTTATTTCCTATAGTAATGGCTATGATATCAATTGATGCAAAAATAACTGTAAAAGATGTGATTTAACGAAGTCAATATATATAAAAATTAAAAGAATATTTAAAAAAAGTTAAATTAAAATTTAATAAAATAAATTTTATATCCAACATTAAAAAAATATCAATTTAAAACACTTAATAAAAATATAAATGTTATACACTAAAAAAATAAGAGTGATAAATTAAATTGAGAAGAATTAAAAGTGATAAGTTGAATTAAATATTAAAAAAGAAATATTTATTAATAAATTATTTAATTTTCAAAAAAATTTAAAAAAATTATTTTTATCTTTTAAGTTTTTACACAAAAAAAATTCTCATTTTTATATAATTATTTATTTAAAATAAATATTATTACTTAATTTTGATCGATTTATTAAATATTTTAATTATATTAATAAAATTTTAAATTTTTTTAAAAAAATTAAATTTATATCATTTTTCAATTAGATTATTTAATATATTTTTTATATTTTTTATTTTGTATTATTATTTGGTGCGACTAAATTAATGGAGCTTTTGAATTTTTATAAGCTCCAATGTGAACAAACTTAGTAAGTTATCCGATCTCTAATCCATATCATCGCAATTCGATCAATCACGCAATGCAAAACCACGTCAAATCTGGCTCATATCGCATTGTCGTCTCAACATCGTCCCACTCGTTGTCCCACTCATCTTATGAATCAATAGCCAACAATGCCTCTTCGGCGTATCCGCGTCATCAGCACCATTTTATGGTTTTGAAGTCAAAACATCACTGCCCACCCCTCGAAGCCATTATCCTTTGGCCTGTCAAGTTCCTTGGACGTCATGCGATTCTGAGAAAAAGAAATGCCGACTTCTCTAGTTTGCTATCGAGAGAAAAGGGGTTTAATGGATAAAAAATTCTTGACGGACGGATTATTCCTTGACTGCATCCGAATACGTCAAACTCAATAATTTCAGTCCCGAATCTTCTATAGTTGATTTTTTCTTAGAACAGGAGAGAAAACCTTTCGTTCTGAATTTATTATTATTATTATTATTATTATCATTATTTTTCTCGTGGTCGATGTCCCTCGCGAGTCATGAAGGCGAAGGTGACCAGCATTCGTCGATGAGATTGATTTTTTTATTTTTTATTTTTTTTATGAATTTCTTTCTTGTATTTCTTTGATCACTTAATTATATTTGATCGCTTTTCGAAATAGAGATGGTCCGTTTCAATATTTTTGGACAGAATTAGCGGCTAGGTGTCTCAAGTGAACCGCGATATAAAATGTGCATTGTAGGAGAATTCGGTAAATGGATGGCCAATTACCGAAAGCCTTGGGTTTTGGCTGCTAATTATGATTCTTGAGCAGTTATTTTAACATATCCATTTTACCAGATTTTGAAAATACGGTAAACATGTCTATTTTAACAACAAGTGTGCCAAAAATGGGGATTTAATTTAAAGGTTTTACTTATTATACATATCATACAACTAACCAAGTTTAGTCTAGTGGACCACAAAGCAAAGTTCTTGGAGAAAAGATTGGAGATCAAATCTTTTTTAATTTTATTTTATTTTTTTCTTCATAAAATGTGCTTTATTTGATGTACGTAAACAAATTATATGTATTATACGGAAGCACAAGGCACCTTATTGATCAATTACGAAAATCCACAATTATCCTATGGTTCTTTTCACAATTTTTAGTAAGTGGCAATTCAAAATGTTTGTCGTAAACCTGCTCGTGATTAGCATAATGGTAAAGATAAACTCGAAATTTTATTTTATATGCTGCGATCTTAGTTCGAAATTCTACAAAACAAGTAGAAGTATTCGCACCTGTAATTTGAGATCTGTCTAAAAAGTATCTCTGGCCGTTTAAAATTAAAAAAAATAATAATAATAAAAATAAAGGTGTTGGTAAACGAAACGCTGTATGTATATGCATAGGTGCTCTGTGTGTGCATGCGCGAATATGTTTTTTCTCTTTTAATTTCAAAAATGGGGAAGTAATAGTAGTGTCCCACTTTTTTTTTTAATTATATTAATTGTATTGAATAATAAATTGAATTATTGTACTAAATCTATGAAAAAATAAATTCCTTAATATCCAAACAGGATCACTAGTAAACATGTTTCTTATTAATACTATTTACGTAGATATGGCTTTGGGAGGAGGAGAAATTTACTTTAACTCACTTTTTTTTTTTTAATGAGTCAAAATAATTTAACATACAAAATAATAATTAATTTTTTGTGATTAATTATTTTGATTGATTAAAATAAAAAGAGTTAAAAATAGCAAGCATCGTGCCTTTAATGTCTTTGTCACAGTAATTCATTCATTGCAGCCCTAAAATAAATTGGTACACTCCGCAATAATGTTCGAGCATTTATGTGAGTGTCGCAGTTGAGCAATAATAGCTAGAAAAATTTGGTGGCAAATAGCAAGCTGTGAAGGGTACGAGTCCAGACCCCTGCGGTATCACTGCCGTCCAAAATGGCCACGGCTCCCCCCACACTGAACCGGTTAAGCTTATTGATAGACTGATAGGCATACCGGGGACCTGGTTGTGACTGCAGCATATCTCTTTTACTTTACGGTTCCTTTTTTCTTCTTGCTGTTTACTTTACCTGTGGGAACTTACAAAAATAAAAAATAAAAAATAAAAACTGTGGGTCAATATTACTTTATTGCCCCGCCAACTACACGGCAACGTTTGGTTTCAGCGCACGATTAAAAATATAAAATGGGACTAATTTGAATTTAATAAATAAAAATTCGAATTGAAGATTTTGTTTACCGTAAATATGAATGTTTTATTTAAGAAAAGTAAAGAATTTAAACGCTAACAACTGAAATGAATGGTAAGTTCCACTGCTGCATTACCCTTTAACACGACTGAAAGAAAAGAAAAGAAAATGTATTACTAAACAAAAATCAATAAGAAAAGAAAAAAATTTTTTTTTAACTATTCAAAATCACAGTTGTCAAGTTCTAGGAGGCATGAGCATCGACGCTTCAAAATAAAGATTCCATATTTGTTATAATTATTTATTTTTTATAAATATAATTTATTTTATGAGGAGATTATATTAAAAAATAAAAAAATTAATAGTAAATCAGGTGAGAACTGTTAAAAGGGAATAATTCGATATAGTAATTTTTTTTTAAAAAAAAAAATTTACTCTAAAATATTGCCAAAAAGAAAAAGGGTCCCAAAAAAAATAAAATAATGGCACCGTTTGTCTCAAGCAAGTGCATTGCTCTACTGGAAGTGCCCCTCATACGAAGCCACGTACGTGCCGACGGTGGTATGGGTGACGATAAAACCACATTGCCTGACTTATATCTGGTGGTCCTGGGCAGACCTTGTGGTTAGACACTCGAACCCAACAACTCCTATTTTCGAAACACAAATCAGCCAAACGCTCCCCCACTCTTGAAAGAGAGATATAGGGAAGTTCGTCTTCCAAAAACAAGCTTATGGGAGAGGTCTTGAAATGCTATAGTGAATCATTTACTTTTCTTTTTGTTTTTTTTTTTCAATATAAAAAACGACTTTGTTTGGTCCTTCAGTTTTTGATTCTTGTCATATATCTTTATTTTGGGGTTTTCTGTTTGTTTAGGAGGAAGAGAAACCAGCAGCAGAGGAGAAGAAAATGGAGGGAAAAAAGCCTGAGGAAGCAAAGAAACCGGAGGAAAAGAAGGAAGAAGAAAAGCCAGCCGCTGCAGAAAAACCGGCAGGTGAGGAAAAAGAAGAGAAAAAGGGAGATGAATCCAAGGACTCTAAAGAATCCAAAGAAGAACCACTAGAAATTGTGCTTAAAGTCTACATGCATTGCGAAGGCTGTGCCCGCAAGGTCCGTAGATGCCTCAAGGGCTTTGAAGGTACGTGTGTTTCACGATTATATGGGTTTTGCTCATAATGGGCTAGCTCTTTTTATGAAGATTGATTCATTTCAATATCATTTTCTCTTGGTTAATTCCAGGAGTTGAAGATGTGACCACTGATTGCAAGACCAGTATTGTGGTAGTGAAGGGAGATAAAGCGGATCCCGTGAAAGTGCTAGAGAGGGTCCAGAGAAAAAGCCACAGGCAGGTGCAGCTTATCTCGCCGATCCCAAAACCGCCGTCAGAGGAGGAGAAGAAGGCTGAAGAGAAAGAGAAGGCCAAGCCTGAAGAGCCTAAAGAAGAGGTTTTTGTGTTTTCTGTTATCTTTCATGCTTTTCTCGCTCCATTCCGGGTCACGGTTATTTGTTTTTAATTGCTGGGTCCATTTCTTGAATGTGTGCGTGCAGCCCCAGGTCAAAACAGTGGTGCTAAAGGTTTACATGCACTGTGAAGCCTGCGCCGCGGAGCTCAAGAAACGGATACAGAGAATGAAAGGCATGAATTTTATCTCTTTGTTTATTCATCTGTACACACCGAAGAGTCAATTTCACGGGACCCTTTTTGCTTACACCCGTCCAGATTATTTAATGTATTGACAGCTTAAGAAAAAAAAAAAGAAAAAAAAATATTTCCTTTACAACTTTATTTTGAAGCTCCTAGAAATTGTCCAATCCCTTTGCCACACCGGAAAAACAAAAGAAGACATTCCTCCCGTTATTATTATATTTTTGCATTGAATTTGGGATAATTAAAGTCCATTGCTTTGTTGGAATTCAATTCATTTTAATTCTGGGTCATATCTCACTGACGACCTTATTAAAATGCTGGAAATCTCTAGATTCCCTTGCATTAGATGGACCCAATTCTCATTATTCAAGTAATTTTGGAACATTGGTTACAACAGGCGTGGAATCGGCCGAACCAGATCTGAAGAGTTCGCAGGTGACAGTGAAGGGAGTGTTTGATCCTCCAAATCTAGTCGAATACGTGTACAAGAGAACAGGAAAGCACGCAGTGATATTGAAGCAAGAACCAGAGGAAAAACAAGAAGACAAAGGCCAAGAATCCAAGGAAGAGAAAAAAGGCGAGGAAACTGACAAAGTGAAGAAAGGTGGCGAGCAAGAAAAGACCAAAGACATGAAAGAAGATGACAGCGAGGCCAATGAGTTAGAGGAAACCACAGAAGAAACCAAAGTGCTGGAACTGAAGAGAAATGAGTATTACTATTACCCACCGAGGTACGCCATGGAGTTCTACGCATACCCTCCCCAGATCTTCAGTGATGAGAACCCCAATGCATGTTCTGTTATGTAAAAAGCTTTGGGATTGTCGGGGCAAAATGGGGATTGGGGAGAAATTGGGTGATGCGTCTGCTGCCGAGTCTCTACTTTCCTGCCCCCACTTTTGTACTTTCTTGGTCGAACTCTAATCTACAGATAAGCTGTAGAATTTTGTGAGGTGTTGTGTACTATGTTTTCTTCTTCTGCTATTTGTGTTATATAAATAAATCAATAAATAAATAATATATATAGAATAATTAAAAACTTACAGTAAAGATTACAAATGTATTCCCTGTTGAATATGTATGCCTCTCTATTCTGTCTCCTTTCAAATTGGTGGGATAATGGTAGTTTGAAAGTTATAGTTTTCGTGTAAAGTGATCATTCTTGTGTTTTAGTTCGTTTGGAAAACTAAAATTACGTGATATGGTATACATTACATGTACTTTAATTCCTTTTAATTAATTCACAGGAATACCAATTCATCAGTTCTATAATACCTCTCTTTGGATGTTAAATTGTGTGTGGTCACTGTCTGATACCATTTGAAAGAAGTGGGCGCACAAGCAGTTTTTGCTGTTACTAATTATAGGTGTAGCTCAGACCTTCTCGGCGACTGTTTACAAGCGGGCGGAAATGTGAGGTCTGTGAGATTTGCGAAATGATTGGAACATGGACCCAGGGGTTGTATTTGGTGTGAATCACCATCCACCTCAATCACCGAAACAAAGAATAATGGATTTAGTATCATAATAGAAACTATCATTTTATTTTATTCTTTATTAAACTGAATGATCAAATCACGAAATAGCGCTCAATGTGGGCTACCCTCGCGGAATTTTAACGACACTTTTTTGATGGTATTGTTGAGGTGAAGGGAGATGATATATAACGATGCGAATAAAAATTGATCTGCTATAGGATGGCGTTTTCCATGATAATATAAACGAGAAAAGCAGACAAAAGACGAGCCAGACGGGATATTGTGTTGAGTTTGCACGTCCCATCAGCAATCTCAAAGATCAGAGAAAACATTACGAAGATATATGCTTATGACTAGCTCCTTTTTGATGGTATTTAATCACAAGTCACTGTTTATGCATAATATTTTCTTAGTTAAAACCCGTAAGCCTAGAGGACAGTACCAGCTCGAGAAAAGAATCTAAAAAAATTGGACAGAAACCCGGCATGATAAGGAAATTTTTTGTGGGATATTCCAAATAAAAATGTAGAAATCTGTTAATTAATATTAGTTGTTGAATACTTGAATTTGTAGGTTGATTGGTGAACTCTATGCTATTAAGCGCTCACCAAATGCTGACTCCGAACATAATCGTCCCATTTCCGGTATCATTTCTAGTATAATTAACAGTTGTTTACTCGTTCTGCTCCTAGTTTCACTCGAAGAAAGTACCTGTTCACCTGGAACTCGGAAAAAAAAACGGCTTTTAGAAGACCACAGCTTCCTCGAATTTTCCATCCTGAGTTTGATTCAGGGCTCTGTAGCAAGTAGAACCCGTTTTCCCATAATTAAGCGCCAGTCCCTATGATGAGCCCCTAGAGCAAACAGTTATGAAACTTCTGTTACTCCTCGGGTAAGAAACCATTGCTCTATCTGAACAGGCAAACAATGAAATGAAATCGGAATAGATTGGGCATTAGGTGTGAAATCTGGAGTGTACAATAATATCCCGTCTGCGTTTTGGTGGGCGAGCAAGGAAAAAGCAAAAAAAAAAAAAAGAAAGAAAAAAGAAAAATCCAAGTTACCCTTTATTTTTGCCTAGCCATGAGACCTTAATTAATTCATAATTTTGTTCTTCAATATTGAAAATGTGTCATCTAATTAGTATCTATCCGCTGTGAATGATTATCGAATATACACCAGGGTTCCTGAGTGGACTCCGCATGTAATTCAATGATAGGACATGGTTATGATAAAGAGATTCCTAACTGCCAAATCGGCCAAGGCTTAAAAGCACATGCATTTTGCCCTTTTTTGTTGGTATGGGTTAAAAGTAGCATGTTGAGAGGGGTGCTAAAAGCGTTTATGCAAACCTAATCATGGTCTCCTACGTATTATAGCAGAGGGGCCATACCCTTTTCAAAAGGTTTTGCGACTGTTTCTGCAAGACATTCGGTCGCGTCACATGCTAATTCCATCATTCCAGCTAGAGGGTTTTTTGTTTTTTGTTTCTTTTCTTTGATTCTTGAGGATGAGGAAAGCTTTGCGACCCACTTTACTCTGTTAGGTCCGATTCCAAGCATGCATCTCCTAGAGGAAAAATGAAAAAAAAATATAACGCTAGCCGTCCTTTGTTCCGATGGCTTAGAATAACCCTATAATCAATTCTACTAGTTCAGTGTGCGTATGTGCCTTTGGGGCTGCCTACGAAGAAGCTAATTGCAAATTTCTCTTTGTGGCGTTTCGTGTGCGCAACTTCCCTGAGAAAATTGAAACCAAAAGAAAAGGAAAAAGAAAAAGAAAACTTCCTGAAAAGATTGGCTTTACCAGCATTTTTTTTCTACGCCATGAGTTCTGGCTGGAGTAGTAGTTTTTGTCCTTTTCTAACTGGACTTGGATGCATTAATCCTGATTTGTTAATTAATAATTCTTTTTTAGTCGAAGATTGAAAAGAAAAGACCATATTTTAAAGACAATGACTCGGAGCCAAATAGGGTGTCACTGTCAAAGTTAACAATAACGTATTTTAATTTAACTTCAATTTTTTTATTAATTATTTAATTTTCATTAATTATAATTTCTTCCCTCTTTTAATTACAATATTTTTATTAATTACTTATTAATTAAAATTAATTTCTTTTTTTAAAAAATATTATAATTATATTTCATATTAATAATAGAATTTTAATTTATACTATAAAAATATATTATAATATATAATTTATGAATAACAAAAAAATATGTATAAAATTTTATCAATTAAATATAATTTATTTATAAATAATTATTATTTTATTTTATTTTATTAATTTATTATTTTTACATGATATTATAGACATTTCTTATAAAAATATAAATATCAAAACAATTAATTTCACCCATTATCCTATCTTCCTTATATATAGATCTCATCAAAAGTACTCTTATATTGTGTCCTTTTATGCCTCCTGTTGGACAGAGACTTCATTAAGAATATTGTCCTTTTATTCCTCTTATACAAGCTTACTTAAATTGATTACATATCCTACAATTGGTATTAAATTAATTAAAAAAGTAGAGTTAAATCTAAAAATTAGAGAAAAAAATTAGTTTTTGATTTTTTTAATTTTATTCTTAAAAAATATAAATATAATATTTTTTTTAAAAATAAAATTTTAGATAAGTACATAAAATAAAAAATAATATATTTTAATTTTAATTTTAATATAAATAAGTAAAATTATAATTTTTAAAAAAAAATAATTTTCTAATAATATTATTCTTTTAATTTTTTGGAATGAATTATAGTATTATTTAAATTTAATTTTTTATATAATTTAAGTAATAAATTATTTAGAATTTAAGAAAAAATAAAATTAAACTAAATTCAAATTAAAATATTTGATTTAAATAATTATTTAAATAAATATTAATATTATTTAAACTTTAAAATTTTTTATGTAATTTTTATAATTTAAATAATAAATTACTTAAATTTTAAAAATAAATAAAAATATATTTAAATAAATTATATTAATTAATCCACGGGTACAGCATTGGCAACTATCGGCAATAAATAGGGTGGCAGTTTTAAGAAATCATAATGAGAAAAGGAAGCGGAAATTGGAGGGGTCGTTGCGATCGATTAATCAAACATTCTATTTGTCCTTTGCGTTGCGTATCTCAGTGCCTACTCACCCTGACGTAAGATGCTCGTAAGGGAGATACAAAGCCGTGTGTTTTCTGTCTCTGTAAGATAAGCCTAAGCCACCAACCGTATGGTTTAAATAGTTAAAAGATGTCGTTTTTATCGTTTGATTGTAAATTTAAATTTTTATTAAAATGGTATTAAATATACATATAATTTTATGTAATTTTGATAATAATTAATAACTTTTGCTTGGGAGCATGAAATTTGCTCTACCTCTGTGTTATATATATATATATAATTTTTTCAACGCGCAACACGTGTGAATTTCGTTTTCCGTCGCCTCTGATTCCGCTTGTAAAATATCTTAATATCCACGATTACCGCTTCTCCACGAAAACAATCGAAGAAGGCATATTTTCCTGGATGTTTCTAGCCTGAAACATGCTTGGATGACAATTTTCTGGCGAGAAAACTTGGGGTGAAAATGGGGGGTCTTTATTTTTACGCCGAGAAAATCAAAGGGTCAATTTAATCTTTCCCTTAAATTCTTTGTAGTCAAAATGACTGGTTAAACATAGTTTAGCATGGAGATTTGCAATTTTTGTGCAGCATGCTTTTCCTCCCTTGAGGACGTTACTCAAAAAGTTTATTCAGAACTGAACTTCTTAACAAGAATCTTTTATAGTCCACACCATTAGATAAAAGTCCACTAACGTTAACCTAATAAACTAGAAATTATAAAATTTCAAACAAACAAACAAACAAACAAACAAAAACCAGTGAGACCGATTATATCACGCCGTTTTTGGCTACTCTGTACAATTTTTTCCGAGGCCATCAATGTGTGCAGCTTCAATTTGGCGCTTTACTACTGCAGTTCCATGCTTGGTGTGATTTTCACCGGTTGCCGGCTTTACGGCGGTCGACAGAACTGATGGGCAACGCCCTTTATAATTTTATTACTCACTGGTTGCTGCTAAAAGAAGCACTGTCCTTTTAGCCAGACCTGACCCCGTGGCCGCACGATGTCACTGATCCTTACGACTAAAATCGGCTGGCACCACCCTCGGCCTCCGCCTCTTGTCTTTGTGAGCGAGTGATGACTACTGCCTGCCTTAGCCCAGCTCGCATTTTTGGGCCTCGTGTATCTTTTGAGGACCCCAAGAATCTTAACTTACACTTATTTTCGAATTTTTATTTAAAATAACTATTTAACTTAATTTTAAATATAAAGCAATCGATTATTATTATTATTTTTTTTTATTATTAAATAACCAAATGAAAATTATTTTAAAAATTTATTCTCACTCGTGTGTCTCTACCTTACACCCCATACGTTATTTATTTATTATCATTCGTTTGGTCAGCCAAATTAATTAACGACTCGGGATTACGGTTTTATGAACACATTAACGAAGGTAATTTGCCAGTCACGTCATTGTTATACGTGACATTTGATATTTTAATTGGTCACTCTCCATCCATTAAGATAACGTGCAATGAACCCTTTTAAGATCAAAAAAGACAATAGAGGAAGAAAAAAAAAAATTTTTTTTTCCAGTTGTTTGAAACGCTTGCTTCAGTTGGTCTCCTCTCGCATGGTCTTCAAGGACGTAACATAGAGGCAAAGCAAACCCCATTAATTAGTAATTTAACAAAGTACAAAAATTAGATGCACCTCAATAAACCTAAAATATATATCAATGTATTTATTTATTTATTCATTTATCGGTTAATCAAAATCCCAATTTTCCTCTCGACGGAAGGTGACGTCCTTTGTCCGAAACCTTGTGTGCCACGCCAGCTTCTGCTTCATTTGACGTGGCGACGAAACCTGATTCCACTTTGCCCACTAGCCAGCTGGCGGCGGCATACACAAAATATTCGATTCTGACTATATGCTTCAGTTAGCATATAAGATGGCAGTTTTTTTTTTTTAATAAAGAATATTATTTATTATATTTATTTTTTTAATCTTAAATAATTATATTATTATATGGTACAAAATTATAAATAAATTATATTTAAAAAAACTAAAATAAAAAATATTTTTTTATATATAAAAAATTCTTTAATCGTCGTGTAATAGAGTGCTGCAGTACAGATAGGAACGTGATTGCTCGAAGGTGGGCCCGACACGAGGGGTCCCACAGTATTTTAGCGGGAATCGAACCCATGTGACCGCATCGCCAAACTTTAATTATTTGCGTACGTCGTCGCGGCCCTTCTTTCCGTCAACTATTATTATTATTATTATTATCATTGTTATTTACTGTGATTAAGCCGCCCTGTGCCTCGTGCTTTGTACCTCATTTTGTAGTACACATAATAGGGTGCGTTTTTATTTACTCATTTAGTTTTTTTTTTTTTTTTTAAAGCAATAGTGTACGTAATTCTTGGCACAACAATATCGATAATTTTTTATGGTGTACGGGAAAGGAGAATGCCGATAATTTTACGGCGGTTAATTGTAGTGTGCAAATATATAATATATATTATATATTATATTTTATTAAAATATTGATTACATTTGAAATATATAACAAAAATAAATAAATTTTTTATTTTTATAAATTTACATTTATTAGAATTTAAAACATTTAAAAGAAAATTTAATTTTGGAACGATACTTTGAGAGAGAGAGGGAGATAAAGTATATATATATTTTGAACAATGTACGGCCGTGGAGATGTCTGTGTGCAATTTTTTCTGTTGTTTGGGGTCGACGGGCGACTTACGGTTTAGAAAAGAGGCGGGGGTGGGCACGGCGGGGATACTGTTACGGACTCTCGGTGTCAGATATTTTTGGGGAGAAATAGGAAAAGTGGAACCTTCGCGTGCGTGGCTGACTCGATAATTGGTCTCGTCTACCTCGCCCAGCCTACCGCTTGGACCACGAAGAGCCTCCATAGATAGATAAAAGGTACCACGACAGAAATTCGGTTAATTTCCTATGGTTATTACCATACGATGCGCGGCAACGAGCGAGTGAATTAGGGGGATCAGAAAGTTGCCCCTTCACGTTTTATTTTAAGCACTTTCAATGATTTCTGGACAGAAATATGTACGTGTAAGATTCAATAATACAAGGGAAAATTTTTGAAACAAAGCATTCAGAATTATACTTACAGCGGATTTTATTTTCAATAGGGCATGTCCCCCGAGGATTTTTGTAATTATTCCATAAACAAATGGCACGATTAAGAGTCGAACCATGTTGATAATACCGCAGCGTTGGTGAAAACGATTGGAAAATACGGACGAGGATCGTGAGACCGACGATTCATTTTAGGTCGAATGCAATGAATGTATGTTGGGGCCAGCGTCAATGTGCGGGTAAATTCAGGTACTTGCGGGGCTGCTCCGAAGCACTAGAAGCGGGCGACAGCTAGTTGAATATGATTCAGGATTACAGTTGATTAATTGTTAAATATTTCGTACTTGATCTAGCTTTTTGAATCTTTGCACGGTTGTGAAGGGTGAGAATGGAACACACCCCATCAATCACTCTTTTGGCACAGAGGACGCAGGACGATGGAATTGTGCGTCCAATAGTTACCTAAAAGAAAATCCGAATTCTTCAAATGGCGAGACAAATTCCCTCCCTAAACGAACAACAAAAACATCGGGCACAAACTAATTTAATTCACTCTTCGCGATAAGCTTTCGTTGAACTTTGCTTTTACCTTTTCTTTTTCTCCACGTTTTAATCTTTGCTTTTTCTGTCAAAAGGATAGAAAGCATATCACAAAAGTGAGTGGATCAGTTACTTTTTAACAATTTAACGAAAATGACTTGATAAATTCATGGTCCACTCGGATGAACAGGAGAGTAGGTGGTGAAAAAAAATTGTGGGATAATGAAAAGAAGAGAGATGCAAAGTACTGAAAAATTTTTTCTTTAGAAGAACCAATCGTTTGCTATCATGATCATTGAAATTGAGGTGAAACATTATTAAGACGTAATTCTCAATCATTTCGGGTGACGAGTCTTCTCAAAATCTTTTTACGGTTTGGTTTAGAACAATTCCCAGTGGAGGATTGACGTGGTCATGACGGCACTTGCGTTCCTTCTCTCACCTTCGGACCCCCCCCAGGTTTTCAATAATCTAGTTGATCGTACCCTTTGACAAAAACATTGTGATCGAGATCTAACCTCAATGTTAGTAGACGAGAATAAAACTGACGGGGAGTTGGTGAGGACTCAGTGCTCGGAGTAGGTCACAGGCTATGGCCCCGATAAGTTTTAACCCTTTTTCCGGTGTTTGGCAGCATAAAGTGCGACAGAAGTAACATGGAAACAAATGGTTCATTGTGATTCTCGTCCTACGCACAAAGACAGGGGCATAGCTCTTTGTTGGCCCCATTACAGATTTTTACCTTGTTGAGGAATCCACGAGAGCATTAAGATGGTCACAGAAAGATGTAATTGTAGACGAGAGCATTCAGATGGGCTAAAATGACGAAGAATGGGCCAATCCACGGAAACGAAGGACGTCGAATTGTCAGCTTCTTCTGGATCAGACTGTAGGGGTTTGGAAATTTCAATTTCTCCAACCCACAAACGGCCCAAGTATCCGTGATAAGATTTCATGGGCTCTAGTCCACCTCTCTTCAAGCAAATCCCTTAGATATATATATATATATATACACATACAAGATACAACAGACTATTAGCATCACTTCTTCCACTCTGGAACACAGCGGTCGATGTCCAGTGATTTGGAGTTTTGTCAACATAATCAAACAGATTTATGCTCTGAAATTTCTCACATAATCAAGGTTCATTTAGCCTTCCATCGAATTTGTCATCATTTCCAAAGTACCATTTGCATTAAATCATTCGTTATTTGCTTATACTGACTTTGGAACATATTGTCGTGTGTCGAGGATATGAACTCGGTCAATTGGTATTATGGATGTTTGGGCCGACCGAAGTCCTCTTGAGACGAGAAATTCAGACGGAACATAATTACAGATTCAGACGAGAAATTCAGACGCATCCGCGTGTTTTTTTACCGGCTCAATTTTTTCCCATGCAGTGGAAACGCCTCACAATCTGAAGTTACATCGCCCGGAATCTAGCAGGATGCATTACTTTTTTTTTTTTTGTATAGTATCTCAAAAGATGCATTATCTTTTTTATTGTCTTTTTGGCCTATGAATTGTGGGTTGATTGGAAAATTTATGGAACAGGGTGAAGTGAGCATTATTCCAGTGGAAACAGTGAGGTCCTGCGCCAAGTCAATGGTGAATAGTGCTTGCCGGGGAGAAGAGTACCCGACGGAGCCAGCATGGTTCAGGGTCACCTGGCTATGGAAGGTGTTTGCCCCTGACGTCATTGAATGGACTTACGGATTCCGGCCACTGGAGCACTCAGCAAGAAGATTCTTGATTACACTGGAGCTGAAAGATACCTCTATCCTGAATCTATCCAAACCACTGAGCTGAAGACAGAATGAAATAATAATCAGAGCTTTGAATCTTTTGCTTGGTGACAGCTTCAAGGAAGTCTTGTACAATGCTCTTTTTGTGTGTCTTTGGGCTTGCCAAGTCAACAAGGTACATAGAATTAGTTTATGGGGTGCGAATGAAAATAAAAAGTGAACAGAATGGTCTGCATGTAAAATATTTAAGCGATTCCGATAGTCGGGTAGCTTTCAAAATCTTGCAATGGTGCTTTGAAGGCCTTGGCTTCTGCAAATATCAAACAATTTTAACCGTTTAGCTGTGGTTAATTAGATTCAACGACCCAAGTTTAGGCACGCCTCCTTTCTCTCCTCTGATTAATTTATCTGCGCTGGTTCCAATCGACCGAACCTCTTACCTTGCGGCAATTAAGCTTAAACCGGAGGAAGGGTGGCCATGAAGAAGACAGAAGATGCCAAGCGACCAGAAGCCAGCTATCTCGGTTTTCCATTGACTTCCCCGTATTCGTTAAAGACCCGTCAAAACATATTTAATTACCGCGTTGACTGGTTCGTGTGCATCAGGACACGTCAATCAGATGTGTTTTTTCAGGGTTGGGTTATGGCAAGTGTTAGTGCTATTCATTATCGCAGGGATTCTAAGTAATACATCAATTTTGCAGCCTAAGCGCAAGTAGTTTGGACGACTGACGTTATGGAAAGTATAGTTGAGTTTGAGATTTTCCTTTTGTTTTTCTTTTTTTTTTCTTTTTTTTTTAAAGTTTTACAGTTTAAGCATTGTTTTGAAAATATTATTAAGCTAAACCAAACTGCCCGCCTATGATCATCGGACCATGCACTCCCAAATGAAGATTGCCCTGATATCTTTACTCTTGTTCAACAATGGATTAACACGTTTCCAATCCTAGCATCCATGTTGGAATAATCGTTTGTAAAATTTTTGAGAATTTCTAATAAAACCAAGTAAAATGTAAATTTATTTTCATCAAATATATATATATATATATATATATATATATATATATATATTATGGTAATTTAGATTGAAATTATTCAATTTTTTTTTCATCCAATATGTTTCATAAAAGAATTTTCTTCTTAATTACAATTAAATTTAAATAGACTTTTTTTATACTCAATTTTAATATTAATTATACATCAAAAACCTCTGAATTTATTATTTGTCAAGATAAGCATCAATGTAAAACTCAAACATATACTAATAAAAAAAATATTACACCAAAATACTAACTAAATAGGTGCCGTAAAACGTATGGTATATATGGACTACCTTTGTAATCAATAAAAGATAATGACACATTGATTCCTCAAGCGCACAGCTTCAATGCAGACGTCACAGGTCTCTCAGTATATAAGAGAAGCAGCAAGACTTGGCAATAAGACACCCTGAGTGCCAAATAGAGCATTTATTTCCCCGGAAAATGGTCCCAACAGTCTGTTACAGGAGCACGTCTGCATGATGGAGTACGGTACTTCCAGGAAGCATGTACCATAACAATATGGAGAAATAATTTTAAAAAATGAAGCAGTGATCCAAAATAGCTTTGGGAAGATGAGAAGGGGCTGGTGTGTTAACCAACCGCTGCCCGATAATCCCCTGGTACCTCCACACGCTGACTGCCTGGCTGGCTTTGTTCTGGCAATTAGAATGCCACCGATTACTTCTTTAGCGCCAACCTGAAATGCACAAATGATCCTTAATCATGTTTTCATCTTTTCCTTAAATCACTCATATGTGCATTCCCAATCGACAAACACATCTGTCAAAATCACCAGGCCGTGCATATCAGGGCCAGTGAGATTTCATCAATATTCGCCTCTCCCAGCAACCTAGTCCATCAGGTGAATGAGCTCCAACCTAGGCACAATCATAATTTTTCAAGTCACTCTCATGCCTTCCCAGTATGCATGCTATACTTCATGATGATATAAGAAACTCCGTAATCAAGTGTTGAGAATATTTTTTTCTTCAGTCAGAAGCAGCTGAGAATAAAATTTCTGACATCCATCATAACTCATGGTGTTCTCACTTCAGGGCACATGAATCATGGCGAAATGTCAATGAGATCTGTGGAGGGTTGTGACGGTGTTTGAGTGGAAGGAAGAGGCCTCAGTCTTCTCATTAGCAACCATGCATCAGAAGCAGGGCATCCTTGGTTCATCTCAAGAGCGACTGGAGCAGGAGAGGTTCCATTTAGCTCTATAAGCATTGTACCCTAGACAAAAGCAGCCCGGACAATGAAAAGGTAAACATGCCAACCAATCTTCTAAGAATACAAGTCATAACTCCCAGAGACTAATGCCGGCTTTTAGTGTGCATCCGACTTCTCTAATGCTAAATGAATTTCACTTTCAGCTAAGCACAAGTTCATAACTAATAGTCAAATGCATATTACCTCAAAGTTCACCAAGAATCTCTGGAAGTGTCTCAGAGTTTCCTTCATTTCACTAGCTTTTTGTCTGTCTGAAGAAGAAAGTGCAGCAGTGATATCCTCAGGAGAATGGCCTATTCCTCTCTGTACTACCTGGATAACATAGAGGACTGACAAACATTACAGCTTTTAACAAACAAATAACACCAAGATATGAGAACCAACCTAGACTCACATTGTGATCTATTAGGATTTCAGTTATGAGGCTGCCATCATCAATATAAACCCAAAGCTCATATTTTGTCCTCTGTTTATATTGGAACCCCTTTACACCAGTCATAAAGCACTGCAAAACTTCCGTTAACATGTCAATGACAAAAAACCCAAAAGAACATGTGGATGTAAAAGTCAGTCAGAAGACAGAAATTAGTGCTTACCTTGACTTTTCCTTTCACACTGGGTGTTTTCTCCTTCATTGCAGCCCATTTAGCTAACAAGTTGGCCAAGTATGTAAATGGGATTTCTTGGTCTCCAGATAGCATGGGAGGGTGTCCAAACTCATCAACCATATGGAAATCTTCTTGATGCACTGTGACATGGTCTGATGCAGCATTTTCGTTGTTATCAGGGGCAGCATCAATATGCATCTCCCCAATAAAATCAACGGTAGATGATGGATTTGGCAAAGTGTTTTCTGCATTTATTGGTGGTGCAAATTCTTCTGTAGTCCATTGATTGGCAACAGTGCCAGGTGGAACCAAATGAGTACCTAGAAGACATATATAATACGGGAAAGGCAACTTTACAATTCCTTTTTTTTTTTTAAGAAACTAACCATATCCTTCATCATGGATTCTGTTTGGACCAACATATTTCAGTACATGATGTTTAAGGCTTAGAAGGATGAAATAATAGTATAATGCGGGCAACAAATAGGCTTATAAAATGCTAGAATGGTTTATTATTCTATGTTAAAGCATGGAATCACTGCATCAAAGCTAGCTGAAATATGATTTAGCAACACAATCTGATTGAGGCCCCAAAAATTCAAGTCAATATAAAACATATCCTACAACATCTGAAATATAAACAGCTCTGCTAGTAGTAATTTGTATCTTCCTAAACTGAAATTGCAGTGATAGAAATACCAAGCACCATTTTAGGTGAAAAATCCCAGTACTGCTCTCACAAAAGGTGTTACTGGCTCCCAACATTCTTTCTCAAGAAAGCCAATTGCAACTCGCAGTAGAAAAAAATCTGGTTATTTGTTAGAATCAAATAAAGGATAAAGAAAACACTGAAGAATGAAGCAAGCTAACCTGGGGGAGGTGCACCATGTATAACAGGATGAATGATGTGCCTGGGTACAGAGGCAGAACTACTGGCATGTCTAAGACCAACAGAAGTATTGGTGTGTGTCGAAGCATCTACAGAACCCCAGGTCTGCCTAGAAACAGGAAGTGAACTAACTGTATGCCCATCAACATCCACAGAGCTATTTGTGCTCCCAGGAATGGTACTATTGTTTTGGGGCCATGCTACCAGAGTTGCTCTAGCTGCCAAAGGAGGAATCACTCTTGACCTTGATCTGGAAAACAATAGACAAAAGTAAAAGGAAAGTTTGACAACATCTTATGGGCATTCATCTACTGATTTGGTTTTTTTTTTGGGGGGGGACAACTGACATTAACCAATAAAAAATTTTGTTAAGCAACAATTCCACTATCACAATACTGAGATAACTTGTCATCAAATATGATCCCCTCATGAATGACATCCAAAAAATTCACTTCCATGAAATACTGTGAAATAATAAATCCCTTCTACAGTCCCATATTATGGTCCAAAAGACAACTTGCTAGCCGAGAAATGTACAGCCTTGTCATACAACTTAATGTCTTACATCATTGGACAAACCTATGCACAGTACAATGCTTTATTGTTAAGGACATTTATGTGCAACTTTTCTGTTTTTTCTTCTTCTAACTCTTCTCTCTTTTTTTTTCTTTTTTTTGAAAAAAAAAAAATAAGGGACAGGAATGACAGAATAGTCCAACAAGGAAAGTAATCCTAGACAGGCTTAACTACCAGTAGACATTTGACAAATATACCTTCTTCCCCTTGCTGGCTTATTCACTTCATCAACAACCCGTTGGCGTGCAGCATCCAACTCTGCAACAACTCCTCCTAGAACTTCTATAGCTTCAGGGACCAGCAATAGAAGCCCACGGCGTACATGTACATTACAAATGACAATCTACAAAACAGAGCATAACCATTACAACTTTCAGTTAGAAACTGATACTTGTGCATGAAGATGTTATGCTGCCCACAGAAGATGACTTCGGTTTTTTTTTTTTTTTACCACTTTAGCTAACATTCAAACACCTTCAGTCCATATCACCAACCATGAGCAAAGGATGCACAAGAAATTTACCGTAATCCAAAAGTCATTTTGCCAACCTATAAGCCTTATCTACAGTACCAGATGGGCCTGGCCGTTAAAATACCCAAATTGAGTAGGAACAACCAAATTTGCATTTTCTACTTCAACAAGCATTTTCAAATGCATTAATCCATGAAAGATAATTTCTATTTATGTATCTAGGACCCCATATAACAAGTAAAAAACCTAAGTATTGGCAGGATTATGATCTATATATATAAACAATAATAGTTAATAGAAGAGAGTACCTTTAATCCTGCAGGAGCCAAAACTTTGAGATCCTTGATAGGCCTATATTCCATGCCAAATACACGTTGAACACCATCTGTCATGGACAGCTTGAGGCATCTTTTGATCCCGGAAGGTGCTTCCTCATACCTGCCTCTTAGGGGACAACTCACGTTGACAATCTCATCAACCTGGAAAGTTTTGGTCCAGACGAAAAGAAAATTTCCACCAAATTTATCGCTAATTGAACATCAGTATCCAATCTCACATGTTCAAAGTAGCAGATTTTAGCATAAATCTCCAATTATTGGATCATTCCGATTTTAATTGTAAAACGTAACTTGGCTTCCAAATCTCCAAATAAAAGCTAATATCACTGCATAATATCAAAGAAGTATTAAACTGTAATAATAACCCTAACTTGAAACAAATATATGTGATGGAATTCACCTGCAACACGAAGGGACCCGCGAGATCGACGAGATGCATTGAAACTACATTCGGGGGAAGCACACCACCGCCACATTGATTCATATCCGAAAACATGTACCGCTCAAAGCAAATCTTGGCCTTGGATGCAATATCAAGGCCCTCAGCGGAGCTCTCGACTTCACGAAGACAAGATTCCAACCACTCCCTCTTTAACCTCAATCCCATCCTCGACAAAAAATCCCCCACGGGGAAATCGGAGCTCTCGGCATCGATCTCCGGAGCCATAGGAGGCGGCTGGTCGGAGAAGAGGCCAGAGGATGAAGGAGGCGGAGGCAAAGGCAGATGTGGAGGAGGAGGAGAAGAGGGCGGCGAGAGGTTGTCAGATACGTCAACGAATTCGTCATCGGAGATTGGTACGGGCTCCGGAACTGGAGGGGCAGGGCCACGACTTGAAGGCCTCTGGTCGGCGGCATCACGTTCGGATTCTTCTCGATGGGGGCGGTGCTGTGGAGCTTCAGAATCTTCATCCTCGTCGGAGTAAGAGCTGAGCCGGAGGCGTCGCCTGGGCATTTTGGCAGTGCCAGAAAATAGCCCTCCACCTTTCCCTCCAGTTTCTTTTCATCGGTATAATTTTTCAATTTTTCTGGGCTTGGGCGGGACATTGAAGCGTTTTAAGAAAACGGGTTTGGGCTCGGCCCATTAAATAATGGACCAGAAGCCACATTTTCGTCCTTGTTGAAGAGGATACATAATTGGGCCTCGATAACTTTATGGACTATAGCTGATGGCCCAAACCATTTCTTTAAACTCTCTCTCGGATGTTATCAATAATTTGTTCCGCATGTCAGCCGGAGGAAGCAGGTGAATTGGGCATATGGAGAGCTCGGGCAGCAGATCAAGCTTTCCTGTCAAAATTAAGTTGGAGATTTATAACTCAACCTCAGAGCCTCTGGGCTAGAGTATTATGGGATAAATATTGTAAAACGTGTGGTGCCAGCTGCCTGGAGAGGCCTGGTTAGAGCCAACCGACTATTAGAAGAAAATCGCAGATATCGATTTGGGAATGGCAGGACAATCGAGTTCTGGTCTGATTCTTGGCTTCAGGAGGGACCCTTGCAGCATTATGCATTGCGTGCTTTAATTCCAGCGGAATTACAATGCCCAGTTAATCATTATTGGCAACGGGGTGTGGGCTGAAAATGGTCAGAACTTGAATTGTTGTTACCAATGCAAATACGTGGAGCCATGGCAGCATGTATTATAAATGAGGCGGAGGCGAATTTTGAGAGGCTTTGTTGGTCAGGGGCCTCCAATGGAGTTTTCACAGTTAAAACAGCTTACTCAGCGTGCGTCGCTTCAGCTCTCTGCCAAGGATGGGATGCTAGACTTGCATGCCTCTGGAAGGTCGAGGTTTCGGAAAGAGTGCATTGTTTCTTATGGTGGGTAGCAAAACAACGGCTTTCGACAAATTGCGAAAGATGGAGGCGAGGCCTCTCTTCATCCCCCCTCTGTCCAATCTGCGGAATTTACAGTGAATCCATTCTCCACTTATTACGCGATTGCAGCCGAGGAGCTAGGTTATGGTCCACACCGGTTCCGTCAGTAAACAGAGCGCAATTTTTTAACTCACACTACAGGAGTGGCTCAGTCACAATTTGCGCGCCTCAAGTGCGTCACACTTCTCCTCTGGTTGGCCCCAAATGTTTCTAATAACATATTGGTATATCTGGAAGCGGAGAATTGAACGTGCCCTGAGAGGTGTGATAACTCACTTCTATTCGAGAGCACCAATCCTCGCTATGGTTCGAGAGGAGATTAACACTGCGTTGTCTTTTCCTGCGGTGGGACAAGCACGAGATCCTCTGTTGGAAAGAAGTGCCCGATTGCTCGTAAGGTGGAACCCACTTGAAGGGGATTGGATCAAGGGCAATACAGATGGCTCCTGCAAGAATGGCGTCGTTACATCTGGAGGTGTATTACGGCATCTTAAAGGTTGCTGGCGGGTGGGCTCGGAACACAATATAGGATTTTGGACAGCTTTCTCAGCTGAGTTGTGGGTGCTCTACGGTGGACTGCAGACGACTTGGCAGTGTGGCTTTAAGAAGGTTCATAATGACTCGGATTCCTTACTAGCAGTCGAGTGTTTGGTAAAGGAAATCCCTGACACCCCTCCCAGTGCTAATCTAATCTACTCCCGTAAAGAGATGCTCACGAAAAGTTGGGCGAGTCCGGATCTCACACGTCCTCAGAGAAGGAAACCAGGCGACAGATTGGATGGTTAATCATGCTTCATCACTTAGTCGAGGTTTCTATTTGTTGCCAACAACCCCGAAAGGAATTATTGAAATCCTACGAGCGAATGTATCAGGAGTTCTTTGACTCCGTTGTCATTCTTTTTAGTTTTCTTTTATTCTGGCGTTTAACCTCTGTTTGATAATATATATATATATATATATATATATAATAATTTGTTTCCTTTCTTTCTGATGTGCTGGTCTCGTTGCCTAATTATATACCTTCTTCGTTTACTGACTCTCACTTCGAAATTAATTCAAAATAAACAAAGCAGAAAAAGAATTCTTCAATTTTTTGTATTGAAAAGGTTTTTCTTTTTTTCCTTTAAAAAATTAGAAAGAAATACGATCGTCCAAATGTCAACTAGACTGACTATCAGGTCTAGACTTATAACTAGGACTAAAAATGACGTTATGATGGAAGGCAGAGAAGTCATGTTGGCGTTGGGCTTGTTGGCTTTAGCTCCACGCTTCTCGGAGAAAACGTTTAGCATCCAACTCAAGACATTCACACTGGCTCGGTGCATGGTTCAAAGCAAGAAAACCTAACCTTGCAGAGGTCTCTAAGTGCAACCTGTACAACATGGTCGCAAGGCAAGTTCTTTATCTGCCTGGGACGATATCAGCAGAAAAATATTTCAGCGCCAAGTATCGATAAATTACTTCCTCTCCCTGTTGTTGAGAGAGAGAGAGAGAGAAAGAAGTTGGATGCTGCAGCAAGCCAACCCTTGCTTGTGGAATCGGTAGTTTTTGCACATGTAAGATATTTTCACAATGCTTAATCTGTTCGTTAAATTGCTGAGAGAAACCAGCAACACAGCAAAACAAAAAAAATAAATGCCGCCTAGGTGACAAAAAGAAGCTTGCAATGTGAAGGAAGATAATAAACACAGTAGAACACACACGAACATCATAGAAATTGCACCATTAGCTTTCCTGAAGGTTAAGAGAATTTGGGTTAAATGAGTTTGTGCTCACCAATCCTAACCCCAAATCTGATCGCAGTAGGCTAAAACAAGCATATTGCCCGCACAACAGTAAACCAAACTGAAGTGTAAACTGGTGTCTACCTAATGGTCAATCTGATCCGTACTTCTTTACACTAGCTTGATCTACACCTCAATCATCGTATGCCCCCACTGTAAGATTTTACAGCAGCATAATCTCTCCATTTAGGTAGGCCAGAATTGATTGCCCTCTGCAAGACATTAATCCGCTCATCAATTAATGATTCTTTTAGTTCCTCCAATTCAGCATATTCCTTCTCCATTAGCATCTCAAGGTCATCAAAATTCTTCAATTTGTAGTGCAATTTCTTCAACTAATATTTCATTTATACAAAGAAAAAATGTTAGCAATTGCATGCCACTAAAGTGTAGAATTTCTGACTTTATACTTTATAGATTGGAATGTAAGTGGATAACTTTGACCTACCTGTGTCTCAAGTATGGTTGCCACTAAATTTTCAATTTCTCGGGCTTCCTGATCGGCCAATAATTTGGCATGAGCAGCAGTAGCTCCAAGAGCTGTAGCAACAGCAGCTCTAAGTCGTAAGGTTAGAGGGATTTTGTTACACATTTGGGATGCCTCCATAGCTTCTGAAAATGATAAAGATGCATGAAGAGACAATAGCAATTGACAACAATAAAGAATTAAAGAAGAAACTTTCAAAGAATATGACAATAGGTCCCGTTTAGAAAAAAGAAGCATGAAAGAGAAAGAAGCAGGCATAAAAACTAAAATAATATTCAGCTTGTTAGGCACTGTCTAGACCATCAGGTGGAATAGTATTTCAACCAATTACCTGGTTGAGCAGGCCTCTCCTCCATCTCTGAATCTCCACCTTGATCAACTCTAAAACAAAGATGATCAAGGAAAAAGGTTAAACATCCAGCAAACATTGATGAGCTAAACCAATAATCTGAAGACCATTAGATGATAAAACTATCTAAAAACAACCTTTCCAGACTTGAATGAATAGTGGGAAGACGCAACCCATTAATCATAAAATCCTCTTCATAAAAAATGTCCCTCGGAAATGAGGTTTCCTCACAAAGAGCTGTGACAGCAGCCTTGGCTGCAGCCATCGTAACATCTTGGTCAGCCATGCTTGAGATGACAGCTACCTAAAGGAAAATTCCAATCACATATGGTAAAGAGGAGTTGCAATTTCTGCATTAAAAACCACATCTCAATTTCAACAAAATCGAACTACTTTTTTTCACATACACAATGATAATTATTAAATGAGTGAACAAAGAGGGAGAAAACCATACAGAACTAGTACTTGACCATTTCTTTTATTTGGTATAATCAAAAACACCACATAATGCTGTAATCAAATAGTCACCATATCAGACAGCAACATTTGAACTATCCATCCAACATATAATTTCTTTCAACTCACCCGAGAATTACAATGACTCAGACCAGATACATATACTAATTGTCCGACAAGAATAAAACCCGGGTAAGAACCTCCAAATAATAGAATTTGCAGCAGTAACACCTACCTGCTTCATCAGCGAACCACCAGCATCCAAAAGAGAAGTAATCCGTTGCCTTTTCAAAGGAGGACTCTCAGTCACTGCATCTCCATTCTGCTGATGCACATTTGTCTGCTCATGAATCTGATCCTCACTCTTCATTGCATGATGCTCAGAAGAAGATAATGGTACTTGCTTCAGAACATTCCTGCTTCCACGCAGTTCATTGGAAATGCCTCTTCCAAACACAGAACCCAATAAAAGATCCCCAAATGGCAACTCAATCAACTTAGAAATACAATCAAGTTTAGTCTTGGTTGGAAAATTTTGAGCCACAAGGTCCCAATCGTCCCCGTGCTTTAATGTAGATTCTAAAAGAAGCAAAGTCTCTGACTCAGTCCAGAGTGCCCCATTGGTACTACTGTCAATACTATCATTGAGCTTGAAATCATCCTTAGATTTATTCTCTCCATAATTTCCATCCTTGAAACAGTTTACACAAATTGCATAATTACCCTGCAGAAAACACAATCAGTAGAACGCCAAAACAAATAAACCCAAAAGCACAAAACCTAAAGCACTAGATCAAATTAAATCTGGGGTACCTTAGCGTACTCAAACCGCGAAGAATCGCAATTTTTACCACAGCTCCCGCACACAAAACTTTTCTGCTTCCGCAGCTCATCAAAAACATCTGAATAGGAAGCCAACGGCGGCAATTTCACCCCAATCTCAACGACCTCCCCAGTCTCCGCCGTGACTCGCGGCAGCGTCATTGGTTTCAACGAATTCGGCGTGGCCGCGACCCGGACACCAGTCGGGGCCCCCTCCTCGACCCTGACATCAGCCGTATCCCCCTCGACCTCCCAATCGTCGCGACCAGAACTCGTTGCGCCAAAGTTAATGAGGCCCCACTTGTCCAGGAAACGAAACACCTTATGCAGCAAATTAACGTCGCCGACAAGTGATTTCCGGATCTCCGTCAACGTTAGCCTTCTGGAAGGATCTTCCCGGTACTTGTTGATAATGAAGTCCCGGTATTCCTTGTATATTTTGGGCGTTCTCGTGATGGAGCTCCCATCGAAGAACTCTTTCAATGTGGTTCTCTCCGTCTCGTGGATGTCGTCCCATGTAAACCAACCTGAAGAACGAAAGAAAAGTTTGAGAGATTTCCGAGAAATTATTTCCTCGGTAAACAAACAAGAGCCGTTAAAGAGGGGGAGCGAAAAAGTCAAAAGTCTTACTGGAGTGGCTTGGGATGGTGTAGAGTTCGAGCTCTGGTTCGCCAGGACGGGTCGCTCCCGAATTCGGATCGCGATGCGTTGTCTCCATGTCGGGCATGGGGCGGCCAGCTGGGTCGTTTCGAGACCTAATTTTAATTCGTTCGATATATTGTGCAAAGGATTTCAGCATTTAAGCAACGGATAACGCACGAGTTTGGCTGACCGACGAATAACAAATTGACACGGCGAATTGATGATCGTTAACGCTCTCGTTTCTTTCCTTTTTGTTTTTTGTTTTTTTGTTTTTTTTGATACTCTTTTTCTTGCTAGTTTTATTTTTCATGTTTTCCCCCTCTTTATTTAAGTTAACGCGAAATTCAATTCTTCTAGAATAATACTGGACAATATTATTATTTTTCATTTATTAAAAATTTATTAATTATATATTATATAATACAAATAATTTTTTTAGTTTTATAAATTTTCTTTTCTTATCAAGACAACAAACATGATAAATAAAAAAATAATTAAAAAAAAGATTAATTTTAATTTCATTTATTTTGAAATTAAATGAAATATAATTAACTTATATTTTATATTTTTTCGTATTATATATTAAATATTGTTATTTATTATTTATTTATTATTTTCCTTATTGGTGTCAGCCGGCCAGTGTGCATGCGACCGACGAGCCGTGAGTTGAAGTTCCTGCGGACTGGGTAATTGGAGCCCCGTTGGAAGTTAAGAATGCTGGGACTGGCGTGGAATGGAAGACGGGCCTCAACTGGTGCCGATAAAATAAAGAAACGGGCAAAAACTTTTCTTTGTTTCTATTGCGAATCCAGGCAGCAAAGCGGTGTTACGCTCGACGCAAACACGCCAGGGCCGGCCCTTTTGCGACGAGTGCGAAGTCATAACTAATGTCCCGACTGCCTGACTTTCCCTTCAAATCATAAAATAAATAAATAAAAATCCCAATTACAATTAGTTGATCCAAAAAAAAAAATGTTTTGTGCAGTTTCGGTTGGGTCTTCAAAAATACACCTAATCGACACAATGAACAAATGTCGACTACGGTTAAATTGTACGCAGGTAAAGGCTTGCCGTACGAGATGCAAACTTGCAAATACCTAGTTTTTTTATTTTTTTATTTTTTTGGCTGTGTTGATTTAATTGTAATTTTCTTTTTGACCTTATGGCGCATATCCAGCCGTTAGATTCAAAACCTACACTTATGTAACTTCGCAGACATAAACTTCGAATTTTATATGTAAAATTCGATTAGACATATAAAATGAGGAGTATTTGTGTAAGGTATGATTGTTTATGTTTTTTTTTTTAGTTTAATTATTTTGTGTTGTGTTAAAGTACCACTCATCTGTCTTCCATGTCATGCTTAAAAACTTGAATAATAAGTTTGATACAAATTCGTAGGTTCAAATATTATGAGTTTTGGTCGTGTTATGTCTAAATTGCATATATATATATATAATTTGAATAAAGAAGAAAAAAATAGTAAAATTTGTATTTAAAAAAAAATAAAATACAAATAAAATATTTATATATAAAATTTTATTAGTAAATTTTAAATCCCAAATAAAATTAGTCACTTTCTTTATTTTGAATTGACTGACGAGGATATATTATATTCTTTAATAGTGTAATTATATTTAAATTATATTAAAATATTATATTAATATTTAATAATATAATTAAAAAAATAAAATAAAATCATGCCTAAGTTCGGTGATCTCAGGCCCGAGTTACAGGTCAAAAGTGGGCGAATTAGTTTAGACCCAAACCGACGGATTGTGTGTCCGACACAACCCAATACTATTCAACACTAATCATATATAAAGCATATACGTTAGATCGACCCACAGGCCGGTCGACTCATTTTACACGTCTAAGCTATAATATATAGACTCTCCTTCACACGCTCGCGTCTCTGGCCCACGAGAATAAGAAAATGAAACGGTCGAATTTCTGCGACGACAATTCTACAAATCCAGATACAAGAACAAGAAGGACTAAAAAAAAAGAAAAGAAAAGAAAAAACAATAATAATAAGAGAGAGAGAGAGAGAGAGAGAGAGAGAGTGCATAACGTATAATTGGCAGTGAAAGAGGCTACACAGAGATGACGCTGTAAAACTGTGAAAGGGTGTGCCAGTAATTTAACGGTCCAAAAATTTCTGACAACATCAAGTACAAAGGGTACAGAAACTTACAATGGTTTCTACCTACAGAATCACAGCCCTCCGGGAGAGAGAAATGAGAAGAAAAGAAAGAAACAAACAGCAAGAGGGAGAGAGAGGGAGAGAGAGGGGACTTACTAAAGAGCTTAAAGCCCGCCCGGGTTTCATTTTTGGCCACCAGTAAGTTTTGAACGCCCGCCCTTCTGCTATTTCCCTCATTTTTTTTTCTTTCGTTTTTTTTGTTTTTTTTTTTTTTTTGGACTCGATTGCCGTCTTGCCCGCCCTATCCCCAGATCTTTAGTCTCAGAGTCAGACAGAGAGGAAGTAAAGAAACACTTGTGGCTCCCTCCCAGAGGTCAAAGATTCGTTCTCTGCGTGCTCAAAAACCCTAACTCTAGGGTTCTTGTTTGGTGTTCGATTTTCTGTTCGATTTGTTCATTTCCATGGGGAGCGAAACCCTAGAGGAGAAGAAAGCGGAGGAAGAAGCTCTCGTTGAAGGGAAAGAGGAGGAGGAGGAGGAGGTGGTGGTGGAAGAGAAGGCGGAGGACAAGGAAGAGAATCTTGGGGTTCCGGAGAAGGATGGAAATGAAGAGCTGCAAGATAGTAAGGGCCAAGAGGAGGAAGAGAAAGTAGAGGAAGCCGAGGAGGAGGGGGAGGCGAAGCAAGGAGCGAAGAGCAAGAAAGCTGCCAAGAAAGGTGGACGAAAGGGTGCTGCCAAGAAAGAGCAGAGCAAGTCCAAGAAGTCGAGACAAGATTCCTCGGAGGAGAAGCCGAACAAACAAAAGACTGAGAAGAAAGAGAAAGAGAAGGGGAAAGATAAAGAGCCCGGGACTCCGGCCAGCCAGAGGCCAACCAGAGAGAGAAAGATCGTGGAAAGATATTCTGCGCCGGAGCTTGGGAGGTCTGCCACCAAGCCGTTGTCCATTCAGAAGGTTTAGAAAGCAAACAATTAACCCTGCACGCTTTTGCTTTTTTTTGGTGCATTCTTAAAAGCATGCGGAGGTGAATATTCGATTCTTGATCAAATTAGGGTTTTTTTGTTTTGCTTTGTTTTTTTTTTTTTTTTTTGTGATCGCAGGGAAGTGGCACACAGCTCAAAGACATCCCCAATGGTACGTCTCAATTTGTCTTTACTTCTTTTGTGATTGGTTGTTTCTCTGTGGTATGCACAGATACGCTTTTGTGTGTTCACTGGATTGCTGATTATTTGGCCTAATGATAACCCTTTAACGGCCTACTGTTTAGCGGTCTCATGGTTGTTGCTCTATGGTGACACAGATTCTGCCTCCCTTGTTATTCACTGGCTCATTGCTTTGTTTGAGAATTTGTGCTTTGGTTTGCTGACAGTATTCTTCAAGCTATAGTGGAGTTTTTTTTAACAAAAAAATTGGGTTTTGCTCATAGTCGGGCTTTATTTTACTGGACTCTTTGTATTTTCATGTGTTCTTGAGGTTTACACCAATACAAAGAAGTGGAACTTTAACGGTATAATTTAGCATTGCATGCTACATTTACATAATCTATGATCTTGTTGTTGATGTTACTGTCAATGGATGAAGAAGGTGTTTTTCTTCTTTTTTTATCCTTTTTTTTTTTTCATGTGAGGAGGGGTAAAGCAGGAACTGCCTGAATTATTTGAATTTGATGTATAGGAGATTTCCCTGCCATTAAGTGACTATGGAGTTTCTATGGATAATACTATTTCATCCATTATTACTCTTTGTTGTTACAGACAATTGTTTTTCTTTTTCTTTTTTTTTTTTTTTTGTCTGATAGTATGAACTGTTTCAGTGGCTTTCAAGTTGTCCAAGAGAAAACCTGATGACAACCTACAAATGCTTCATATAATTCTTTTTGGAAAGAAAGCAAAGGTGCCTGTCCACTTCAATCTGTTCTAGCTGTTTGTTAAGTCCTATATTTGCTTTTTCTACTCCAAATCTATGGTATCTTTTCATTTCATTTGTTGTTTATGACTCTCCTGTGATTTTTTAAGTGTCAGGCTCCTTTTCTGGTGTCAGGTACACAATCTGAAGAGAAACATAGGCCAGTTTTCAGGCTATGTGTGGGCTGAGAATGAGGTGCTGAACCCTTGGCCTGGAATTTATTCATTTACTGTATCTACATGTTTATGTATGTATGCTGTGTCCACGCTTGAGTTATACCCAGTTGAATTTAGAATGATGCATATGATTTGCCCACATTATATGAAATTGTGCTGTAACAGTTTCCGATATTTGGAAATGGTTTGATTGGAGCTCCATGTTTGATTTGCAGGAAAAGCAGAAAGCTAAAGTACGGGAAAAGCTTGACAAGTGTGTGAAAGAGAAGTTAATAGACTTCTGTGATGTGCTCAACATTCCGATCAATAAGGCTGCTGTCAGGAAGGTTGGGCTTTGGAAATATCTTTCAATATCTCTGATTATATCTCTTAATGAGAACTGTGTTAAATATCACGTTTAGAGAATAAAAATTCATCTCTAAGCTCATTTGTTTGCTGGACTATGCTTTAGGAAGAACTCACAGTGAAGATATTAGAATTTTTGGAATCCCCACATACAATGACAGATATTTTGCTTGCTGACAAGGAACAGGTTGCTTGTTCTTTAACCATTTCTATCCATCAATGAATATGAGACAGTTCCTCCTTTTCAAAATGGAAGTCAATGAAAGTTGGTGTTCATTTTGATTTCAGAAAAGTAAGAAGCATAAGGTCTCAGCGGGCAAAAGTGTGAGTCCTGGAGAAAAGTCATTTGCACCTACCAAGGTTTGTATCTTGGTAATTTATGTTGTGTCTGAACTTTTCGATGGTGAATTGTCATTGTTTTATGTTTGCTGATGTTTCATGCTTTGCTAGTGTATCGGATAACATCACTGTCAATTTCCGAAGTGTCCACTGTGTCTATAGTACCATGTGAAGCTACATAATGAGTGTTCTCAATAGTTAAGCTTGCATTCAATACCTGTTCTACAGTTGATCTCTCTCTCTCTCTCTCTCTCACACACATGCACACACCCACATCCCAACACCCATACACCCAGAAAAAGCTAGTCCAGAAGCCCACCAAAAATGCCTTTGTGCATTCACATCATTAGCTGATACATGGCATAACTAATTTGTACACAGTACACACACTCATATGCATTTGCTTTTGGATTCCATTTCTAGCTGATCCAAACCCTTTATCCTAAAGGCTTAAACCCTAAATCAATCCTTGCACACAAACAAGATAACTGCATTTTTTGCATTTCCTTATTTTCTCTGATGGCTGTAACCTGTACATTCACATTCCTATGTTAGGAGTGATATTACAAATTGATACTTCTCCCTGATATCATTTTTCTTTCCACTGTCTTGTATGATGTGATCTGTCTCCTTGCTGCTACCTGTTTGGTGTAGTGCACTTGGCTTTTCTGTTAAATTTTTCATCCATTATATTTTACACAGAAACAGAGCCAAGCGCCTCAAGCAGGGAAGAAAAGAAAGAGATTGGCTAAGGATGAGGCAGATGAGGAATATGAGGATGGTGATAAAGTTGAAATGGCAGGTGCCAAAGATGAGTCTCAGGATGAAGAAGATAATACCCTGCCCAAGCACAAGAGTGATCATGAGGATGCTGAATCAGAGGAAGGCGTAGATGCTCCAAAGGGGCAGACATCAGCCAAAAAGCCTCCATCCAAAAAAACTGTGAAAGACGGTTCAGCGGTTAAAAGCAAGGAAAAATTTACACCTGGAAAAAAGAGCACCCGTGCAAAGTCTGCAAAAAGTTCTTCAAAATCAACCAAAAAGTCCTCTGCCTCATCATCAAAAAAGGGTGCCAAAGATAGTGATGGAATTTCTAGTTCACTTTCCAAGTCAAAAGGAACTACGTCTAAGAAACAGAAGGTTGAAAAGGAGAGCCCAAAAGACCAAAGTGCACCCAAATCATTGGCAAAGAGTTCCAGGAAAGCTCAAGGTGCAGTGTTCTCTGTTTACTTTTTCTCTTTGAAGCTTTTGGTTTCCCACTGGTGAATTAGAGCTTTCTGTGTTGGAGCTGGTAATATCATTCTGCATTTTGGCCTTTACTGCTTTTATCTAGTGGATTGTACTTGTGTCCTCTGCATCTTGGTTTTTTAGTTGCAAATTGCATTTGGATATCACCTGGGGTCTCTGTTGGTTAGATTAGAGAACAATCAGGCCCCTAAAGGTACCGGTACAAGTTGGACCAGGCATAATTGGGTAGTTGTAATGAGAGCAATGTAAAGATGCCATTTTGAGAAGAGTTGAGAAAACTGAAAAATAGAATTTTAAAACAGGCTGTCATAATACATGAAACTTCCATGCTGTGGGTTATGGGAAAGGATCAAATGTATACAGCCTTATTCTTTTTTTCACAAAGAGATATCTTTTGCAACTCAAGCTTGTGACTTTTAGGTCATAATAGTGTAACTTTATCATTACACCAAGGCTAACCTTCAACAAAAAATAGAATTTTGACAAAAAACTTCAGTCATCATGGGTTAATAGATTGCATTCAGAAACAAGTTTGAGGTGATTTATGTAAAGAGGTGGGGTGTTGTTAACCCTGGAAACTTACGTTATTAAGGATGTAAGCCAGCCAGTGCATAGCCTGTGTTCAGTCATGAAAATGTTGTTATGTGTTCCTAACATCTAAAGTGGAATGACAGTTTCTCCATTTCTTCTGGTGTTATTAAAGAATCAAATGGATGGGTAATTACTGTGATGTGAAGCTTTCTTGATTCAAAACCTCCTTACACTTATTCAATACCTATCAAACAGTAAACAAGCCTCTAACGGCTGATGGCCCATCAAACACTTTGCTTCAGGGAGAGAAAAAAAAAAAAAAACCACTCGCCCCATTTGTATTTATGAAAAAATCTACTGCATTAAATTTGCATTCTGCTTCTTATTTCCGATGTTAAGTTTATTGTTTTTTGTTCTTGAAAACTGCACATCAGTTACCTATAAATAAAGAAATTTCTTTGTCTATTGATTTTTGCTGAAAAAAAAAAAAAAGGTAAAGCCAAATCTAGCAAGAAGGGGAAGTCAGAGCCCAGCAGGAAAGAGATGCAGGATGTTGTGGTAGATATTCTGAAGGAAGTGGATTTTAATACTGTAAGTAATGCCTGCCACCAAGCATTTCGTGATTTGAATGATCAGAACTACATTATTAATGATCCCCAAATTTCTGTTTCTGCTAATTTTCAGGCAACATTATCCGATATTCTCAGACAACTGGGTATGTCTTATCTTTCATTACTTCGTAAGGCACTGTTATGTTTTTGCTTGAACTTTCTAATCAAAACATGAATTGTTTAGGTACCCATTTTGGTGTAGATCTAATGCATAGGAAAGCAGAGGTGAAGGCAATAATTACAGATGTGATAAATAACATGTCTGAGGATGAAGATGAGGGGGAGGAAGATGAGGACAATGTTGAGGCTGGTGATGATGCAGACAAAGATGATGATGGGGACGATAGTGATACTTAGTTCGTTACGTTGTCCATGCATCATGTTAGGCATGTGGTGTACTCTCCAGGTACCATCTCGTTGGAGCATTTCAGCGCCAGCTTGTTGAGAAGAAACAACCGTTGCCATTTGGGTGTCATGACTGTTTCCAGATAAAAAATACCTAACTGAACCTTTTGTACAATATGCGTCAGTGTAGTTCTTTCTCGTACAAAGCGCTTACCAGACCTTAATTTAGTAATTTGCTTTCCTATTTCCCCAACCTTGTTTTTTTGTCCCCCCTTTTAACTCATTAGATGTCGTCTTTAACATGTATCTTTTGATTTCTTCCTTTACAAATGAGTAGTGAATTCATTTCTTTGTTCAATTAACTGTAACTCCGATGTCAGTTGATGCTATAAAGGTGCCTTAGATTTGGTCACGTGTTTCCGCAAATTAATCATATTAATAGGAATTTGCTTGATATGAGAAAGAATTAGAAAATAGATTTTGATGAGTCACTCACGGTTAGGTCAATAATTTTGTACAAAGCAGTGAATTTTATACGTGGTTTTAAAATATTTGTGTTCTTGTCATGTTAAATATAGTATGGTTCTGTTCTGCTATGTTTTCTCTCTACTTCTTGTGTCTGCAGGGAAGCAGTCGCGCGATGGAATTAATTACGAAAACATTAAAAGTCAATGTTAACCAATATGAAATAAGATAAGGACCATCCACTTAGTAAATGGTTGTCCTTTTTAATGATTTTAAAAGGGCCCATATGTAACACTCACCAGTTATGGCTTGCCATCTTAATTTGGACACATACTTAGCAATATATGAATATATGATCATATATTATGAATAACAAAGAAGCAAATTTTGGCTTCAAAAAAAAATATATATATATATCTAAGTGGGAGTACATCAATAATCAACATTTGGACGCCAACCTTACCAACCAGCATTAATCAAATCTTCTCACGCTAATACTGCTGACCGGTGATGTTTCGGTTCCTCGGCCAGTGGCCTACCACAACCCATACAGCCTACCATAAGCCATGCCACAACCCAAACACCTTTGTCCACTGCAATCCGCAGAAAGGACAAAGACAATGTTCACAACAAGATTCAAGACAAGAAACCCATTTTTTTTCTCTTAATTTTGGTCAAGGTTCTCTTCCACCCAGAGAACTTGGCGTATTATTTGCAAAAATAGAGGAATCAGCTGTCCCTATCATGTTGTAGCATTTTGTTAACCAAAACAGATTAGTCAGACCAATTTTTACCCACATATCTTCCTATATAACTTTCATTCCTTTTGGAAGAACGACACAAGGATCTGAATTGATTTGCTGTTCATTTATCTCCAATTCAATACTCAGGTGTGTTTGTGTGTGTGTGTGTGTGTGTTTAGTTTTTGACTCATTTGATTTGTTGTCAATAAACATATAAGCTGGTATGCTCAAAGAGCATTACCTGTAGAAGCATCAAAGCTGATCATATTTTTCTTTCTGCACTGCCAGGTTTATTTTCTGTCCAAGATCCTTACATAATGGCAGGGGAAAGTACTGGTACCTTTCAACTTAGTGTTAAGCAAGAAGAACCTGTCCTGGTTCCTCCAGCAGAGGAAACAGAAAAGGGTCTGTATTTCCTCTCAAATCTTGACCAGAACATTGCGGTGATAGTTCGTACCATTTACTGCTTTAAGTCTGATGATGCCAAGGGAAATGAGGATGCTGTGGAGGTCATAAAAAAAGCCTTGTCAGAAGTCCTTGTTCACTACTATCCGCTTGCTGGGCGGCTTACAATCAGTTCAGAAGGGAAGCTGATAGTGGATTGCACTGGGGAGGGTGCTGTTTTTGTTGAGGCTGAAGCAAACTCTGCGATAACTGAGGTAGGAGATGTAACAAAGCCTGATCCTGTGACACTTGGCAAGTTGGTTTATGACATTCCTGGTGTTCAGAACATACTTCAGATTCCCCCTCTGGTGGCTCAGGTTTGAGGCATCCTCTCATACTTCGCCCGTTTCAATTCTATAATTCGATAATCAGAAATTTTAGACCAAAAAGAATTATAGGATTAATCTTTTGGATGAAAAATGTCTGGAAATAATAATTCACAGAGGAGCTTGTACGTTAGTGGTGCTTCTTCGATTTAGCATTTTTGAAAGAGGACAGTGGTCAGCAAGACTCCGACTTTGAATTGCATGTTTAGAGTTTTTAACTTACTTTCCACCCAAAAAAGCCGGTTCTTGTTTTGTGTATATCCAATTGGATGATCGTATGGATAGAGATAACATAAATCTAGCACCAATTCAAAGCCAGTTTCATTACCTTGCACATAATCTATTAGTGAACTTGGATAGCTTTTAGTGGATTGCGAAGCAGGAATGTTTCTCTGAAAAACCAAAATTTTAGCTTCGTACATTTGTTAAGAACTTGAACTTGTCTTACAGGTGACAAAATTCAAATGTGGAGGATTTGTTCTTGGTCTATGCATGAACCACTGTATGTTTGATGGGATTGGTGCAATGGAATTTGTGAACTCGTGGGGTGAAGTAGCGAGGGGTTTGCCCTTGAAGGTCCCGCCATTTCTGGATAGAACTATATTGAAAGCCAGGGAACCACCTATGGTAGAATTCCCACACCATGAGTTTGCTCAAATTGAAGACATATCAAACACCGACAAGCTTTATCAGGAAGAAATGCTCTACAGTTCTTTCTGTTTTGATCCTAAGAAGCTTGAACAGCTCAAGAAAAAGGCCATGGAAGACGGGGCTCTAGCCAAGTGTACAACATTTGAAGCTCTCTCAGCATTTGTGTGGAGAGCGCGATGTCAGGCATTAAGGATGCTGCCAGATCAACAGACAAAACTGCTGTTTGCTGTTGATGGACGGTTAAAATTTGTGCCACCAATACCCGAAGGGTACTTTGGCAATGGCATCGTCTTAACAAATTCTATGTGTAAAGCAGGAGAGTTGCTAGATAACCACCTATCTTTTGCAGCAAGGCTAGTTCAGGATGCGATTGAAATGGTTACTGATAGTTATATGAGATCAGCCATAGACTATTTTGAAGCTACAAGAGCCAGGCCTTCTCTTGCTGCAACTCTTCTGATCACAACTTGGTCCAGATTATCTTTCCACACTACAGACTTTGGATGGGGGGAGCCTATTATCTCGGGTCCTGTGGCTTTGCCTGAGAAGGAAGTCATCTTATTTCTTTCTCATGGGAAAGAAAGGAAAAGCATAAACGTGCTTTTGGGTTTACCAGCTTCTGCCATGAAAATCTTTGAAGAACTAATGGAAATTTGAAAGACCGAAAGATTCATCTGGTATACTTAGACGAGAATTTATCAATTTTTCCTTACTGAAGTGGATTCTGTTTTTTCTACTGCAAAAGCACTTTTCAAGCCAATGCCTTCCAGGGTAGAGGAAAAAGAGCCAATGCAGCATTTATTTTATTTTTTCTCTCAAAAAGGGGAGACAGGCTGTGAAAGCGTGGCGGATGAAATGCACATTAATGTAGTCTCCTGCAATCTCCATTCCCTTTCAGTTATGTACTTGACATCTTGTGTCGGTCGTCCTATTGTTTAACGCTTCCTATTTTTCTGCTTGATATCTTGTGTTGGTAGTTCTATTGTTCAACACTTTGAATGATATAACTGGAATAGAACATCAAACTCTTAGTCAATGATTGAATAAAACAGAAATCCGGGCAGATGATAAATGACATTGGCATTGCCTATTTTGTCATTCCTCGAGTCAGTTAGCACCACGCGAGCTGCCAATGAGACGGTATTAGCTTTTGGTTCATCGTGGTTAGGAGCCCGCGTCAAAAAAATGAAGCAGCGTTGCTTGCATCCACCTAATCAACCAACCCCCCATATGTGAAAGAAAAGGTATAAAATTCGGGACACGAAACAATAATTGGATAGCACCCCTTTTCATTTCTTGTTCTAGCGTATATCCAGCAATTTGTTTCTTTTGAATAGCATTCTGCTATTTGAAGCAAGCGTCAATTTCACGCCCCGCAGAATTCTTCAAGGAGAGATGTGGAACTCCGTTAGTTTTGCTCAATCCTGATTCTTAAATCTACACAAATATGAAACATTAATTTATATAATATATGCAAAGATTATATCCAGTAACTAATGAGCATAATGTCATGTACACACTTGTCATGTACACACTTGTTCAGCCCACTTAGCAAGTGCAAAGGCAGAGACTTGGGTAAGATTGAATTTCTACGAGCTGCCAACAATGTCCAGCCTCGATCCTCTTTCTACCGCCTGTTGTATCATTCAACGTGTTTTTAGATTCTTTTGTAAAATCGACTAAATGTCGCACGAGTTACCGCACACATAAACTAACTATGTGATAATAAACTCTAGTCTCAAATACGAGTTTTATTGGGAACTAATGATAAAAAAAAGAAAAATCTCAAATGTGGTCTAGCATTTTGCATCGTCTTAACAAACATTGAATCACATAAATCCTAAGCCCACCCTTTCAACGACCTTGGGATATTCAAGATTTTCTGTACGTTAATTGCTTCTCACATAGCGTGGGCCGGATAGAGATGGCGGCGAAAGAGAGAACCCAAAGTGGATCCATTCAAATACAGCTGGATGCTGCTCCTACTCGGCCGGAGTCCAAATAAACTAACAAACACGGGACCGTTTCTTTGGGTCCAATTTTTTGGGCTGACCCGATTAGATAGGAATGGGTTATGCTTACAAGGTTCGATGGACACAGGTTGTGGGGCCTTTAAACACTTTCCTACCTTTTTTTTTTTCTTTTCCTCCCCTAATAAGAGAATTTTGAATTCTATTGGCTGGTTTACAAAACTATGTAGCACAAACTAAAAAGGGATCAATAGTCAATTTTTTGGCACGGAATCTTTAGAATATCATTCTAATCTTAGCTATTATACTAACACTAGGCAACAGTCCCTTCAGGCATGTCATGCAAACATACATAGATTTCAATTGCAGATTGGAGAAAAAAAAACCCCCCAAAAAAAAAAAACCGAAAAGGAAGAGAGTCAAAGAGAAAAACGTGTTAGGTGTTAGCTAACGTAGTTTTTCCAACTTTTTTTTCTTTTTTTTTTTTGGTTTAAGTCTTACTTTTTAGCGTATCTTATTTGAGAAAACAACAATTAATATAAGATAGTCACTCCTAAATTGAAAACGAAACAAAATAAGTAAACAGAACCAAAATAATTAACAATTGCACTTCCATCGTCTCAATTTAGAAGCAATACCTGCTATATAATTTTGTATTAATTGATAATTTATATGTTATAATTAGTTATTAAGTCTCGTCTAATAATTTAGAATTTTAACTTATATATATATATGGACCGTATGCGCATAACTAACAAACAGATTGATCTACCTTAAAGTTTTTGCAATATTGAGAGGAGCTACAAGTATACCTATGAGAAAGCATTGAAAAGGATACAATTCGATGCTACCTATCCAAAATCAATAACTGTTATTGATTCAACCTTAACAGTTACTGGGTCAGAAGCCAATAAGCACCATGACCCTTGTTCATCCCACGGTTACTGGGTCGGCAAGGGCTGCAAAGGACTAACGGCGACCAAATCGGATTGTTAATGCCAATGTCCTCGCAAGCTGTCGCTGCTATCCATCTCCGCTAAAACTCTGTAGAACAAGTCAACATCGCAAGGCAGCAATAATGGGCCTTCACCATTGAACCCATACGCCGATACAGCATCTTCCAGCAGTATCCTGAACAAGGGGTGGTTGGCAAACTTGGTCTGGACGACAAACATTTGCTTTTCTGGCCCCACGTAGACCGGAAAGCAGCCTTCCGGCGCCACCCGAGAGGTCTTTTTAAGCCTGTTGTTCCTTTCTTCGCCTGTCGTTCCCTTCTTCGCCTGTCGTTTTGGTAGTATTGCAGTCCCGTGACTTGCTTCTTGTCAAAGAGCAGCCATTATTAGAGCATTTCTTGCTGCCAATGGCTCCAAGTGATCGGCATCTTTCCCATGCCTTCACAAACAAGTTTCTCATCCTGTTTCTCTTCACAACATCCATGTCTAACCGAAGACTAATTTAGAACGTATACTTAATTACCCTTTTTATGATTTGCAAAATTGAAGGGTCCACATAGATTTATAAAGGGGGTTGAGAGAAAGAGCTAGAAAGTGACAAAAGTCTTTTTCTTCTGTTTTTTTTTCGCTAGCTAGTTGAAGGTGAAGATAATGATGGAAGGTAGAAGGGAACTACCCCACTTACATATACAAATGTCCAAGCTAGCTATAGAGAAAGCGTATGCAACTTGGAGAAGCTCTGCATGGGAGAGGCTGCAGCGTTATACATATTCTCGTATTTATTCATGTACAGGTGTATAATCTGTATCAGCGTTACAATTACAATGATTTTTCTTTGCAATCGTCGACTCCGCTTAACAGCTCCAGGATTCTGAATGCACCTGGTCTGAAGGCAATCAAAACCGACAAAAAGAGGCAGGATCGCTTCTTTCCGTTACTATCACAATAAAGTCTCTGCAATATGCAACTTGTACCAAAGGAAAATAAAAGATTACGATATGCATCAATTAAACTCATTTAAATTTAGAAAATTAAGATGTTATTGACACAAACATAAAATAAATCTTACTGGCTTTCCTCACGTTAATAAATTTTTTGTTATTTCAAATTAGATTTACCAATATGATGACTCAAATCAATAACATAAAAATGGATGAAAAGAAATTACCTTTTCAAATACTAATTATTTCTCTTTTCTCTCTGTTACTTCTTTTCTAATCACTAATTGCAATAAAAAAAAGGTAAATATCTAAATACAATTTTAGTTCGTTCTATAAAAAAGAAAAAAAACAATAATCATTTAACAAAGATATACTATATCATATAAAATTGTAAAAATGAAAAATAAGTAATCTATGAAATTTGTCGATAATTGTGATTTCTCCTTGGCAAGAGAAATGAAGCCTCAAAGTTAAACAGGAAGTAAAAAAAGGAGGAGGAAGAGGATTAGCAGAGAAAAACACTTTGGATGCATCCTTTATTATCCCTTAAGTTTCATATGCAACTAATCTAAAAATTGTATTGTCATAAAAAGTGAGAGATAATTTGTATTTAAATTTATGTTGAAAAAAAGACATTAAATTCCCATCAATTTATTTTTTTATAAGTAATACGGTAATAAATGTAATGATTAATAATAATTTGTATAAATTATGGAAGAAGAAAAGAAACTTTATTGAAAAATTAAATCTGACGATACAATGATGGTGTAATAAAAATAATATTTTAATTTATAATTAAGTTTATAAAAAAGAAAAAATATTAAATTTTTATTTATTTATTTATGAGTAATACAATCATGAATGTAGTAACGATAATCTTTGTAAATTATAAAAGAAGAAAAGACATTTAATTGGAAAGTTAAATTTAGTAACATAATAATAATAATAATAATAATAATAATAATAATAATAATAATAATCTTTGTAAGTTAAATTAAAACTTAAAAAAAAAAGGTTTAAAAGGGAAGAAAATTGGTACTTCAATTTATAACTTCCAACACCGACTACAACAGGGTTCCGGAAAACCGCTTTGCGCGGAGTCCGAGAGTCAGAAGGATTCCAACGGCGTGCACAGTTGCCCACGTGCTCCGGGGGGGCCGTGCAGGTACTCGCGGAGACGAAGAGCGTTTTGGCCCCTTTTTGGTTAAAACTATAAATAAGTTATTCCCTCTTGCGCGAGAGAGAGAGGGAGAGAAAAAAAAAAAAAAACTTCTTTAAAAGAGAGGAGAAGAAAAGAAAAAAAAGAGAGAGAAGGACGATGGAGGTTCGGGTAAAGCAAGAGGTTCTCGAAGCATCGGGTGCGCCCGACCCGATCCGAGCAGGCGACGGCATGGTTCCAAAACGTCCGGCTGCGTTTATCGAAATCAGCGATAGCAGCGCCAGCAGCAGCGACAGCGACTCAGACACTGAGTCGGAGGGCAATGGTGGAGTTTCTTTGGGCGGTGATAGAGGTTCGAAGAAGAGGAGGAGGGAGTTGGACAACAACGACTTGGGAGTGGTGTTGCCGGTAGGGTTTCTTGCTCCACTCCCGCCGCCGTCTTCTGCGGTGGTGGTGGCGGCGAAACCGCGTATGGCGAGCAATGGTGGCTTGAGTTTGGCCGTGCAGAGTTGTAAACAGTTCTGGAAAGCCGGAGACTATGAGGGTGCTTCCTCCGGTGATTGGGGCTTGCCTGCTGGTATTTTCTTGGTTCTTTCTTGGCGGTCATAGTTTTCTTGAAAAAGAAAATAATTGCGTCTTTTAATACTTCAATTCAAGTACTCAAGCAGCTTCCTTCGACGATAATTGATGGGAATATTTTCACCTTGTTTGATTGCTCTCTTTTCATTTTTGTTCCTTTCATAATAGGAAAAAAAGTAAAGAATTAATTAGTATGATTGTCTATTTAATGTTTTACCTTTTCTTTTGATCGTACACCAAATATATGATTTGCCCTTTTCCTTTATTTTTAACATAGGAACCGAACAACATTTGTAAAAGAGAATTTTTAATGTTACCACACGACTTATTACGTTCCTGTCACTCTTACCTTTATATTTTTGGGCAATGTGTAGGTGGTATGGATCATGTCAGGGTTCATCCCAAGTTCTTACATTCAAACGCTACTAGTCATAAATGGGCTCTTGGAGGTAAAATTGCTTAATCTGTCTTAGTTTGTTGATTGTAAAATTTGATGGGCAGAATTTGACCTACTGTATGGGTTTTAGTTCTTTAAGCTACTCGTATTGCTTCTCTTTATTTTGCAGCATTTGCAGAGCTTTTGGACAACTCATTGGATGAGGTACCCATTGCAAGATAATTTTTAAATCATGCTGCACTTGGAATATGTGATTATCATTTTTTCCCCCATTTACTCTCAGGCCTGCAATGGAGCTACCTATGCCAATGTAAATATGCTTACTAGCAAGAAGGATGGTTGCAGAATGATATTGATAGAAGGTATTGACTATTGATAAATATTTAGCATATGCTCTGCAACAATGGCTTTGATCATTTTGTCCCTTTGTTTTTCTTTTACATTTTCTGTTTTTTGGGGACCTTTCGAATGTGAAGCTTGGGTTACTTCATAATTGAATTGTTATGTTTGTTAATGCCTCTCATGTTCTTCCCAAAATTTTCTTTTGGGAGCTGTATCAATAACTCTAAGATTAATCTTTGTACATGATCTGTTATACGCATCTTTTGTATTCTATTTTGCAGATAATGGTGGTGGAATGGATCCAGACAGAATGCGACATTGCATGTCTTTAGGGTATTCTGCAAAAAGCAAACTGGCTAATACCATTGGACAGTGTAATCCATTATATGCAGCAGCTTTATGAGTGTTCACTTCTCTTTTTGCAAGTGCTTTAAAATATGTTTGCTTTTATTATCAGATGGCAATGGGTTCAAGACGAGTACCATGAGGCTGGGAGCAGATGTCATTGTCTTCTCAAGGTGTTGCGGAAAAAATGGAAAAAGGTTTCTGCTTTTTCTGCTGAGATATGATAATTGTTTAATATCGCTCTTTCCTTCACCCACTGAAGATGCTGCTCATTGAATTTTTGGAAATCATACTGAATTGACATTTTTTGGTTATCAGCCCACAAACCATTATTTCATTTAGTTATATGTTTTTGGATAATTCAATGAAGGAACCTTTTTCACTGTAGTTTTGGATGCTTAGAAGTCTTATTAATTAATTTTATTGAGCTTTTTTGTTTTGTTTTTTTTTGTTTTTTCGTTTAGAGATTTGAGATCCAGCTCTTTCCTCACCTTTTGAACTGGACTTACAATGACTAGTAAATTATACAAATTTTATTTCATACCAGGGCATCAGTATGCTTGTTTATTGGCTTTGTCTCTTCCTTTTACTGTAATAGCTAATCGACTTAAGTGTAAATTATTCTTTTCTTTTTTTTCCCCTTTTTTTCTGTGTCTAGTCATACACAGAGTATTGGATTGCTGTCATACACTTTTCTGAGGAGCACTGGAAAAGAAGATATTGTGGTACCCATGGTAATAGCATCCCATATGTCTCAAGCTTCATCACCTTGCTTGTTGATATCTACTTGAAAATGTTGTAATTGAAAAAGCAACCTTTAGTATTTTAAATTTTTTTATGCTTAATGTTTGTTGTAATCCATTTTTAATTTTTTTAAGGACCTTTTATGTTAGGTTGGATAAAATGTCATCAGGGCATATCTTTCACAGACACAGAAAACTAGGGAGATTCAATTTTTTGTTCTTACAAGAGCAAATTTGTCTATTGTTGTTTGAGAAATTCAATATTTTTCCTTGGGAAATGTGGTATTATTTTTCTTGTGGTTGATTTATCATCAGACCTGAATACACAGCTGTGCATTTATTTTCTTTTTTATTTTGTTTTTTCCTCTGAATATATGAAAAGCTTGACTATGAAAGAGAAGGACGGGAGTGGAACAAGATACTGCGATTTTCTGCTGTTGATTGGAATAGAAATGTAGAAACAATAGTACAATGGTCTCCATTTTCCAGTGAGGCAGACCTGCTCCGTCAGGTAATTTTTTAGTTTTAATATGCAAAGCAAAGTTCTGGGCCTTGTGTGCATTTTCCATTCCTCTGTACTTTATTCAGGTTTTCTTAGTTGCAAATATTGTGAAAAATAGTGGTGGCATTTGTAAGCATGGGTGTATTGCATAATCTGGTTAACAAGTTGCATCTTGGTAATCAGCACTCACATACACATTGTACTTTGTTGTGGTGTCAGCTGTCAGGTTATGAGATCTGTAATATGTAGTATGAGAAGGGTATGATTATTCTTGGTGACCTAGAAGTGGTCAAACTTGATTTTACATGGAAAATAGCCTTTGTTAGATAATCAGGCTCTATAAACTGTCTTTAGTAATTCCCTTCTTTACTCTATGAATTATGCACGGGCAGCTTCAGGTAGTTTGTTCATTTCCTGTCATTGTGCTGTGGGCCATTGGTGTTAGGCTTGCAGTTCTGTCATTGTAGGTGCTCAGTATTAATCAGCAGGGGGATAAAGGAAGAGAGATTAGTTAATTCCAAAAAAAGAATTTGTAGATTTTTATGAGCCTGGTCAAAGCATTTGATCAGCAAGTCAGTAACTTAAACTAAATGAAAACAGTCGGCATACTCCATTAATAATGCACATCAATCTGATATCTCATTTTGCATAGTGAGATATGCCTTATGTGTTTCTAGCTGTATACAATGTGGCTTTTTGAGCATGCATTTGTGCTAATTTTGTGCTTGCCATTAACTACTTGTGATTAACCCATTGTTTTTGGTTTAAAGTTCAATTTGATGTCAGATCATGGGACACGGATAATCATATACAACCTGTGGGAGGATGATGAAGGATTGTTGGAACTTGATTTCGATTCTGATCCACATGTATGTTTTGAATACATGATATGCCATTTATTTATTGTTTTCTCTCTGCTTTAATTGTTTAAAAAAAAGGGATTCAGTCATATCTTTCTGAGGGTACTTCTGGTTGCACCGCGTGGCAGGATATTCAACTCAGAGGTGTCAACCGAGATGAGAAAAATATCCAGATGGCAAAGGAATTTCCCAACTCCAGGCATTTCCTAACCTATAAGCATTCCTTGAGGGTAATTAATTTTTGTTCTTTGATCCATTTAATTTTAGTGATCAATGGCATTTATTTTGACTGATATAATATTTTCAGTTAAAAGAAATGTGTTTAACAATCTATTTCTGTCTCAGCAGTTGTTATGGGAAAAATTTTGTTTTTCTTGTGCTGCCTTTTGCCCAAGAAGTCATTGTGTTCAGTTTAAGCATGGATGACACTTGTTGGAATTACAATACAAATGGTCCCATGCAACCTGAATTAAATAGTTTAGAATATTTAAAAATATTTGATGTCCTGGCCTTTCTATGAATATGTTGCAGTGTGGAACTCTTGAAATAGAGTTCCCACTCACACCCTCCCACCCCACACCAAAATGATGATTAGTCCAGATCTCTTTTATTATTCTGTGATTTAATGATGATTATCCTAGCACTTTTCAACCTCCAGAGTTATGCCTCAATTCTCTATCTAAGACTTCCTCCAAGATTTCGGATCATTCTTCGAGGGAAGGACGTTGAGCAACACAATATAGTAAATGATATGATGCTATCCCAGGAGATAACCTATCGGCCACAAGCTACTTGTGATGGGGCCCCAAAGGACTCAAATGTAATTCACTGCATCTAGTTTCTATATCTTTCTGGGCATCTTATTATTTTACTGATTGCTTTCAACTGTTTGTCAACAGATGACTGCTGTTGTAACTATTGGCTTTGTCAAGGATGCAAAACATCATATTGATGTTCAGGGGTTCAATGTTTATCACAAAAATCGTCTCATTAAGGTGTGCTGATTGGTTCCACAGTTTCCATATTTTTCCTTTTCTTTAATTGGTTTCTTGTTCCTTTATTTGAGCTTTGATTTTGAGATAAATGAATCTGTCTGCTCATTTGTTATTTTGCTTCTTCAAACTGGGCAGACACACTTGATAACGATTGTAAGCAAAAAAATTGTCGATGCAATGATATCTAGCTTCTTTGTGTGTGAAATATAGCTGCAGTTTGTGCACAAAAATAACGTGCTTTAATGTTTTTTTAATGGACCTAGAGGCTCACAAACAGATCATTTTCTATGAATTTTATGAAAATTAAGCTAATAGGAAGTATTTTCTAGTGGATTTTGTGACCTCAGTGCATGCATACAAAGAGTGATACTGGAAAAAAAAAATGTTCTTGGGTTCACCATGTCTGAATCTTTAATAGCTCTCCTTTGCCAGCAACCATAGCTTTGAATCAATTTTCACTTTGGTTTTTGAATGAATTTGTGTATTCTCAGCCATTTTGGAGGCTTTGGAATGCTGCAGGAAGTGATGGTCGTGGAGTTATCGGTATACATTTTTCACTGGAGGTTTCCTTATCTTGTATCGTGGCCAATTTTTTTTTATATTTTTCTGTTACATTTCATTTTGCTGACAGGTGTGTTGGAAGCTAATTTTGTTGAACCAGCTCATGATAAGCAGGGATTTGAGCGAACAACAGTTCTTGCAAGACTTGAGGCTCGACTAGTACAAATGCAAAAGAATTATTGGTTTGTTTTTGTTCATGTGATCTTGAGCTACACATCAACTGATCTTGTGCTGACTTGCTCTTGTGGACTCTATTGAGCATTTATTTCCCATTGTCAAGGCTAAAATCCATTCCCTGCTTAACCAGGAGTACTTACTGTCACAAAATTGGGTACGCTCCAAGGAGAAATAAGAAAGTTGTTGCTGAGTCTTCAGATGGAGGTATGTTTTGTTTATGTTTCTCTGATCTGTGTAAAGGACACAATTTTAATAATTTCACTAAAAAATGTCTTGGTTTATGTAGAAATTTCTCCTGATCACAGTCCACACACATTTTCTGGATCCAAAAAGAAGCATACAGCCATGCGTGGCAAGATACCTTCTTCTAGCTGTAGTAGAGGAAATAATAGAGCAAAGAAGATGACTGTATCCGGAAGAAGAAACAAAACTTTGGCTCCTTCGTCACCTTCTGCAGAGGATGATAGTGATGATGATATACAGGATCATTTTCCTGCAAGGCAAGCAAATGGCAGCATTGGGAAAATGTCTAATCAAGAGAAATATTTTGAGAAAGATGGGTTGCAGAAAACCCCCTCAAAGGTTCATTTCCTTATGCTTGGAGGTTTCATTTACATTAGTGGAATTGAGGAAACAGTTTCATTTGCATACTAACTGAACATATGGGTGCTTTTATCCATTGAGGAAGTGTGATAAAATCCCAAATCTGATGTTGGCCCATTCAGTTGTATTTGAACCAATTATAGTTACGATATCATATTCATAAGCATGCTAACATGGATTACTGATCAATGAAGTTATCTTCCATCTGTTGGTGCACTGCATCTCCATATTTTTTTTTTATCAAGGTTAAACCATTTTCCATGAACTGTAAATGCATTTCATGTAATAGAAATGATATATCTGGCTCTGGATCCAAGAAGGTATCATGAGGTAGATAGACAGTCAAATGATGTTTAGTGAGGGCAATGTAATAAACTCCCTGTAGTAATTTGGAGCACCTAGATCTTAATGGGTCTCACCAATGAATCACTTTGTATAGGTATTCTGTTGTCATATTGTTTTAAACTAAATCTGATGATGCTTGTGTCATTGTGCGGACATCACATGCTTCTAATGATGTTTATAAAAATTTCTTACTTGTGTGTGGTTGACAGGTTGCTGATTCTGTTGACAAAGAGCATGCCCTTGTAGAAGCTGATTCGAGTATTATTGCTCATCTGCAACAAGAAAACAATAAGCTGAAGGAAATGTTAGTGTGTAGCCTCTGCAATTTAACTACTGCTTTTCATTCTAGTCTTTAACCCTTTTGTGTTTGTAGGTTAGAAAAAAATGATGCAGGGGCTCTGGATGTACGGATTAATGGCTTGCCATGTGAGAGATGCAATTTATTGGAGAGACAGGTTTGTCACTGTGCCATATGCCTGTTACTCGACTGGATTTTTTGGAGGCTTGTCAATCTGATGAGTGGTGATGCATCTGTTTTCTCATATATCCAATGATGGTTTTGGTGCTGTGGTCTTAATCTAGTTGCCATCTGTGGTTTTTTCAAGCTTAATTCAGAATACTCAGCTACATTATGCCCAGGGCAGGAAAAAAATGGTGAAAAAAATACTAGTGAATTTGAATTCCTGCAAACTTGGATAGGGTTCAAACACTTAATTTTGCTGCCATGAATGATACTCTCTCTAACTGTCTTTGGCATCATATGTGCCATCAAGGGTGGGATAATTCTCTCTGGCTATCCTAGTCTTCCCTTGTTTCTCATTGTGCGAGTTTTGGATATGTTGAAACATAATTAGCTTCTTTGAGGAGGGGAAGAAGAAGATGAGTTAGGGGGTTGTAACATAAAAATATTCCTCTCTTTATTTTCTTCTAAAATTTCTTTGTGCTCATGGTTCAGCTACAGGAAGCTAAACAAAAACTTGATGAATTGGACAAGGACCATGAAAGTCTAATTGCTATATTCTCTGAGGAGAGAGAGCGGCGTGACATGGAGGAGGAGAATCTGAGAAAGAAGCTTAAGGTATTTCTTTCCCTCCAAGGTGACATTTTTCTTCAGAAGTGCATTAGAACATTAATCTTCCACCTTTTCTCCGGGCTTCGGAACCTATTATTTTTAAACTTTTGTTTCCTGTAGGATGCATCCAATACTATCCAAGAGTTGCTTGACAAGGTTAGGCTGCTGGAAAAGATGAAATCTTTTAATTACAGGGCAGAACCATGAGAGTACATACATGACCCGCACATGAAAACTTCATCCTGGAGAAGTTTACTGATTTCTTCCCTCTTCAGGGGGGCGCCTCGGTTCCACTATTATTTTTGTTCAATGTAGGCCTCTGCAATTTGCCGACGTAGTTGGTAAGTCGGGGATGTAGAGGATTAATTATTGTGTGCAGCCTCTTTAGTTCGACTTTGACTTTTGTGTAAAAAGAGTACTTGAGACACGGATGTACATAGAATTGAGCCGGTGTTGAAGGACGAGAGGTCTACTTTTGCACTAGAGTTGCCCGCTTTTGCAGCTGCAATTGCCGTGTAACTGTACATCAATACAGTTGGTAGCGCATTTGTACTACGTCCCACATCAAACATTATGATTGCGGACACTTTTTGCCGGGTTTTTTGCCAGGAAATTTCCACGTGTGGTCTAAGCCACTCAGTAGATGTCTAACATGATGCTAGGTTTGCCGGCCTTACGAAAAACTATTGCAATATTATTGAGTGCCAGTGTCCTCTTGTGCCCTGTGTCCAGACAGGGAACATGATTCCGCGAGGACTGGAAGAGATGCACTTCAGGAGTGCTAGTTGTGGGCTTGGGCTTTTGTTTTGCAAGCTGGGGGAAACAGCTGAGTCCTCGGTTTCACGTATTTTCGTTTGGACAACTGCTGGTGCCTAGAGCATGGGAAGATTCTATTCGGCCATTTATATCTCTCGGTGTTGCTTCGATACAATTGGGTCAGAGCAGGAAAGGGTCTGAAACCTGCTACACTCCACCTCTCAATAGTTTTTCAAGGTGGAAGGCATAAAAAAAAAAGGGAGACAAATACTGCTTGCTTTCTCGGTTTTGTGCTTTTTTTTTTTTATTTTTATTGAAATGCGACGACAAATATTCTGGTTCTTATATAGTAGGTCAACTCTTTCTTAATTATGACATTGTCAATTGGTATACCTGCTCATTGGACACGAGGGAAACAAATTAATTGAACTATTTATTCTTCTTAATTTTGTCGTCATCACCAAGTTTAATTAAATCGATAAATAGCATCAATATCGGGATTCCATCTTCAGGATTTAACCTTTCTACCCCCTTACCGTGCCTCACAATTTTTCTCATTGAAAAACATGGAAGAGAAGTGTAGCTAATCTAATTCCCAGCAGCTAATTACAGTCATAGATTCCTGATTTCTCCACTTGTGGTTGGGGGGGCGGTGGAATTATTTTTCAAAAAAAAAAAAAAAGAGAGAAAAGCAAAACAAATAAATGCCATAGATCCACACAGCTAATGTAATTAAAAGAAGTATTGATTAAAAGCGCCTGCAGAGCAACAGATTAGATTTGTTAAAATCTGCCTTGTACCCCCCCCACTTCCTTAAAAGCGGAATATAGTTGATGACAATGACGATCATCACCAACCCAATCACCAAGACCATCAAACCCCCCCCCCCCGATTCCCTTTCATTATTACCACCCCACCCCATACTAGCCACGTGCACTCTAACCGCGGGTTGAAAAACCCTCCGCCTTTTTTTAACCGTGGTTAAATTCCAAATTTCATTCTATCCTTCCTCCCTCTCATCGCCCGTCCTTCCGTCCCACTTCCTTATAAAATTTCCAGCAACGAGCCAAAAAAATAAAAAATCTCAAAAAGAAAAAAAAGGAGCTCCATTTCTCTCTCTCACTGCTTCTTTGTCAAAACGCACGCGTTTCAGCGCTGATTGTTCATTCTCTGTGTTTTTCTCTCTCTCTCTTTCTCTCTGTGAGGCGGGGAATGAAAGAAAGAAAGAATGAATGAATGAACTCTCTCGAGCTCCTCTCTAGACAGCCATGTATATGTGTGTATGTATGTATAAGAGTTTACGTGCGCGTAATGGTGTAAGCGTTTTTCAAGTGGATAATAAATGCTTTTGATCGGTGATTGGATTGTTTGTGCTTTGTCATTTATGGCTTTTTTTTTTTCTTCTTTTTTTTGCGATCTCCTCTGTCACGTTTGTCTCTCGTGCAAGTAACTGGGCCCTCTGTTGCATTGTTGTACTGTTTCTCTCTTCTTTGTCGACCCGCAGTAAATTCCGCTGCCGCTGTTGCTGTTTTCTGATGAACTTTTTTTTTCCTCTTTTTGTTTTTCTTTCATTTTCGAAAATTTCCCGGAAAATGCACATTTTCCTTTCCAATCACATTCACATAACCTTTTCCTCTTCTATTTATATCTTCCGTTTTCTGCACTCTAAAACGCTTCGTTTCTCGAGAGACACAACCTGCCTTTTCATTTATATATGCCTGCCTGCCTTTCTTTCTTTTTCTTTTTTTTTTTTTTAACTTTCTGATCTTTTTTTTTTTTTCCCGTTGACTGAGAGTTGGATTGCCGTTTGCTTTTATTTTGCTTTGAAATTGTTTGAGAGGTCTGGTACGCATCGCCGTCGTTTGGGCTATTTTAAGCTTTGCCGCCCTCGTGAGTCCTAGAGGTTCTACTTTCTACCCAATTCCGTGTCAAATCTCAACCGCCTCTTCTTATCCGACGGTTGTTCTTTTATTTTTTTCTCCTTTTGCAGTTTTTGGATTCCTTTTTTTTTTTTTAATTTATTTTTAATGTGATATGAAAGCACATATTTATGCCATGCAACGCGGTATTTGATGCAGATTTCAGTATCCGGAAAGAGAGACAGCGAGTCTCCGTTTCCATCGAAACGTCATGTCCAGTCCATGGCGGTTTTAGTCGTCCGAGTCGGACTCGCTTGTTTCCACTGAGTGCGCCGACCGAGTCTTGGAGCTTAACAAGTGCTAAGAGACGCCTTCTCTCGTTCTCCACGCTCTCTACCAGTTAGAAGAAAGTTGAGAATCTGACCAGAGTTCTTTGTCCAGATTCGCTCATTTATGCTCCACGATGAGAGCCTCTTCAAAGCCCGCATTCGGTGTCGTTTTAGCGTTCGCCGTTCTAATCCTGCTCGCGTTCCTCGCAGGTGTCTATAAC